>WOXC01009579.1:0-574860 GCA_011680675.1 Gymnobelideus leadbeateri | reverse complement strand
AACACAATCAGAATAGCCCAGGACCTGGCAGCTTCTACATTGAGGGATAGAAGGGCATGGAATATGATATTCCAGAGGGCAAAAGAGCTGGGAATGAACCCAAGGGTCACCTACCCAGCAAAACTGAGTATCTCGTTTCAGGGGAAAATATGGTCATTCAGTGGAATAGAGGACTTTCAAGCATTCTTGAGGAAAAAACCAGAGTTGAATAGAAAATTTGACATCCAGATGCAAGAAGTAAGAGATGCCTGAGAAGGTATTCAGGGAAAAGAAATCAAAAGGAACTTATCAAAGTTGAACTATTTACATTCCTATACGGAAAAGCAATATCTGTGACTGATGATATCTTTCCCACTATGAAAATAATGGAAGAAGGGGGTGTGGTCATACGAATACATATGTGAATGTGTGTGTATATGGTTACAGTTAGATATGGATAGAGGGCATAGGTTGATTTTGTTGGGAAGGGAGAGTACTCAAGGGATGAAATTATGAGGTGAGAGAGGAAAGTGGCAAGAGGAGATGGGGAGAGACATGGTAGGGTAAACTATCTCATGCAGGGGAAGTGGGTGCAAAGGAGGGGGAGAATAAGGAAGGCTAAAAAGGCAAAATCACATTCACATTGAATTTGGTTCAGGGAGAAAATGACATACATACTAAATGGGATATCTCAACCTGCAGCAGGATAGGGGGAAGGGGGATGAGAGGAGAGATGATGGATGGGAGGGCATCCTTGGGGTGAGGGGAGGTTGGAAGTACCCACTATAGAAGAGGGACAGGATCATGCAGGGAATGGACCAGGTGGGGGGTGGGATGAGTGGGAGGGAATTATAAGCAGCCTTGTACAATATATCTACTATGACAATGTTTTGCATAGCTAGACATGTACAACATATACTGAATTACTTATATCCCAAGAAGGAATGGGTGACAAGGGAGGAAGGAAATGGATCTGAAATTCGAGGTCGTAACATTAAATGTTTCAAATATATACATAAATACTATTATTAATACTCTTTTGCCTATAATTGGGAGATAAGATGTGCAGGCATTGGGACACAAAGATTCATCTTCCTCTAATGGAAAAGTCGATGGGGGTATGGGAGAAGGTATGGGAGAGAGCAGATTGGAGGAAGCGATATCTTGTGGGACTGCTATTCTGGGAGGTTGGGTAGGGGAATAATGGGGGGAAAATGATTGTAACTCAAAATCTGGCGGAAATGAATGATGTAAAACAGAAGTTAATAAAGTATTTGTTTAAAAAAAAAAGTATAAGGGATAGACAAATATTTTTACACTAAAAGGTTACTAACATGGCAAAATTCTTCTCTTTCCAGTATTTGGCAAGATCCAAAAACTTGAAAGAGTAACCAAATCTTTCAGAACAAGTTGATAGCTACTTACTTCTTCCTCAAGTTACTGGTCCCCTTCCCTTTAGGAAGCTTTCTTTGCTTGAAAGTGTGGGGATTAAAACTGTCCAACTGAGGGAGGGATCTCTAACATAATTCGCTCTCTACTAAGGAACTAAGTCATTCGGCCCAACAAGACTAGGACCATATTTTCAGTATATTCTAAACAAAACTTAGCAGAATAGAAAAGGAAAAAAAATACAGATAAAGGTAACTCAAATGGTCAACAGTTTTACAGAGGGGACAGGATACAAAAGGAAGACAGACTAAAAGAACTAGGACTCTTAAATATGGTAAGAACAAGCTAAAGGTCTAGGATTACAGCAACCATGTATTTGTCAAATTCCAGTATAGCAGAAGAGCCCCCTTAAAATCTGAGAAAGATAAAGTTTTAAATGAATAAAAAGAGGCCCCACTTCACAGAATGAATAGGAAATAACTCATTATGGAAAAAGATGGTACAAGCTGAGTAAGTAAACAGATCACAGAATTTTGATAAATCCATAAATGACAAATTTAATAGAAAAAAATCACTCAATTAAAACATGTATTTATTGAGTACCTGGTATATGTATAACAAAGATGACTAAGATATGGTCTATGAATTTAGGGGGACAAAGGGTAGATATAAACATGAAAAGATAATTAAAGACAGCAAATGCTAAGCACTAACTAAATGAGTAAGACAAGCCTTTCTTGGTTAACAGGAGACTCATCTGATACTTAAATGATAATATCATCAAAACTGCTACTTGCATTGTATGGATGGTCCATATAATGGCACAGATGTTCTTTACTCATCAATATGGCCTGGTACTACCTCTGAGACAGGTGCTCCATCAAACACTCTAGAAGAATGAGCTGCAGGTGTTCATCAGAAGAGATCACCTTTAAGGGTGGTAGGAGAGGGGATATGTTCAAGGGATAGTGTGTAGACCAATATGCCTAAAGAAGATGACTATGGAAAATTGGAGGTAAAGCTGGAAAGTAGGTTGTGGCAAATTATGGAGAGTCTTAATTATCACAGGAAGATTTTCTTGGAAGCCAACTCTTCAGGTTGACATTCTAAAGGATAATTATGCTCTTCTAAGGAAAGGTGTCTACTGTTAACCATTATGAGGAATCTCTGGACAAAGCTGGCTGGCAAGTGAGTAGTAGGTAAGAGAACATGAGAAATATTAAGGATGCCCTGCTATTCCCACCTATCTGAATTTTAGCCACCCTTTAAGACTGAGCTTAGGGCCTCCTCTTTGAAACCACACCAGGAACATTTTTTGTTTCTACTATTTAAAATATACTGCCCTGTATAACAGTTATTTGTGTACATGCCTCAGAGCCCTGACAGGGGAAGCCCCATGACAACATAGAATGTGCCGTCTACTTCTCTGTACACCCTCAAAAGCCCAATACAAATGGTGTTTAGCAAAGAGTTGAACAAATGAATACAGGGATCTTTGGCTTCTCTGTTATTCACCAAGTGAGTCTGAGACTTGACCAGAGCTCAGTCCCCCCAAGCATTTCACAGATGACCAACTTACATTCAAAAGATACTTTCCTCTTTAAAAATGTATGTCTTTGTCACTGCATAAAATTTCATACCTGATTCGAGTGAACAGGACAGTGGCCATTTATGGGAAGGGAAACTCTCCAGAGAAGCTTCAATAAACGAGCTGCCTCTTCTAATATCTGCTGTGCTGTGTTAACACTGTCAGAAAAACTATTCAGAGGTGCCTGGTCTGGAACCTATATTGTAGGATTAGAAACACGTTATATTTTGTCCTGAAAAGATTATGAAAACGTAAGCTTTAATTAGTGGTATAAATCCTTGGGCTGTGATATTCGTGTTTAATATGATGAAGAACAGTATAGAGCCAGGAGAAGCTTCCTAATTTATGGGTTTTAAAGACTACTGAATTATACATTATAGAAGAATTTGGGGGGATTTAAACCAAATCAATAATTGTGATTAATAACTGGTTGCATTTACTGTATTTACTAGGACATGAGGAAAATGCTTGGCAAGACTTGCCTTCTTCATTTGCATTTCATGGCAGGCAATTTGAAAGTCAAATGATGCCAGACATCAATTTAAGCAATGTAGATGTATCCTCCTTTAGCAGACCCTTTTAAACTGTTTTATTTAATGCTGGAATGACTATCAGGGACCCATAAAATATATTTCCCTCTGATGACAAAACAGGAAAAAAATGGCCCCAATGTGAACAGGCTCAAGAGATGGCAAAAGACACGCAGGGAAGCCCTCCTGCACTAGGAGGACCAGTCTTGCTAACCAGATACCTTCTGCCAGTTGAAAATAAGTGGCTTCAAGTCCTGACTTTTCTGGATGAAGTGAGTCATTTCCCCTCTTTAGGCCTATTTTTTCATCTATAAAATGGGGAAGCAGTAATGTATGGAAGAAAAAGCAATGGGTTTGGAGAGAAAAAAAAAACTGAGTTCAAATCCTGGTTCTGTTACTTAACACCTAACACTAAGTCTCAGTTTTCTCACCTGCAAAGTGACAGATTTGAACCAGATTATCTCTAGTGTCCTTTCTACATCTAAATCTTATGAACTTGCCTAGATTTGCACAAATTCATGGGAAGGTGTTTCAAAAACTGTCAAGTGCTATGAATACTCAAAATTTAAAAAAAACAACAACAAATAAGATAGTGCTAGTTCTCATAAGAAGGTTTTGGTGAGCAAATCATTCAGTGGCTTGCATACACAGAGATAAGGCAGGCAAAAAAAAAATCACTAAGCTGCTGAAGCATTATATTATAACCTTAGGGAACAGCCTCTATTTATATCACCTAGGCAAATTAATACTAGCCCAGAGGCCTAAGAGAACCTATATTATGAACAACTAAAATCATTCACTAATACCAACCAAAAATGTAAAACTAGGAATAGTGTTGTATTAAGACAGATTAAGTCTAACACCTCTAGTTAGCACAGTGAAGACTTGGGGGGTTTTGTTTTAATCTGTCTGCAAGGTGGGTTTATACTGGGTCTGTCTTCCAGAAACACAAGTTACACAGCATGCGTCTATCATATATACTTCTCCCTTGGAGGCAAACAGGACTAACCCCATTTTACAAGGGAAGAAATAAGAGGGCAAGAAGAGGTTAAGATTTTAAGGCTATAGAGTGGTATATGTGGTGATATGAAGAGAGAAAAGGGGAGAAATTCATTCTGATGCAATGAGGTTCTATGCAAAAAACACAATGGCTAAAAAAGCAAATCATTTAAGTTCTGTTAAAAAGGATTACTGTAATTTGGCAAAAGGAAGTTTCAAAAGGAAGTCCACACATATCCAGCATCAGACTTTGATTCTGCACCAGTGTCTATGATTTTTTAGGTATTTCATATACAATCCATAAATGTTCTAAATCTAACCAAGTGAGTGTTTTGGTTTGTTTTTTCCCTTCAGCATATCTAACTTTTTTTTTTTTTACCTTTAATCCAGCTTCTGGGTTCTTGGGGTCAGAAATGGCTTGAAGATGAACTTCCATTTCTGAAAGTAGCTTCTGGCCTTCACAAATTTGTTTACGTAAAGCATTATAATCCTCAATCAACCCCAGAATGTGACGTCCACTCTTGTTGGCCCACATTCGATGGCCAGGAACAAGACGGGGGGTACACGATGTGCTGTGCGCAGAGCTGCTGCTATAGCATGAAGAGCTGTCCACGTCCCCTCCAGATGACACTCGTGGCTTTTCTGAAATAGGGAAATGTTTATTCTGATATCTTGCTTTCAGGAGGGGCACACTTTTTTCTGATGATTTTACCTAGCACTTTTAGCTCCTCCTGCAAAGAGTGAATTCTGGGTATTCTTATATATAGGATGTTACTTCTCATCAGAACATGAAAAAGCCCAGCTTTTCAACTTCTGGTTATACCATGTCTCTAGGATGTCTCGTATCCCTATGTCCATTAAGCTGACATCCTACCAGGCTCTAAAGGAACCTAACTCCATGAAGTTCTTCTTGATTTTCTAGCTATAAGTGCTATCATTCTGATTTTCCAGCTATAAGTGCTATCATTCTCTTCTGAATCTCCACAATGTTTATTATTCTGTCTTGTATTTATTTATTTATTTATTTATTTGTGTTGTTGTTTAGTCATTTTTCAGTTGTGTCTGACTCTTTGTGACCCTATTTAAAGTTTTCTTGACTAAGATACAAGCATGGTCTGCTATTTCCTTCTTCAGCTCATTTTATAGATGAGGAACTGAGGCAAACTGGGTTAAATGACTTGCCCAGAGTTACACAGCTAATAAGTGTCTGAGGTCAGATTGGAACTCAGGAATTTGGGTCTCCCTGAATTCAGGCCTGGTATGCTATCCACTATGCCACCTAGCTGCCCTTAATTATTTGTGTACAGATCTTATTTTCCCTACTAGGCTATTAGCTCCTTTAGGGAAGGAAGTATGTATTACATATATATATTCCCTAAAACAGGGTCCTGAACATACTAAGTGTTCAACAAACGTCTGCAGCAGGGAAGCACCTGATTTTGGTGGCAGTGACAAACTGTGATCCGACAGCTCACATTGCTCTTTGTCTTCTGTGGAGGGTTTGTTATCAACTGTGAAGCCCAAAATAAGAAGAAAAACAAATGAATTCAAAGATGACGTTTTAATCCCAATGACCCACATGTAAGACTTAATTGTGAAGACTTAATCTAATACTTAACATTTATATTGGGCTTTAGTGTTTAAAGTGAAATTTCATAAACAAGCATTTAAGTGCTTACTCTGTGTGCGACACTGTGCTAAGCACCAGGAATACAAAGGAAAGTAAACCCTGTTCCTGCCCTCAAGGAGTTCGTATTTGGAAGACAGAGAGAAACATGACAAACAACCAGTAATATACAAAATATATGTAGAGTAAATGGAGAGGAATCTCCAACAGAAGGCACTAAAGATAAGGCAACAAGGGAAGGCTTAAAGCAGGAAGGATTTCAGCTGAGTTTTGAAGGATCCCATCTATGAGGTACAGCAAGGGAATAGAAGACAACCCACAAAAGGGAATGAGTACCAGAGAGGGAGCATCTTATGTGCTGGATCTAATGTATGGTGGTGAATAAAGAGTAAGACTAGAAAAGTAAGGAGGCAACAGCCACATAGGGGATTTTATATTTGATCCTAGAGATAGGAAGCCACTGGAATTTACTGAATATCCCAAAACAAATGGTCAAACCTGTGCTTTAGGAAAATTGCTTTAGGGGGCAGCTAGGTGGCTCAGTGAGTAGAGCATCGGTCCTGGAGTCAGAAGGGCCTGAGTTCCGTTCCAGCCTCAGACACTTAACACACACACAAACAAAAACCTAGCCGTGTGACCTTGGGCAAGTTACTTAACCCCAATTGCCCTCCAAAAAGAAAAAAAAATTGCTTTGGCAAACATTGAAGGGACTATGGGGAAACAGTCACATCAACATAGTAGTTGAAGGAGTTATGAAGTGGTCCAGCCATTCTGGAAAAGAATTTGGAACCATGCCCAAAAAGTTACCAAATTGTGCTTCCCCTTTGGCCCAACAATCCCTATACCACAAAGAGACCAAAGATAAAAAGGACGTATATGTACAAAAAACAGGCCAATTCATTTTTATAGTAACTGAAAACTAAGAGTGTGTTCACCAACTGGGGAACAGGTGAATAAATTATGGCATATGAATGTAATGAATACTACTGTGCCATAAGAAATGGTGAATGGGATAGTTTCAGAAAAACTTGTGAAAAACTGTATAACCCAATGCAAAGTGAAGTGAGAAGAGCCAAGAAAACAACATATACAACAATAATAATCCTGGAAAGACATATAACTTTGAAAGTCTTAAGAATTCTGATTAGCACAATGATAAAGCATGACTCCATAGGACCTATAATGAAACATGCTACCCATTTCCTGACAAAAATGTGATGGAATCAAGGTGAAAAATGAAATGTTTTATGTAGGCACACACACACATACACATACATAAAAGCATGTGCATTTTGTTTTTGGATGTGGCCAATGAGGGAACTTGTTTTGCTTGATTATGCATATTTGTAATAAGAATCTGAGAGAGCTAAGAGGGAGGGAATTAATTTTTGTTATTCGGAAAAAAATAATTTTAAAAGAAAGTCATTTTGGCAGTTAAGTGTGGAATACAGAACGAAGAGACTTGAAGTGGAGTGACCAATTAGAAAACTATTGCAATAGTCCAGGCAAGAAGTAATTAGGGGTCACCACTAGGGTGATGGCTGTGTGAGTAGAAATAAAGGGGCATATACAAAAGATTTTGCAAAGAAAGAAACAAGATTTGGCAACACACTGGATATGTGAGTTCGATGAGAATAAGGAGACCAAATATGGACGGTAGTACCCCTGACAATAACAGAAGTTTGACAGAGGGAAAGATTTGGAAGGAAAAATGATTTCTGTTTTGGATGTGTTCCATCTGAGAAGCTTACAAGACAACCAGTTCAAAAGACATTTGCTGACCTGGGACTGGAGCTTATTAGGGCTGGATATTTAGATATAACAGTCCTCCACGTGGTAACTGGACCCATGAAAACTGATAACATCACAAGTAAGACAATCTAGAGGAGATAGAGAAGAGAACCCCAGAAAGAGCTTTAGGGAATACCCACAATTAATAGGCAATAACCTAGATGAAGATTCAGCAAAGGAGACTGAGGAAGGGTCAGATGGGTAGGATAAAACTAAAAGAGAAAACAGACACAAGAACCTAAAGAGAAGATTGCATCCCAGAGGAGATGATGATCCACAGTGTCAAAGGCTATAGAAATATCAAGCAGGAGGAGGATTGAGAAGAGGTCATTGGATCCATTTGATCTTCATAACAACTCTAATGTGGATATGTAACCCAAATATTCTGACTCCTAGCATGATGCCACCCACCCTTTCCATGCTAGCTGAGGAGTGGAAGCACTGATTGATTAGAAAACAGAAAAATGAGCTATATTGCCTCAGTTCAATAGCTTTACTGAGATGTCAGAATTATATGGTGCCAGCCTTTTAAAGAAGTCATTTGCTTTTTCGGAAAACACATGGCAGCTGCTGAGAAGGCTGGGCACCCAGTTGCCTTTAAATCTAATCTTTAAAAAAGTAGCATACTTAAATGTGGATCTCAAAAATACCTCTAAAAGAAGAAATACTGCTGCCTAACAACACTATTATCCTAATCCACAATTGCCCAAATGCTACTTCCATGTTTTGGTAGGAGAATATCTTAAGTTATATTAGTTTTAAAGATATCATAATATATAAATTCCTCACTAGTAAAGCCTAAATCCAGGCCTTAGCAAACTGGGAAGTAGGTGATATTTTTCTCAGGATCACAAATAGGACCTTAAAAAAAAAATCTCCCAAACCCCTCTCATTTTTACAGATGAGGATCCTGAGGCTGACAGAGAAGTAATTTGTTTAAAGTTAAACAGGCAAGAAAGAAGCAGAAGTTCTGCTTCTTTATCAGTACCTCTGAATGAAAAAACAGTGAACTCAGCCTTGAGGAGAGGCAGAGAGATGAGAAGTGAAAGCGTTGTAGGACCAGATGAGTAAGATCTACAGAAACAACCTAGTAGAACAGCCCAACTTTCACAAAGTTCTTGATTCCACAAGATTCCATTCCTGGTACAATGGAAAGCAGTACTAGATTTGGAGTATGAAGATCTGGGTTCAAATCTCACTTCAAACACTAGTGACCCTGGGTAAGTCATTTAACCTCTCTAGGCCTCAGTTTCTTCTTCTATAAAATGAAGGTTTGGACTTGATGACCTCTAAGATTCTTTCTAACTCTAAATCTATGATCCCCTAAAGACTGGAAAGCAGACTGACAGAAAATAGGTTCAGGCCAGCCACATGCCAACATGATACTCCAAATGGATGAGCAATCTAAAGGCAAAAGGTCACTTCATTAAAAAAAAAAAATAGAAGAGAACAGAAGGAAGTTCTTTTCAGAGAACTATGGTTAGATCAGAATTCACAAACTAAAAGGAATACATAATTCTGATCAGAAAAGAAAAAAAAGACTACTTATATAATGAAATACAAGGTGTTCCAAAAGTTTTAGTTTTTCTTAAGCTTTAATTCCTTAAAACTGCAATAAGCTTTTTGGAACACTTGTATAAGATTTAAAAGCTTTTGCACAACTAAAATGAAAACAGCTAGAAGAGAAACAGTGTGGGAGAAATAAAAATCTTTATATCAAATATCTCTGATAAAAGCCTCATAGCTAAGATATATAGGGAATTGAGATAAAGTTATGAGGCCAAAGAAGCATTCATCAAAGTTGTCAAATAATATGAACAGTTTTTTTTAAATGCAAACTACTAACAACCATTAAAAATGCTCCAAATCACTAAAATAAAACTATACTAAAATAACTGAAGTCTATTTTTTTGGTCCAGACCTCTAATTTCACTGTAAAGGGTGGGTAAAGGGAGTGGTCTGTGATGTCTCAGTTCTCCTCCCATCAATTCAGATACAGCAACTCATCTAATATTTAGAGATATCAAGATACTCATAGATGCACTTTCTGTGATATAAAAAAAAAAGAAAACAAAGCAGATGTCCATTGACTGAGAAGTGGATGAACTAATTATGGTGTCTGACTGTAATGGAAAATCACTATGCCATAAGTATGAAGAATTGAGAAAAACATAGGAAGATTTATGAACTGATGCAGAATGAGGAAAACAGAACAAGAAAAAAATGCATGATGACTACAAAAGCACAAAGGAAATCCACACTGAAAGCGTTCTGAATTCATATTGAATGCAATAACCAATCTTGGCTCCAGAGGACAAATAAAAAATATACTTGCCTCCTCTTCATACAGGTAGGAAACTGAGGTGTTCAGAATGTTAAGTCTCTGTGTGGTTGAGCTTTGCTTAAACTGTCTCTTATTATCAAAGGTTCTGTGAAATAGTGAGTGACTGTGTTGCCCAAAAACAAATGAAAAACTCTAAAGCTTTTAATAAGAAAAGAAGATGACCTTGCTTCTAGTCTCTGCCCTACCAATTACTAGTCGTACAACCTTCAATAAATCACTTTACTTTTCTCAATTTATTTCACCAAATCCCAAGATTTTTGTGAAGATCAAAAAAATGTACAATAAAGCTAGCCATTTAACTCTAGGTTTCAGGTCCTTATATGAAAAATAAGGGGTTAGACTAAATGATCTCTAACATCTTTCTAATACTAGCATGCTGTTTTCTAAAACTATATGTTCTAGATTTCCTTTCAGTTTTAAAATTCTATATTCTAACATTGTGTTCCATGTTCTAAGGTTCCTGCCACCTCTAACATTCTATGACTCAACCCTTTCCATTCTTAATATTCATTCTGCAATGCTAAGAAGGGTACTTTCTCTAGATAAGATCTGAGTTTAAAGCTTGTGTCATATAACACAGCACAACTAAGTGGCATTAAGAATATAACCTTGACAGATAATTCCCCGGGTTTGATGTGAAATCTACAAAGCTGTGTGTTGGGTACCATAGGCCCAGTATGTGTGTGAACACTTTACTAAACTTCTCTCCAACTGGAATGGCTCCACCATTACTGTCTGACAGTGATGCAAATAAAGATAAAATATGCCTCCAGGATATAAGGCTAGAAATGGATTACATAGTGTGTTCGCTGATTGTTCTTGGGAAACACAGTGGCAACTGTAGCAAATGCTGCCCTTGATATACAGATGTTTGAGTAAATAGCCTTTGGCTAAACCAAATTTATGGAAGCTTAACCTAGTTTCCATCACATGCAAAATCTGTAGTATTTTACAGCTAACAGTTGGAAACTCTGAAACCCACTATTGCCAGCTTTCGCATTCAAAGAGGGAGAGCAAAAAACATGAAAGCCAACTTCCACAGGGCAAAACTGAGAGCATGTGAAGATCAAGCTTGGGACAAAGAGATCTGGGCCTTTTGGCCAAGGTACAATTCACTAAGGAATCCCAGTCTGAGAGAAGTGACAGGACTTCCTATCTGCACAATTCTGCTCTAGAATTATTTTTTATTCCAAACATGATGCAGTAAGAAAAGCAGCTGCCTGGTAATCAGGAGAAGGTTCTAACAGACTATGGACTTACTCTCTCTGGGCCTCTGTCTCTCCGTTTGTAAAATGACAGGTAATACTGTGAGGATCAGAAGGGCTAACAGAGGCAAAGGACTTTTAAGAATGTAAAGTGCTAAGTAAGTGAAGGGGGTTATTAAAAGCTTATTTACTTATACTGTCTGCTTTGATCACACAAACCAGCACAACTCCACTGGAAATCAAGTTTCCTAAAATGAAGAAATTAGATTAGAATGACTCGATGACAGAGACAAGACTGGCCTAGATTCCCAACCTCCTGGTTCTCGATCCAGGATGCTTTTCTTTGGGATCTATCATCTACCTTAAAGAGTCATATGATGTTAGAGTAAAAGAGACCTTAGAACACAAAGACGGAACTAAAATAAGTGAGAACCTTAGAATGGAGAATCTTATCTCCCAAAGGGATCTGAAGACACAATCTAATAAAACTCTCTTTAAGAAGAAATTAAAAATCAGAGAGGTAAAGGGGCTTTCCCCAGGTCAAGCAGCTAGTTTATGGTAGAAAAAGGACAGCCAAGACCTTAACTCCCAGTCCAGTACTCTATCTGCAATACAGTACTCTATCTGCCTGCAACAGATATCAACAAACATCCATAGCTTTAGGTGGGGGCAGGGGGGATAGAGGGGGAGAGGAGATTTAAAAATGAAAAAAAACTTTTAAAAAAAGATGCCCTACCGTTGTGTCCTGGGCAAAGCTGCCATTCTTTCTTGGGACAGCTGGGAGTGGTCAAAGGAGACACTGTAGTCACAGTGTCCTCCCCCTTTGAAAGCCGATCCTCTAACTTGTTCCTCAGAGCATTATTTGTCTCAATACTTCTTTCCAGTTGAACCCTCAAATTCTGTATCTCTGTCAGGAGTTCATGCAAGTCCAGAAGATGGTTTTGTTCCTTTCTGCCTTCCTCCGACACATCTTGTCTAGGTTCTGTGACATTTTATGAGAAAAGACTTATCTTTTCAAATTAAAAGGTCAGTCTTCCCAGGAACAGGAATAGTTAAGCACATAACTACCTGTTTATTCTCTTTACTAACAACCAGTTATAGCTAAAGTAATGGCTTGACTTAAAACCAAAAATATTAGCAGACATAATTGCTGCTATTGCAAACACTTAATAAGTGCCGAAAATTAATTTTCACTTCTGGCCATAAAAGCCAGCAAACTGCCCACCAAAATCTGAAATTATGTCTATTAGTAATAAAATCTATTTGGGCTAGAATTAGTGAATCAAAAGGGCCCTTTTTTAGGACACCATATATCATAAAAACCACAGCAGAGAGGGTAAGGAAAGCAACTGGAGGAGAAAATTATAATTATGATAGTACTCTTTGTAAGATAAACTTTCAACTGGAAGAAGTTTTTAGGAAATTCACTTTTTAAAAAAACTAACAACTCAAAATTTAAAATGGGGGAAATCAGGGCACACAGTGATCTCTGCAATTTAGTATCTTTTAGAGGAATGGGTAGAAAACAGTATACCCTGTGATAGTACCCTGACACAAACAAAACCACAATAAATGAAATACTAGACCATGAGAGGCCAATGAAAATTAATAATTTAAGATGTTCTTGTGCTACCTAAAAGAGACAGTTAAATACCAGCACCAGCTTAGTGCTTTATTACAGCATCTCATGCCAAAGGGTGCTAATGCAATCCTTCTCTTATGAGGGCCCCATCTCAGTATGGCTCCAATATCACCTGGTTTAACTTAAAATCAGATAAGCTCATGGTTCCAAATACCTATCTGTCTTCTGTTTGATTCTTCCAGCTTTTCATATACCTTGAGTTCAACTCGGAGTGACTGCAATAATTTGGCATTCTCTGTGTATTGTCGTTGCTGAACCTTCATTTCTGCCTGAATCCTAAAAAGTGCAGTGCAAGTTAAATTAAAAGATGGTCATAATTTGGTTTAACATAAGGATAAAATGCACACAAATTACCATTTCATGGGACTACCTTAGACATGTCAACAATTATCTCTGAATTAGATGAAAACTGTAACTTGTATAGATCTGAGGGAAGGGCCTGGCCTCCATGGAACACAAGACTCAGCTAAAAACATATAGAGGAAGCTGACTTATTTACCCTTCAACTTTGCACAATGAAAGTTTAAGTGGAGATGAGATCAATACCTGTTTAATTCATGGTGGCTGCAGTAAATAGCATGAGTCAGATGCCTGTTGTCTTTTTCCTTCTCACTAACTTGTTTCTGCAACCTTTCATTTTCTTGTTTGACACATTCATAATCCCTCTGAAGGTGTTCAATGATCACGGTCTTCCTGGAGAGGGATTCTCGTAATTTTTCATTTTCCTTTTGTTTATCTGCAAACACAAGCAATATCATTTATAATGAGGACCATTTGTTTTTAAACCTAATTACCCAAATACAGCACTTCAGTTTAAGTACTCCAGGAGCAAAAATAGAAAGAAATTTAATCTGGTTTTTAGGATTTTAGTATTCTAATTATCTTTTGCATTTTGGCTAGATAAATCTGTCAGCATCAAACCTAAAGATTCAATTTTACTAGAATAAAGTGATCTTTTTAATTTTCTATTAGATAATGGGTCATGCAAATATCGTTTTCTTGTCTACACAAGCAAATGATGGGTAGAAATTTGGAGAACATGGACTGTATACTAAAAGAATCAGCTATGTTATATGATAAAGGCAAAATATGCTGTGGAGATCAGAAAGGCGGCTTACTCCAAACAATTCTAAAGGACTGTTACATTGGTAACAACTAACTTGCTTCTTCTTCAGAGGCCATGAGGATAGTAGTCAATAAATTACCTTTTCCAGTGATCTTAGTCCCAATTTCCTACTCTATAAAATGGGAATAAAAAATACTTGCCCTCCCTTAAGTATGTAAGAAAAGTACTTCACAAACCATAACCAATTACCAAAATGAAATATATTATCCTAAAGGATACCATAGTAGAAGGGAAGAATTCACTTCTTAAAAAGTGTTGTTCAGTGATAGGGATGGTGGGGAACACATATGTTTCCTTGGATCAGTGTCCTATCACAGGTCTTAGGCCTAATTTCTTTAGAGAGGTGAGAACCAGATAAAAAAAAGTCCAGATCAGCAAAAAGTTGATCTTTCGATCATTTCAGAGGACCCTAAGAAGTGATGCAATCTAGTTCTAGAACAGAAGGGTAGAACAGGGGAAGAGCTAAATAGCAGCAGGTCCTCCTGCTTAAAGGTGGCAGAAACAAGTCAGTGAGGAGAAAAACAACAGGCATCTAACTCATGTGATTTACAGCAACCATCATGAATTAAACAAGTTACTGATCTCATCTACATTAAAAACTTCATTGTAGAAAAAGATGAGAGGTAAATAAGTCAGCTTGTTCTATATCTTTTTAGTTGTGACTCTTAACATTCAAAAGTCATTGTTCCACAGAGGCCAAATGGGGAAACTGAAGAGTCAGACCTTTACAGTGTGATTTCCTTATTTTATTTGGGTATATCAGTATTAGCTAAATTCTTTGTGTAGCCAAGCCCTTCCTGAATACTCCTTTGCACTACAAAGAAAAGTCTATGTCAAGCTTGTGCCATCGGTAAAAACTGCTTTCTTGCTTATACTATACCAGTTTTGTATGGATGGAATGGGGGGTAGAAAAGAAGGAAATTATAATTTAATCATTCCTTCAGAGTGATTAAATTGGAGTGACTCACTTAAGAAGCTTGGGGACCCAGTTGATTAATAAGGAAGAAAGATATCTAGGCACCAAAATAGGGGGGAAAACAGAAATGGGGTAATTAAGATATGCAAGACCTAAAGGTTAGATCTATCAGGATGGGGTCCACTTAAAACCTGGAACTTGGAAAGACAGGAGAACTCAGACCTACAAGACTGCTCCACCTGAGTTGGGGCACATCACTAATCACATCACTAATGGTCAGAAAAGCTCAAGAAGAGCTCTAGCTAAAGGCAAGAGAAGCAAAGAAGTCTCAGAATTAAGAAAACATTTCAGGAGCCAGCCAGCCCAACCTATACCTAATCAAGATTCCCTTTTTATACATACTGAAAGAGTGTGTGTGTGTGTGTGTGTGTGTGTGTGTGCTTGTGCCTGTGTGCATGCATGTACTCACATTAAAAAGCTGGAAGAGGGAATAGAAGCACAAATTTGGTACGGGTTCCCCTCCAATCACTTCCAATACATGTAAAAAAATGACTCTAGCGGGGCAGAGTCAAGATGGTGGAGTAGAAACAGTACTTCCACAGAGCTCCAGCCCACACCACTTCAAAATTATGTAAAAGGAGGACTCTGAATGACCTCTTGAGCTCCAGAACCCACAAAATGACACAGAGAAGCTAACCTCCCACTGAGGATATCCCAGCAGCCCAGCAGGAAGCGGCTAGCACAGCACTCTGGGAACCGAGCTCAGGCCTGTGAGTTGGAGGTTTTAGCCCCACGGTGGCCGGACCAATAGCTGGCTGGAGGGACCCCAGAACACCAGCAGCTGTGGCGTTTCCAGAATTATCACCACATGGATGCCTAGGACAAAGTGAGAGGTCAGTGCCCTATGGACTTTGGGACTGGTTGGGAGAGTGTGTCAGCTTCTTCCCCTGGGGGAGAGAAGCCACTGAGGAGCCAGCACAGCTTGCTCCACGTTGCCACATTGCAGCTGCAGCTCCTGACCTGCAAACTGTAGGGGAATCCAGCGATCAGTCTGGGGAGTAATCGCTCTTGCTTTACTCTTCTAGCATCTGGATTGTGGTCTGGGGTGGAGGTCTTGGGGTGTATGACCAGCTTGCCAGAGTGTGTGGAGGCTTCAGAGAGGCCACCTAACTAATACCTCCGGGAGTTGAGAAAACCCCAGTGTTTAAAATGGAAGCTCCCCTGGCCGGTGGCAGAGTCCTACTGTGGCAACAAGCCCAAAAGTCAAGTAATTGAGTGGCAACATGCCTAGGCAAAGGAAACAAAATAAACAGAAAAATTCAACATTAGACTCCTATTTTGGCGGGAAAGAGGATCAAAGCATGGAACAGGAGGGAGTACTGTGAGGTCAGAAATCCTGCAGCAAAAGCCCCAAATGAAAATACGAGCTGGTTACAGGCCATAGAGGACCTTAAGAAGCAGATAAGAGAAGTGGGGGAAAAATTGCGAAGAGAATGAGAAATATGCAAGAATAGTATGAAATGAGAGTCAATAGCATGACTGAGAAAAATAACACCTTAAAAAACAGACTAACTCAAATGGCAAAAGAGGCTCAGAAAGGCAATGAGGAAAAGAATGCCTTAAAAAGCCGAATTTGCCAGAAGGAAAAAGAAATCTCAAAATCTTACTGAGGAGAATCATTCCTTCAGAATTAGACTGGAGCAAATGGAAGCTAGTTATGAGAAATCAAGATGCTATTAAGCAGATCCAAACAAATGAAAGAATAGAATGCAATGTGAAATATCTCATAGGAAAAAACACTGACCTGGAAAATAAATCCAGGAGAGATAATCTAAAAATTATTGGACTACCTGAAAACCATGATCAAAGAAAGAATCTATAAATCATTCTTCAAGAAATTCTCAAGGAAAATTGCCCTGATGTTTTAGAACCAGAGGGTAAAATAGAGGTTGAAAGAATCCACCAGTCAACTCCTGAAAAACATCCCAAAAAGAAAATGCCTAGGAATATTGTAGCCAGGTTCCAGAATTCCCAGATCAAGGAGAAAATATTACAAGTAGCCAGGAAGAAACAATTTCAATATTGTAGAAACACAATCAGGATAACATAGGATCTGGCAGAACACTGAGAGATCGAAGGGCAATGGAATATGATATTCCAGAGGGCAAAGGAACTGGAATTAAAACCAAGAATCACCTACCCAGCAAAACTGAGTATCATGTTTCAGGGGAAAATATGGTCATTCAGTGGAATAGAGGACTTTCAAGCATTCTTGAGGAAAAAAACAGAGTTGAATAGAAAATTTGACATTCAGATACAAGAAGCAAGAGATGCTTGAGAAGGTAAACAGGGAAAAGAAATCAAAAGGAACTTATCAAAGTTGAGCTATTTACATTCCTACAGGGAAACCAAGAATCCCCTCTAAAGTATCCATAACAAAAGATCATCCAGATCTCAAGTTAAGGGGAATCTATTACCTCCTGATACACCTCATTTTATTTTTGGAGAACTCTAAATCATTAGGAAGTCCTTTCTTTAGGTCAAGTAAACCTAAACCTAAAATATGACACCTCAAGCTAAAGATATGGTCTGAGCACAGAAGGAGACAGCACAACGGCACTTCCATCATTCTATGCATTCTGCCTCTGCTAAAGTAGCCTAAGATAAAAGATTCTGGACTGCGATGACATACTGTTAATTCACATTAAGCTTACAATCCACAAAAAAACCAAGATCAAGGAAAACAAAATATAGAAATAGCAAATAAGGAAGACTCTTCTCACATTTACATGCTTTATCAGGGGCAGAATTCAGATTCAGCCAAACATCCATTTCAGAAAGGCCTGTCAATTCCAAATTACCTAAGTGTTCAGATACCAGTAATATCTTACTTAGAGTAATAATATCTTACTTATGTTCAGGTACCAGTGGGTTGGGTTATTTTTTCACTCTTTCATAAAATGATATGGTTCAACATACAAAAGAAACATTGGTGCCCCTCACTGCCAACTAGTTCTTCAGGAAAAATATCTAATTTTTACCTCGTGAACCTTTTGCAAGCATCACGTTGAGGGCCTGATTTTGCTTCCTCAGGAAATGAATTTCTGAAGTAAGGGAATTATGTTGCTCCAAGCCGTGGTTAAAAATGTTTGCAGAACCTATAAACATATAAATAAAATTTTCATTTATGAATCTTCTATGGGTCCATAAAGCTTACACTTTCTAAACAATAATAATTTTAACAATTAAGGGGGAGAAAAAAATAATGTTCTTAAATATATTTTATCTTCTGTATATTCTGTCATAATTCCTTCAGTTCAAAAGGCATTTCAAGAAAACTTCAGCCAGAAGGCTGATGGGAATCCTAAAGCTCCTCTATGGCCTCCTGTAGACTTGGGATGAAAGTTGCTATAGATTTATGCACAGACATCTTACAGAACTATTAGGCAATCAGCACTATAAGCAACCAATCCTACAGGACAAACTGTGACCATGACTGCCCCAGCACTTGGAAAATTACCATGTTGTAAACTGTTCCTTAGATTAATACTTGCTAAAATCCAGCCAGGCTTGCTCATTCAAGATGAACTACATTCTGGCTGTACCACCTTTAGCAGTGACTGACAGGCAGATGCTAAGTGGGCCCTGAATGCTACCTCTTCATGCTGGATAAATGTGCTGTTGAGCAGCTACAACACACTGCACCTACTCCTATGCCTAATCCTGGATGCCACTCTTAGGCTCCTCAGATGTGTATGTAAGTCACTCTCCTGGAAAGGAATAAGTTAGCTGTCAAAGAGAAAATGCTACATTGAAAATATGATAATATTGGGGATTTTGATTACCTTCATGAAGACTCTGGCAATACTTTTGATCATTAAGAATTAAGACAGCAAAATAATTAGAGAAGTAGGCAGTTAAGCTGAATTCTATTTGGAATACGACCATAGAGTTTTAAAATAAGAAACATTTTTTTCATCCACAAAATATTCAGTGGGATGTACTCATTCTCCCCAATCTCTCACCCTTGCCCCCATTTTTAGGAAAATTCATCTACTGAAATCTTACAGACAGTACACCATATTAGGCCTCTGCTTCCTGCTGATGGACCTGGCATGGAACAATTTTTATACTCTGTTCTTCTGACACACATCTACACTCTCTATTCCACTGTCAAACTGCTCATTGGCCCTGGCCACTCCAGAATCCATCTGAGATCCTGAAGATTTGCCATCACTAGAGAAGCTTTCTTCACTTTCTTCACCAGGCCATCCAGATCTCATCTGGATTGCTTCACTGCTCACAAAGTTTGGATAAGAGAGAAGTCACAAACTGTCCTTCCTCTAAGCAATACAGACCCCTGGTGCTGTCATCGGACCTACTGACTTAACCTAAGGACTCCTGAACTTTGCTACCTGCCCCACTGCTACTGCTACTATTTTGAGAATTCAAGGCCTTTCTATTTTTCTAACAGCTGAATTTTCTTTTAACTGTTGTTTCTCCACATTAGAGGGCCAAGAGCTCCTTGAGAGCAGGACAGTCCCAGTTCAATTCAGTTTGTACCTCAAAGACTTAGTACAATGCTTGGCATGTAGAAAGTACCTAAAACATTTTTTCATTCATCATTACCCATACCTGTGTCCTACCTTCAAAGTCTAGGAGAAGTTCTGCCCTAAGATAAAGCCTTTCCTAATGATCCCACGTCTAAGTGATCTCTCCCTCTTCCCAACTCAACTCAATATTTATCTGTCACCTTCTATAAGAAAGGCACTATAATAAACACAATTCCCATTGTGTTACTACTGAAAATTCTATGCAGTATTGATTGAGTCCCTAGGTATACAAGATCTTGCTCTATGTGGGTCTTTGGGAAGATGATAATGACCATCACCTCTCACATTATTATAGCTGCTTGACAGTTTCTAAGGTTTATCACTGTCAGTAGGTAGTCTAAGTACTGTTATCCTTTTTTTATGGATTGTGAAACAGGCTCAGAAAGTAAAGTAACTTACACATGGTCATCTGCCACCTCTGGCAGCTGGTGTATGGCAGATCCAAGAAAACAACATGATCTTAAGTAGCTTACAGTCTAATTAAGGGGTATATGGAGCAGAAATAAGACACATAAATAACTACAAAGTAAGGGTAACATGCACACTAATTTTGTTATCTTTCAACGTGTGTATGTCTTATTCCCCCAATGAAACTATTAACTCCTTGAGGGTACAGATTGTGTCCTGTGCTTGCTTCTCCAAAGCATCGAATATACACAACATAGCATACAATGAATACTTAACAAATATCTGATTATTTTGTCTTGTGCTGCTTTGTGCAAATGTTATTTTGTATTATTCATATTCATCTTGTAACCATTCTACTTGTAAATAAATATCCAGTCATCCCAATCTAATAGTGGGCCTTACATAATTCACAACCTCCTTCTCAAACTTCAATTCCCTCAACTATAAAACTAATACTTACATAATACTTCATGTTTTACAAAGCACTTTACATATATTATACCGTTAGATAATACTTGTATTGTTTACCTCATAGGCTATTAAGAGGCTCAAGTGCACTATATATGTAAAAGAATTCTGTAAACCACAGAGCACTCTCCGAATGTCACCCGACATTATTATTAGATGCTACAGTTGTTATTTCCCATGTTGCTTGGAGCTATGCTAGACACACAGGTATGCTCCACAGAGGTTAGAATGAATCCATGTGTTAAAGAGTTAAAGGAGGCATGTTACAGGAATCAACTAGTTCGAAGAATCAAAGGATATTAGCATTGGAAAAGCCCCCAGAGGTGATGATCTGGTCCACTCTATGTCTGAAAGAGCATTCCTTCTCCAGCCTCCCTGAGGAGTCATTCAATCTTTACTTGAAGACCAAGAGAGGAAGACCTGCTGACTTCCCCAGGCAGCAGAGTTCATAAACAGGAGTCAGACTTTCCAAACTTTCCCTTGGCAAGTAAAAGCATCTCTAAATAGTGTAATTACTATTATTAATTAACATTAGAGAAATATAGGGCATTGCCAAACCTCTACTCAGGTTAAGGAATTCTCAATGGATATGTATGCACTTGTATTTCTTTGCTTCTCCAGAAATTTTTTTGTCCAGTCAATTTAGTCATGTCCTACTCTTTGTGACCCCGCCATGGATTATACTCTTCTTATATAAACTATACTTTTCTTGACAAGAATACTGAAGTGGCTTGCCATTTCCTTCTCTAATGAATTAAGGCAAACAGAGGTTAACTGATATGCCCAGGGTCACAAAGCTAGTGAGTGTCTGAGGTCACATTTGAATTCAGGTCTTCCTGATTCCAGGCCCAGGCCCAGCACTCTATCTACTGATATAGCTAGCTGCCTCCTAGACAAACAAAAGTTCAGTGACTTGCCCAGGGTCACACAGTTACCATGTTTGAGATCAAATTTGAATTCAAGTCTTCTTGATTTCAGGATCAGCATTCTATCCACCAAGCCATCTAGCTGCTCCCCAGCAATTTTAGCAGGTGCTTCCACCAAGATAAATACCAAATGAATTCATTTCATCAATCTTTTAGACATACTCAAAAACATCTGTCAGCTCTATTTTAAGCTTGTGGTTCCTTAGGCCAAGAAAAATAACAACAACAATACTTCTATAACTAGATTTTAAAGAAATATGTAAAACTTGATGAATCTCATTCAGGTATTATTGAAAATTAATATAAATGAACATACACATTTATTTCTTATGTCTGTTATGACTAATAGTACAGATCAATCAATCACCCAAGAGACAAACTGCAGAGCAGCCTAAGAAGAAAGCAATATAAATAATTGCATGTTGCACAACATTCCCTGCTAATAAAACCTACCTAGTCAAAAAAAAAAGGCCAGGTCTTCAAGGAAAATATGAAAACATCTTGTTCAGGTATAATTTTGCTAGAGTGGATACCCATCACCATTTGGCAGGTCAGCCAAAATTGCCCCTCACCTCTGTAAAGGCTGAAGACTCTGGGGCCACTGAGTAGTGCTAAGATTTTTCAATCCATGAGCTATTGTGGCAGATGTCTAAGAATATTTAACGTGTTTTTTAAATAAAATTCATCTATCTTACTCTAGATTCAAATGTAGAATTTTAAGCTAACTCTGACTTAAGATCTTATTTATCTGCCAATTTCTCAAGCCAAAACTGGATAGGGAAATTCACAAAATAGAGTCATAGACTCCTGAAGCTAAAAGGGTCATAAGAGATTATTAAAGCAAGCCTTATCATTTTACAGGTGAGGACATTGAGGCCCAACGAGGAGGAAACAATTTTACCCTGGTCACATGGCATATGGGGCCAAGAATGAACCAGAAACTCATCTAATCTATTGACTCCCACCCAAGTATCATTTGCACTGGACCCTGCTGACTCCGTACCTAAACTCTCTGCTAAGACTATTTCCCCAAAGAGTCATCTAAAGAGTAGCATTACCAAGTGAGACTGTCCTCCTTTACCTTGTTCAAGTTCACCCCCTTGCTGTTCAAGCTGTTTCCGCAGTCTGTCATTTGTTTTAATGGATTCTTCTAAACGTCGCCTCAAAGTTCGAATTTCTTGCAGATGTTCCATTAATAAGTCTAAAGGAAGGAAGGGCATTTTTTATTTAAAGACTGAAGCCCCTAACAAATTGAATAATTTATGGACTATGCAGCTAAGTGCTAACTTGAAAATCTAAACAATATTCTACAACTTAAAGACAGTCAGCAACTGGCATTTACTCTGTTCTTTTGTGCAGATCCCATACTTGGCATATTTCAATTGACATGTTTCTTTAATGGTACCCTAGTGTAATCCACCAGGAAGCCATTTAACACCATATGGAAAAATTATATTAGCTACATTTTTAATGCAAATGTTAATGTAGCCTTTTATTCTTCTAACATATCAAATATTAATTCAAATTCTTCCTGATGATGAAGGAAATATTTCACCTTCAAGATGGCCTGGGTTGCATCATAGTTGATTGTAGGACTCTCTAATGAAACCAAATATTTCCAAAGATCAAAAGGAAGAAAGTGAACACTGTTGTCTAAAGGTGGATTTCTGGAATCACTTTTTTAAGTACAATCACACCAAGTATCCAAAAGAAGCACTAATGTATTTAATATGTCCATTAGGTTATATTCAGTATGTCTTAGTAATGTTTGTTTTAAAGTACTACACTAATGTTATGACCCAGTTTTAATTCCTCAAAATTACTTTCATTTAAAAGTAGCACAATGTTACATATCTTTTCCTAATTAAATAGTAATTTTAATATGAATTTGAATGGTCACAAGATTACTTAAGTCCCAGATCTGCAACCATCTTCCATTAACACTAGAAATGTTCCAAGTAATTTGGTACAAAATATATAAGGATGTGATGTGTTCAATAGCTAAGCACTCTGCCTTCAATAAAAGGGCCAATTCCATCTCAGTACAATACCTTTCCCTCCTTGCTTGGCCGCTCTACAATTCTTCTTCCATCTGCTATTCAGTTCGGCACGAGTCAGGAACTTATCAGCTTTAACTGCTACTTTATTTGCCAGTTTATCCATGTCATACACCACTGGCTTTGGGGGTAATACATTTTTTGTAGTCATTACTATAAGTCACCTTCCAGTGGGACTTTTCAGCTAGGAATTGTAATCATTCTTTGGCCTTAAGGAAAAGCTCTCTAGAGCAAATTAGACACCACTTATTAATTATGTAGCCTTAACAGCAGAGAGGGAAATATTACACTGGACTTTAGAAAAGGAGAAAAATCTGTCCTGCTTCAGCTTCACTAGTCTCCAAACTAATATCGCATAACAGTGGAGGTCACTCTCCCTCTCTGCTTCTTCAGCTTTAAAATGGAGGCCACACTAGACGATATCTAAGGTCTCTTCCAGGTCTGAAAGTCTACGATCATCCTCATCCCTCTGGCCCATAAACTGTACAAAGCACTATTGCGAAATGATAAGAATCTGATCTGAATAAAGATGCAACATTGAGCAATGAAATAGCCTATTTAATAATAGGCTTCCTTGAGAGCGGAAACTGTATCTAATTTGTCTTTGTATTTCCCCCAGTGCCCAGCACACAGTAGGAACCTAATAGGTTTTTACTAAATGAATAAAATAATATTTGAGAAACAGGAGTAGTGAAGGGTGGTTCCACTAGCAAGCATTTTATAAATAAAACAAGAATTTTAATGACCCTCCCCACAAAAAAATAACTATAGGATATGGCAGAAGGCACAACTGTCCAAACATTTCAATACCATCAAATAAACTGAATATTTGGGGGATACTATTAAATATGGACATCATGACAGGCACTACATAAAGGCTACCTGTTACTTCTACCATTTGATTTGCAAAAGATTCCATCATGAGAACTGTGCAATGTTAAGGTACCAAAAGGACATTACGATTTAGCCTTACAGCACAGAATGGGGGGAGGGAAGGATTTATCAAGCACCTGTTTGCACCAGGCATTGTGTTACATGATTTACAAATGTTGTTTCATTTGTTCCTCACAACAACCCTGGGAAGTAAATGCCATTATTATCATTCCCATTTTACAGTTGAGGAAACCAAGACAAATGAAGATTAAGTGGATTGCCTGGGGTCACACAGCTACTAAGGATCTAAGATTTTAACCCAGGTTTTCCTGACTCAAGGGCTAGCATTCTACCCACTGCATTACCTAGTGGCCTCCAAGGAACCTTGGTAATCATTTATTTAGACCAACCTCCTCATTTCATACATGGAAAAAACATTTTCCATCCACTATGTCTAAGCTGAAAAGACAATGAATGGAGAGAACAGAAATATGATAACCCTGGACCCTGGTTACATGGACAGGTAAATTACATAACTCAAAGTATATGTATATTTTGCATTGAGTCTGTGTGAGCCTGTTATTCAAAAATTTTCTTGAAAACCATTTTTCCTATTTAGATTATTATTATGTAATTTACCCTAATAAAATTACCTTGAGAAAAATTGTTAGCCGCAATAGAACTCTTGTCTATATCTTCACTATCTTGCTTATGTTCTCCAGAATCAAAGGAGGACTTTTCTGATATTTCATAATCTGACAGCACTTGACTAGCTGATGGCATGACTGGTTTATCAGCAAGACTGGGGTATATTGAGGCATCCTCTGAAGCCCTTGAGTATTGAAAACAAAATGATTAGTGAGTAAAAAAATACCAATTTCTTAATCAGATAATTTAAAATATCAACATTCACTAGAAGCTGATAAATCACATTTTATAACATGGTTCTTAATATTTTAATTCATCATGATTAATCGCAGTATAGTGTTGTACCTTGATTAATGCGAGCAAGACCCAAGTAATAATTTTAGAATGGACCTTTTATTAAAACGCCATGTTGGCTGATCAGGCCACATGGCAGGCTGAGCAGGCTGATCAGCCCATAAGTCTCAAGTACAGCAATAGTAGTAGCAACAGCCTGCAACAGCCCCAATTTGGGGCAGAACCTCAGCTTAAAAGGGGGGCCTTATGTAACCAGTGATTGGTCACTACACACCCAGAAGCCCGCCCATTTCTGTGCAGGTGAGCTAAGTGGAAAAGGCTGGAGACCCAGTGGGGGAAGGGTGGAACTGACCTGGCAATCTGCTCACTTCCTTGAGGGAAGGGGGGGAGGGGGGGAGAGAGAGAGAATGGGGAAAACCAGGCACAACGATAGTAGCAGCTTATATCTGTTTTGTCTCCTTATGGGGACAACATACTAAACCTCCATAATCTACAACCTTACACAAATCTGGTGAGATAGATACATCACATATAACTATTTCCATTTTTCACATTAAAGAATGGACTGAGAGGGGTAAAGAGACATGTCCACATCAGACAACCATCACCATCTCCCCTGCAGATAAGACCTTTAAGTCTTTACCTCTCCCCACTACCTTCCTAAAACTACTCTCCACGGACATAGTCACTATCTATGAGATCAGAATAAAGTTGTATTGCATTCAATAGCATAACATAGAATCTATGTCATATCTAAAAAAGTATGTTTAAGTACTCAGGCTTGCCCTTTGTTTTCAGAAGTATACAGTAAAGGAAAGGAACAGTTTAATTAGCTAAAGCAGGGGTTCTTAACCTTTTATGTGCCACAGACTTTTGGAGGGGTCTGGTGAAGCCTATTAACCCCTTCTAAGAATAAAATTTTTAAATGCATAAAATGGAATATATAGGATTTCTAAAGGAAATAATTTATACTGAAATATAGTTATCAAAATATTTTTTTAAATAAATTCATGGATCTCAGATAAAGATACCGTAAACTAATAAAGGCCTAAATACAGCCTAATCATAGGCTAGAAAAGCCCAAATTATTCTCAATCATACAATCCAGTATAACCTAGAAAAAAGGAACATATGGGGAATTGTGACAATAACAACTCACATTTTTATAGTGCTTTAAGGTTTATAAAGCACTTTTCACACAAGCACCCTGTAAGGAGACAGTGCAAGTATTATTTTCCTCAATTTACAGAGAAGAAAACTGAAATTAAGAAGCAAAGTAAGCAATCTCACAACTAGTAACACTAGTCTGAATCAAGATCTCCTGCCTTAAAGCTCAACACTCTTTTCTTAACATCATTCAGAAATAGAAAAAGAAAATCTTGCAATTTCAATTAGCCGCAGCACAGAAAGTTGATAAGTAACAAATGTGAAATCAAAATAATTATTCATCATAGAGAAACACCAGAAGTTACTTGAGGGGGCCTATAAAATGGAAACAGGATAGCCAAGTTATGTGGCTTTTGTTCTTGATATGTCAGTTTAAGGTTTCTACTTTATTTTTCACATAATTTACAAATGAATGTTAACCAAGAGAATGAAAAAGCATGTCAGGAGGCCAGGCATATACCACATAATGCCATGAACTTCTATAAAAATATTCCTTCAAGCAAAATAAGTTAACAGCTGTTGGTTCTATAGGAATCAGATTTATGTACATGTAGTAGGTAATATATATCTGATAATCAGGAAGTACCTTAGAGGAGTTAAAGTCACTGGGGTTCAAGAGTTTGTTGTGATCATTTCCTCTTATCCAATCTGCATCTCTACAATTAGCGGAACAACATCAGGATGTTTTTGTTTTTTTTTAACAATATAACAGTGGGGTTTTGTATCAATGACCCCATTCTTTAGACTTCAGATAAATATGTTAGAGAGGCTCCATGTAACCTCTATCTTGGAGGTGACCTCTATATTTTTCTCTTATTCCTGTTCTTCCCATTCCATCCCACCTCCTGATAGACTAAGCCCCACAAGGACAAGGATCATGTCTTATCTCCTTCAGAACACAGCACGGCATTCTGTACACAGGTACTTAATAAATATTTCTACATTTGAATATACTATTGCCACTATTAACAAATGACATTGTCTGGGACAAGGTAATAAGGCATATATACCTATTCATTGAAAAGCTGACATTTCAAATGAAGCTTGTGTTTTTGAATGATTTTCTTTAATAAATGCTATAAGCTTACCTTTCGATTAATTCATTATGTTTGCTGACTTCTGTATCTGATGACTTTCCTGTGAAGGAAAAAATCCATTAGGTGGAAGAAAAATGTTTCATATAAAAACATCTGTTCTATAATCATTCCCCGTGTGGATAATTTTAAGTGAACTAAACAACTTGTTTAAAAATCTTTAAGATCACAAGTCTTTAATGTATATACCTAAGAGTCACCAACAATACAAGAGAAAACAAAACCCTTTCAGATGGATTTTATTATCAGTTCTTAAGTATTCCCTGCAGGGGTGGAAGGCATTGGCAAATCCATTTTTAAAATGCATTTCTAGAGTTGGTTTTAAGGTTTATCTTGTACAGTCTGCAGGACAAAGAAACAGAAGAATCTAAAATGAAGATGCTGAAAGATTTGTTGTTTCCTTTTTGTAAATTTTTATTTGCTATTTTTGAGGCAGTGAGATTTAATATGTTGGCATAATTCAGAACTATTCAAACTGAGTTCTTTAAAACTTTAAAAACAAGCCTAGAGCTATATCTAGGATGCAAGACTGTGACTAAACCAGGATTCACACAAAGGCAATCAATGAAACTCAGAAACAGAAACTGTTCCATACTTTTCTTAGTGGAAACAAAACCTGAAGAGTTGAACATGCTCTGGTGTCAAGTTTTCTTTCCTGCTATGAGTACCAACCAGTAGCATATGAAGCTATCTGAGATGGCCCACCCACTGTGTAAGCTGTCCATCATAGTCAACCAAAGAGGATTTACTGAGAATCTACCAGAATCTGAAGAGTTGAAAGGTATCTCAGGTCATCCAATATAATAATCCCTACCCAAAGTAAGAATCCTCTTTACCACAACCTACCTAGCTTCCACCAAGAGAGAATTCTCTACCTCTTTAGGCAGTGTACTCCACTGCTGGATGACACCTAAAATTGTTAAGAATAATTAAAGTAGTTCCCGCTAACCAGAGGTAACAAACAGCTTAGATTTTCTACCAAGTAAGGTTCTAGAGTATACCATTCCACAAGTAAATTGGTCTCCTGTTGGGAGACCCCTATGCTATTATATATCCTTTTCAATTTGCCTCATGAGAAAATTTCAATTTCCTCATGGGAAAACTCTCAAGTTTGACTAGGTTGTATGATTTTCAAAATAGTAATGTGACCTATTCGCACATCTTTCCTCTGACCCAATTAGAAACCAAGAGAGACAAAATTGTGCATCAAAGTTACATTGAAAGACTGTGATGCTAATAAAACAACTTATGAATTAATTCTTTTTAAAATGGCTTTTGATCAAAGAAAAACATTAACTTGGCACTTGCAAGAAAACACCAATAGTGTTAGCAGAATTATGTTCTATGACAGGCTCAAGTTTATCTAATATAATGGAGTTTTTAAAAGGAGAAGGTGGTGCTAAGTTGTCTCCTGTGCAAGAATGCAAAGCTACCATGTTACAATGAAACTGGTAACTTGGTACTACACTGGTTTATTCCCACCCCTTCCAATAAAAGGCCTTTGAAGGGATTTCAATAATTCAGCAGTAATTATATTCCAATTCTCTCCTATAACAGTGATCTTTAAAACAAAGTGACAAAGTGTTATTCAAGGAGAGATCATTTCGACTGATGCACAGAATTGGTTTGGTTGAAGGCGCCTGCGCACAGGTGATAGGCTACCATCTGTTAGGCTGTTCTAACATGTTAGGATATGAGCCATTAAAGCATTTCTCCAATCACTCAGTCTTTAGTTAAACTGCTATACAGCCAAGGCAAGTCATACTAGCCCAAATAGCTTTAAAAAAAAAGGTCTTTCTTAAAAATCTAATTCTCTGGCTTCATTCACATACAAAGGAACACTTCTAAATGGTATCTCTCTTTACCCTCTGATCCATCCTGCATCCTGCTGCCAATTAAGAAAGTAAAACATCACTTTTATCAAATCAGTCTCATGAATTTAAAAAAACAAAAAAAAAACTGAATTCTGTAGGACAAAATCCAAATCTCCTGGTGTAGAATTCAAGTTCTTCTATAATCTATTGTACATATTCAGTCTTACTCCCACCTTCTTCTCAACCTGAACCTAATATACTCCAAGAGCCAAACTGATTTCCTCAGTATTACAAAGATATTATAAACATCCTTTCTGCCTGGAATTTCTCTTCGAAATTTCAGAATCTTTTTTTCTTTCAGAGCCTAGCTCAAATCCTATCTTCAACCATAAAGCCTTCAGAACCCTTTAACCCAGTGGGAGAGAAATCCCTCCAAGCTTTTATAGGATTTCCCATCTTAATGATCCTATAATCCACCATTAATTTAGCAAGTTACCTTGTATTGTTATTGTTGACAAATATTTTGAGCATTTACTATGTGCAAAGTATTGAGCTTTGAGAACTACAAAAGAAATTAAAATTATGGTCTATCAAGAATTTACATAGGGTACACATTCCTCACCAAAATCTAATTTGACTAAAACCTAAATGTCACCTGTAATTGGCATTATTTTTCAGCATATGTGTCTTCTGTCCTTTCAAAGAGAACAGCCTATAATTGAATCACTATGGTAGTTGGGAAGATAAACCATGCATACAAGAAAAAAACATAGAAGGTAGCATTTTAAGTATCATATGAGTCGTGCAGACAATGTCATAGCTGTTCAGAGGAGGAGAAAGATGACTGAATCAAGGCCTGTGGACCACAGAAGACAAGGAAGACCTTATAGAAGAGGTGGGATATGAGCACAAAAAAGTAGAATTTAAGAGGAGAGGATGTAGAAAAACTTTCAGGCAAGGAAAATAATTAAAACCTAGAATAAGGAAAATGCAAGATATACCAGAAAGAAGGCATCAACTTATCTGCCTGGAATACTGGGTTCATGTAATAGTAATAAAAGTACTTGATGCCTATGTAGCATTTTACAGTTTATAAAGTGCTTTTACATACTTGCTCTCATTTAATAGCCCAGAATTTATATAGCACTTTAAGGTTAACAAATATTTCATTTTATACACACAACAACCCTGGAAGATATGTGCTCTTATTACCAGTTTTTACAAATAAATAAATAAAACTTTACAAATAAAAAAAAAGTACAGTTAAGTGACTTGCCCAGGGCCCACACTTAGAAAGTATCTGAGGGAGACGGGGCAGGGGGGGGGGGTGGGGGTGGCAATTGTGGCGATCCCAGAATTATCAGCACAGATATGCCTAGGACAAAGTGAGAGGTTAGTGCCCTATGGACTTTGGGACCAGTATTTGGGGAACACGTGGCTTCCTCCCCTGGGGGCAAAAAGCTGCTGAAGAAACAGCTGCACAGAAGCCATTTTGCAGCGTCAGCAGTGGCTCCAGCTCCTGGTCTGCGAACTATAGGGAGATCCAGCAATCAGTCTGGGGGTTAATTGTTCTTGCTTTAAACTGCCTGGATCTGGATTGTGGTCTGGGGGGGGAACTTTGGGGTGGGTATCCAATTTGCCAGAGTGGGTGGAGGCTTTACAGAGGCCATACAACTGGCATAAGTTGTGAAGACCCCATGTTTGGGTGGAAGCTCCCCTGTCTGGTGGCAGAGTCCTACTGTGGCAACAAGCCCAAAAATCAAGTAATTAAGTGGCAACATGCCTAGGCAAATGAAACAAAATAAACAGAAAAGTTCAACATTGGACTCCTATTTTAGGGGAAAAGAGGCTCAAAGCATGGAGGAGGGCTGTGAGGTCAGAACTCCTGCACCAAAAGCCCCAAATGAAAATACAAGCTGGCTACAGGCCATAGAGGACCTTAAGAAGCAGATAAGATAAGTGGGGGCAAAAATTGGGAAGAGGAATGAAAAAGATGCAAGAAAAGTATGAAAAGACAGTCAACAGCCTGCCTGAGGAAAATAACACCTTAAAAAATAGACTAACTCAAATGGCAAAAGGGGCTCAGAAAGGCAATAAGGAGAAGAATGCCTTAAAAAGCCAAATTTGCCAGATGGAAAAAGAATCTCAAAAGCTCACTGAGGAGATTCATTCCTTCAGAGTTAAACTGGAGCAAATGGAAGCTAGTGACTTTATGAGAAATCAAGATACTATTAAACACATCCAAACAAATGAAAGAATAGAAGGCAATGTGAAATATCTCATGGGAAAAACCACTGACCTGGAAAATAGATCCAGGAGAGATAATTTAAAAATTATTGGACTACCTGAAAGCCATGATCAAAGAAAGAACCTAGAAATCATCCTTAAAGAAATTCTCAAGGAAAATTGCCCTGATGTTTTAGACCCAGTGGGGGAAATAGAGGTTGAAAGAATCCACCGATCACCTCCTGAAAATGATCCCAAAAAGAAAACTCCTAGGAATATTATAGCCAGGCTCCAGAACTCCCAGATCAAGGAGAAAATACTACAAGCAGCCAGGAAGAAACAATTTCAATATTGTGGAAACACAATCAGAATAGCCCAGGACCTGGCAGCTTCTACACTGAGGGATTGAAGAGCATGGAATATGATATTCCAGAGGGCAAAAGAGCTGGGATTGAAGCCAAGGGTCACCTACCCAGCAAAATGAGTATCTTGTTTCAGGGGAAAATATGGTCATTCAGTGGAATAGAGGACTTTCAAGCATTCTTGATGAAAAAACCAGAGTTGAATAGAAAATTTGACATTCAGACGCAAGAAGCAAGAGATGCTTGAGAAGGTAATCAAGGAAAAGAAATCAAAAGGAACTTATCAAAGTTGGACTATTTACATTCCTACATGGAAAAACAATAACTGTGTTTGATGAAACCTCTCTCATTATGAAAATAATTGAAGAAGGGTACATGGCATATGTTCACAGGTATACATGGATAAAGGGCACAGGTTGAATTTGATGGGAAAGGATGATTCTTTTTTTTTTTTTTTGGAGGGCAATTGGGGTTGGGTGACTTGCCCGGAGTCACACGGCTGGGTTTTTGTTTGTGTGTTGGGTGTCTGGGGCCGGATCCGAGCTCGGGTCCTTCTGGCTCCGGGGCCGGTGCTCTGCTCGCTGCGCCACCTAGCTGCCCCAAGGAAGGGATGATTCTTAAGGGGTGAAGTCAAGAGGTGAGAGAGGAAAGTGGCAAGAGGAGATGGAGAGAGACAGGTTAGGGTAAACTATCTCATGTAGAAGAGGCAAAGGGAAGGAGTTGCAGGGGAGGGGAAGAACTGGAAGGCAAAAAGGCAAAAGCATATTCTCATTGAAGTCGGCTCAAGGAGAGAATCACATACATACTAAATGGAATATCTTACCTTCACTCACTCTCCTGAGTAGGGGAAAGGGGGATGAGAGGGGGGATGATGGAGGGGAGGGCATTCTGGGGGGAGGGGAGGTTGGAAGTACCCACTATCAAAGAGGGACAGGATCAAAGTAGGGAATGGACCAGGTGGGAGGTGAGATGGGTGGGAGGGAAATATAAGCAGTCTTTTACAATATATCTACTATGGTAATGTTTTGCATAGCTATACATATACAACACATACTGAATTGCTTATCTTCTCAGAGGGAGGGGGTGACAAGGGTGGAAGGGAATGGATCTGAAAATCGAAGTTTTAAAATTAAATGTTTCATAAGCTGTCCAGGCATTGGGGCTCAGAGATTCACCTTGCCCTAATGGCAAAGTCGAAGGGGATATGGGAGAAGATATGGGAGAGAGCAGATTGGATGAGGGGATATCTAGTGGGACTGCTATTCTGGGGTGGTGGGTAGGGAAAAAATGGGGGAAAAATGTAACTCATAATCTGGTGGAAATGAATGATGTAAACCAGAAGATAATAAAGCATTTGTTTAATTAAAAAAAAAATAAAAGTATCTGAGACAGGATTTGAACTCAGGACTCCTTGTTTCTAGGTCCAGCACTCTATCCATTGTACCACCTAGGTGACATTTAGAAGCAAACAGTGGGAGGTGAACCTGGAAAGATCCTGGAAAGAGATTGGTTATAACAAGACTATGGAGGAGGGTTGTGAAAGCCAGAAATAAGAATCTGTAAACAGGAGTGAGCTGCTGAAGATTTGGGGGTAGTTACATTGTTAACTGTTGGTCTCCCCCTAAATTAGACTGTAAGCTCCTTGAGAAACAATTTCTTATACTTCTGTGGTCTCCACACTCCCTAGAAAACTGTCTTGCTCATACTAAAGAAATTGTGATCCTCCTCTCTCCCCAATCTTTTCCAATAGACTTTGCCCCCACTATCATCCCCCGTCTTTTACTAATCTACCGCTTCTTCCCATATACTAGGTTCTTTTCTGCGGCCTTCACATATCAGCAGGTCTCCCCTGTACTTAGAAACTCTCACTAGATCACACACCATCTTTGCAAGGTACTGACTTCTTTCTCTCCTCCCTTTCTCAGCTAAGGGAGAATTCATCAAAAAGCCTCCTATACTTGGTGGCACCCACTTCCCCTCATCTTACTCATTTCTAAACTCTGCAGTCTGGCTTCTGATCTCATCATTCAATTGAAGCCATTCTCTCCAAAATTACGAATGAGCTTATAATTGTAAACTGTAACAATCTTTCTCAGTTCTCATTCTTCTTCATCTCTAGGCAACATCTAGACTGCGAACCACACCTTCCCTCCTGGATACCCTCTCTCTTCTCTAGGTTTTGGGGCACCATTCTCTTCCCTCTTCCCATTAATGCCTCACTTTTAGTCTTCAAAATTTAAATACACACACAATTTACATACATACACACCCATATACAAGTCTTAGTGCAGTTTTAAGCTATGTGTAACCAAATACAAGATATACATATATCTATATATATATCTATATCTGTATCTTGTATTTACATATATGTGTACACGTTGCTTACCCTGATTATATGGAATTTCCTTAAGGGCAAGGGCTACTTCAATTTTGTCTTTGTATCCCCAGAACCTATCATGCTGATTAGAACATATTTGGCACTTAATAAATGGTTGCTGAATGACTTCTTAGAAATTATGAATTAATCGATAATCATTAATAAAATTAGTAGATGCCAAATATAAAGAGACACAAATGAAATAGGCCCTGCCCTCAAGGACATTACATTCTATCTAGAAAGACAAGATATATGTGAAAAGAGGATAGTATGTGAGAAGAGGATAGAAAAGGCTGATCAGGCCTCTCCTTAACCAGTAATGTTCTCTTAGCCCAGTTGATTAAATCAAAGTAAAGAGCAGATAACAGAAAAAGAAAAAAAAGGTGTCATGGTCTTAAATGACATGTAAATAGGGTTTGTATTCTACTACCATTTTACAAAATATAATGTTCTTTGATCAAAATGATAGAATTAGACAGCAAAAATCAGTGACTGCCCAAGGATCTGCTACATCATTGATGGCCCTTACAACAAATCAGGACAAACAACCTAGAGGTCTGAAGAGAGTAATTAACCCCTGGTAAGCAGATAAGACAGCCACCTACAGATGAATCTAGCCCCTGAGAGAGAATAATTTCTGCGTTGGGGAAGTAGGGAGGGAGGGCATGGATTTTCTCTCTCTTCTTCACCATTATTGGTCATGATGAATTGCAGCAGAGCTATCCCCCAATAGGTGACAGTGTATCTGATAGTCAAGCATCAGAAAACATCTTTGAGATGTGTGACCTATGTAAGTCAAGAAAATGGTGCAACCATCAGGAGTTGACCATTAGGAAACGAGGAGAAGAGTGGAAGGAGCCTAGAAAGCCAAGATGAGAAATATGCCCAGCAGAGATATTGAATCCATGAGAAGAAAAAAGACATCAGTACTAAAGGTATGAGATGCCTTGACTCAATGTATTCCTTAAGTGTGTGTTTTTGTGCTAATTCCCCCTCTTCCTATTTACACCATATATGGCTGGAAGAATGTATGCACCATGTTTCTGGACGGAATGTTTTGTTACCATTGTTCTCATGATACTTCTTAGTAAATGTATTTGATTTTAGTTAATTATATTTCCAGGTTATTAAAGGTAAATATACCAGTCAGGGCTTGGGCACTTTAGTTTTAAGAATATGGAGCCATACTTATGGAGTATGTTGAACCTGAGGGTGGTTGTCTCTAGGAATCCAGCTTGTGAGTGGGAGGTAGAGTGTAGTCCCAGAAGAGGTGCTAATTACATAAAAAGGTATACACAAAACAAATAAGATAATTTCAAGGTTCAGGCAGTCACCAATGAAAAAGATCAGGAAAAAAAATACACAAAACAGGATTTGGGATCTTTATGGGTCCTTTTAGGTAGGCATCTTGAGAAGACATGGAATGTGACTGAAGTCAACAGCCCTTTTTTACTCCCCTGTCCCACACTGAGCTTGAGTTCATAATAAGAGAAGAGGTAGAAGGATAGAATAGTAAAAAGAAAAATTTATAAAATCTATTCCAAAACTGAGTCCTTTAATTATTACACTAAAAATTCCTCCATTAAATTCTTACTCCAATGCCACATAATGAGATAAACAAAGGTTACCTAGATATTCAAAGGCTATGCCAATAGATTACAAACTATGGCAAATTTCACAACAAATTGGACAGGCTTTGAAAATGGACCATATGCCTACTATCTGAGAAACAGTCTAGCTAAGCTGAAAGGATGATGATTGGATCTGAAGTCCCAAAGTCATGGGTTTAAATTCTAGCTCTGTCATTCACTACTTTAGTGACCTTGGGCCAATCACTAACATTCCTTTGCCCCCAATTCTTCATCAATAAAAGAAGGGAATTCAACTAGATGGCTTCGGAGATCCCTTCCAGTTCTAAACTTGTGACTATAACCATGATTCTATAAATTTTGGGACAATAGCAACACTCAAATGTCCTCTATGCTAAGTCTGAAATGGGTTGCAACCTGTACCTATGGAGTACCATACAGATGAAAACTGCTAATCCTTCAAATAAAAGAATGATGACTGATAGATGTTGCAAACCTCACCACTGAGTCAAATGGGTAACAATGGGATAAGAAAAGGAATGGGAAAAGTATTTCGTGTACCTCTACTCTGACAAAAATGTATCCAAAAAGAAAAGCTGAAAGTAAAGTGAAATGTGTCACTTTCTGCCCTATTCATAAACTACATTTACATTCCAAGTCAAATGAGATTCTAAAAAGCCTGGTAAAAAACAGGTCATAAGCATCCACAAAAGGTCAGAGATAGAAAGTACTTTGAGGGTCATTAACTCCAAGCCTCTCATTTTATTAAAGAGAAAAAAACTGAGCAAAGAGAGGAAATGATTTACCCAAGATCACAGAATCAGTAAACATCAGAGCCAGACCTGCAGCCTCAGTCTCCTAGCTCTTGGTCCAGTGGCCTTTTCACTAATCTAAAAAAGCCAGGTCACTTCAATTTCAAATTCACTCTATCCATGGTTTATCAGGGACGTCCTGTTGAACCAGCTGTCTGAGGGACTCTTAGAGCAATGTATAATGAACAGCTCACAGGTATGGCCAGTGGCACAGCCGCTACAAAGAGAAAAGTAGCTATATGATAGTTTCCAAACCCAAAGTGCCATGAGGCAACAAATGCTTGCTGCCTTCCTAAATGAAAATGGTGCAAAATGGGCCCTGCTGTGATCCGCATCAGGTCAGAACAGGGGAAAGTCAATTTGTTCCACCTCCACTCTGTCTCCCAAAACATATACCACTCAGAACGTCTGACTTAAAATATTTATGCATTTTAGATAGTAAACAATGCAAATATTACCACTTACCATTAAGAAACATCTTTTCCAATTTCTCAAGTAACTGAATGCTTTGATTCAGCTGCTCCTGGAAGCCTTCAGCTACATAGTAATCAACATCACTGGCCTGCAGCAACTCCTCAAAAGCTTTAATAAGATTGGTCATATGTTGACGATAAATGACACAGATGCTGTGGCTGTCTTTAATCTGCTGCCGTTGGGAGGAGAGTTCCCTAGCTTGGGACTGAACTAATGAATCGTATCTGGTAAAAAGGAGGAAAAAAATCTGGTATCATTTTCAAATTGAATTTTTTGACCTTAACACTAATTGAAAATATGATCGAGCACATTTTTCAAAAGCCTGAAGCTGTACAAGTGTATATACTATTTTTTAATGGCATCTATACAAGGCCACTTTTTTATATTTCAAAATGGCTAACAAACGCTGGAACAAGGGACTTCATGCAATATTTTTCAACCTTACAAAGTATCCTATTAAAAGACAGATTATTAGAGACTGAAAGAAATTACTATCCCATGTACTTTTCAAAAGAGTGGTTCTGAGGAGCCTATTCCACAAATATTGGTAAAAATGATAGAATCAGAAGGGGGGGGAGAAAAAAGCAAGGTCATAGACCTGTACTTGCAAGCAGGTATATAAAAACAAGAAGTCTTACTCCCCCTCCTCCTCTCCCACCTTTCCCTTTCCCCCATTCAGCACTAGCATTACAGGGAGCAGGGGAAGACTTACATGCTAAAGTCCACTGGGCAAAAGTATAAGAGATCATTATTTCCATTTTATAGATGAGGCAACTGAGGCCTTTTCAGAGTTCACAGGTTACCTCTCTCCTGCATAAGTCATATTTCTATTTAATATTATGGCCATTTGTGTCCAAACTTTCTCCTCCCTACTCAAATGTAAATTCCTTGAAAGCCTGGATTATATCACTGCTATATTCCCAGTACAAAGTTATGCAGATAATGACACAAGATTCCACTTAAAAAAAAAAAACTGAATATGAAAAATCTCAAATATGTGTACTCAGTATGAGCAAAGAGTTCAAATGCTTCCTTGTGCCAGATGTCATCTTTCCATTTAAGTGACACTGGGTAATATTTGAAACAATTCAACAAATACACAAACCCCATCATAATGATGTGATGCTATTCCCTGAAAACTGTAATCCAAGCATTTGAGAAATCATGGGAAATTCAATTCTGACTCTATCGAGTTAACAACAGATTATCACCAATTAGTGACAAGCAAAGAATTTGTTACACTTTATAAACAATCCTACTTCTGATGTATCATAAAGAACAAAATTGTATATACCTATACCTCACAAAATACCTGTGAACAAAAAATTCTCCACTTTTAACATGAGCCTGTTTTTCTAGAATAACCTTGAAGCATAGATATAGAAAATGCTTATACTCCTCTCCTGTCACTTGAGCTTACACAGAAATGCTAAGTCCAATAAACATGCCTAGGAGTGAGCATTGTGGGTGTAAAGGTGAGATAATTCACTGAGTGTGCGTCCACAACTTTTACTCTCCAGTCACCAAAATGAGATTTGGAGAAGACAAAGTTCAGGAAGATCTCTCCCACGAACTTTTTTTTACAGGTACTACTGACCATTAATTATTATTTAAAAGAAAATTCCCATTTGGAGTACTTCAGATTCTGCCCATTCAGTCAACTGACTATCTCAAAAACACCTATCCTTTACTTCTTGCTGCCTTACTCACTACATTTCCATCTCCTAGAATCCTTAACTTTTTTTTCAGAGTTCAGCTTAAGCTCTACTTCTTACAAAAACCTTTCCTAAAACACATAGCTGTCAGCACTCTTTCCCCCCTCACATTAGGCTGTATTTACTCTGTGTACATGTTGTGTTGTATCCTATATAAAATGTAAAACACCTTGAAGATATGGACTGTTGTTCATTTTTGAATTGTCACATTCAGTGACTAGCACAGTGCCTTGAATATACTAGGGGGTTAATAAATATTTACTGAATTGTTTAATAGATGCACCAACTTCCACTGGTCTGGAAACACGAGAACAAATAGAAGTATGCTAAGTCAACATTTGAACTTCTCAAGGAATGAGTGAGTGCCAACTCATGGTATGGGAGGGTAATTGCAGGTTTTTACTAGCAAATAAAGTTGGGGTGTGGACAATACTATTCAAAATTCTGCTCTATAAGTGCTATATTCAAATGTCACCTCCTTTCTAAAACCTTTCCTGAATGAGAAGCATCTTAAGTATTTGCAGGGCTACCACAAAAAATGAGGGATTCAACTTTTTCTGTTTTGTCCCAGAGGGTAGAATTGGAGCAATGGCTGTAAAAGTCTCAAAGAACCAAATTAAAGCTTGAAGTAAAAGAAATATTTATATTTCCTAATTCTTAGAACTACCCAAAAGTAAAATAGCCTTCCTCTAGAAACAGTGTATTCCCCCTCAATGTGTATCTTTAAAAAATGGCTAGATGATCACTTGGGGGTTATAGTGTAGAGGAAACTGTTTATCACAGAATTGAAGTTGATGGCTTCTCAAGTCCCTAGCAACTGTGGTTCTGAGGTATAATAGAATGTAAAAGTCCACTGTAATGTCAGTTTTTTATATATCTCTTTCCCTATCCAACTAACTTTCTAACATAACATTCTTTCGCCTACCACTATGTTTCCTCAGAACCTAGTAATAATGTTAGGTGGGGGAAAGCTGTATAGTTAGCGACAATATACTGCAATGAAAAGCAGGTCTGGCTAGCCATGCCAGAACTTACCTTGTAGGGGATGATTCTCTGAGTTTGTTTTGAAGATTAAGTACTTCTTCAAGAAGGTTCATATTCACATTCTGCTCTCTCTTTAATTCAGATTCTTGCTCTTCCAGCCGTTGCTTTAGGTCTTCCACTATCCCATCAGCTAACTCTGAAGTCAAGGGATAGAGGATTTTGGTGTGTTTTACATAATGAACTTGATGTAAACTAGAGAATGTCTTCATTTCTTCTTCATTAGTGCTACCCTTTGATTTATTCTGTCCTTCCTGGGCCTCTTCAGTCCCACACAATACTGTAATAATAGCCTTACTGCACTGGGACTGTTGAGAAGTTTGCAACTGAAATAGGAATTTCTTGTATTCTTCAAGTTCAGTTTTCAAATCTCTAATTCGTTGTTTTAAATGTTGAGTGTCATCCACATCAAATTCATCAGAAAGATCTGTCCCATTCACATTTACTTGAAGAGAGAGATTCTTGGAACTTGTATAAGATGCAGTTGAAGCTACATCTACAAAATCTTCACAATGACTCTCTTTGTTTGAGGACAAGATGTCAAAGTTGTTAAGCTGGTGAGAATCAGGTTCTGAAAGTTGAATACTTTTGCATTAGAATCTGTTTTTTTCAGAATCACTAGAATGAGTAAGATCTTTATATATCATCTATTTTAACATATCTCCCTCCCCTTCAGGACAAAAATCTATCCAATCTCCCAGAGACACAGTCAGAGCCCACTTTATTTTTCAAAATTTCCAGAAGGGGATCCTACCATGGTCTTCAGTAAGTAGTTCTAGAATGTGATCACTGTCAACAAGCACTTTCTCAGGGCTAACCTAAATCTCTAATCTGTTTTCTTGTGCTCAGGTCTTAGCAGAGAGGGAAAAGAGATGAAATTGGGTTAAATTAACGGCCCACCTTTAAGAATTTCAAAAAGAGAGTTCATGTAGTCAATACTATACCCACAAGGTAACAAAACAACTCCATATAGCATTTGACAATTTACAAAGCATTTTCACATACATTATCTCAGAGGTAACAAAGGCCTGTGGAAAGAGCACTCAACTTAGAATCAGGAAGTTGGGCCTCAAATCCCATGCCATTTACTTGCTAAAAGACCAAAAAGAAGATAGCACTTTACTTAAGTTCAATTTCCTCTTAAGATACAAATAATACTACTTGAATGATTTACCTCAAGGTAATTGTGAGGAAAGCACTCTGCAAAACGAAAAACACTACAAAAATGAGAACTATTATTGTTATTGTTCAAAATAATAATCATCCTCATAATGTCTCTAGGGCCAAGGGCATGGGGAGACATAGGTATTATTCCTATTAACTGAGAGAGATGAAGTTAACTTAGTTTAAATTACCAGGGGAGTAAGAAAGATATAACCTACATTAATAGGATGAGCTAAATAATCACTTATTTTTGTCTGTGCTCACCTTTACCTAAGAACAATCTGTGTGATAAAATGGCACTAACTATATTATGTATGTACATACATATATGTATATATATGCACATATATGACATATGTGCACCTGTCTAAATATATGTACAAAAATACATATATACATAACACTTCTTTTTTAATCTATTGCCATTATTAGTAATGATATAATGATCAAGACAGTGTGGACAGAGAGCTAGATTTGGAATCAAGAAAACTGGGTTCAAGTTTCATCTCTGATACATACTAGTTATGTGATCCTGACCAAGGCACTGAAGGTCTCAATTTCCTAGGCAACTCTCTAAGACTGTAATTTGCAGAGAAGGTGCCAACCTGTACTGGTAGTCCTACTTCACTGAAATCACAGATCTAGTTCCTACCCCGGCTATTAATAACAAAATACTCATAAATCCAGGAGGAGAATTATTCTAAATTATCTCTCAAGTTAACCAAAACATTAGAAACCTGGCTTTTCAGACTACAAGGCCATAACCAAAGTCAAGTCTCCTATTTAATGATAAGGTGTCCTAATTATAAGCAATAAGAAAATAAACTACCTACTAAAGGGTGGTCTTGCAAACACCGACTTGTTACACTAAGGAAATATTAAGATGTCTCTCTGAACATGAGTAAAGTGATAAATCTTAGTCCCTTGGTAATATGTCTAGATCTAAGAAAACAAGCCAATAGTGTTTTCAATGCTTTCTCTTCACAAAGGTAACTGTTTAGAAAAATCCCTTTGCCTTGATTAAAGTCACCAGGAAATTTAACAATTAACATTCCATAAATGTATGAATTGTCACAAATATTACCTATGTACATATTTGTTTTCGTGAGTTTTGCTTTATCAAACACTCTCAAAACGTTAAAAAGGAAAACAATGCTAGTCTTCAGGAATAGAGATTGTGCCTACTCAGGTTGTCATTAGTGAATTTATCTCTGTACACGTAAGCACATTGAGTATAGTAATGTTTTATTTTTGACTCTATTTCCTGTACTTAATACAATATGTGGCATGTAGTAGAAGGAATGGAGGCCCTAGAGTAAAGGAAGAAGGGAAGGAGGACTATGTCACTTCTACCCACATACATATAGCATCAGTCCCTTTTCATCCACTTAGTTCAGAATTAAATTAAATACAAAAGAGAATTTTAGATCAGGAAGAAAAGATTTTAAGGAGCATTTAGACCTACTTCCCAATTTCACAACAAAGGAAATGGAGACCCAGAAAAATGAAGTGACATGGCCATGGTTCCAGAGTGGTAGTACCAGACATGGGACTCAGCTGGGGTATAAATCCATGTGCACTTTGGTTTAGGTGGCTGGTATACTTGAAGAAGAGGTAAAATGATATGAAGATCATTTTACTAACTGAAATTAGGACAAAAGAAACAAAAAAGTCCAGCAATCCTTCCCAATCACATTACAAACCACCCAAAATCAGATTCTTTCATTTTAGAAAGTAGCTGTCATGTAAGCCAACGAAAAGAAATTGGAAACACAAATTCTTAGGGTTGGAACAGACCTTAAAGATCATCTAGATCCAACCCCCTAATTTTACATAAGAGAAAACTCAAACTTAGGAAGATGAAGTGATTTGTCCAAGGATACAAGGCTAGTAAAGTAACAGGGCAGAGGCTTGAACCAAGGTCTCCAAATTCTCAAGATAATATACATTCATTCAAACAGCATTACTGAGCATCTACTAAGTGTCAGTACTGTTCTAAGCACTGAGGATAGATAAAAGAACAAAAACAAAACAATAACTAGCCTTAAGAGGCAAACATTCTAGCAGAAGAAACATGAGGTACATATCTAAGTACAAAATACAGACAAAGTAATTTCGGGGGTGAGGGTGCTAGCGGTTGAGGAAATCAAGATGGTATTCCTGTGGAAGTTGACCACCTAAACTGAGGTCTGAAGGAAACCTGGAATTCTGCAAGGCAAAGGTAGGGAATGCAATAAATTTAGGCAAGGGAGACAACCAGACATGGAAAGAGGAGATGGAATATAATAAGTGAGGTACAGTAAATAGGCCAGTTTGTCTGGAATATGAGTATATAAAAGGAAGTCACTTTCAATAAGTCTGGAAATACATGCTAGAGGCAGGTTGTAAAGGACTTTCAAAGTCAAACAGAGAAGTTTGTACTAGAAACTAAAGGTGAGATGAGCCTGAAGAAGATTTTGGTCAGATCAGGATGGTAAGTAACAAGAAGATGAAGCCTTTACACACCACTTGAAGGTCTGCCAAGTCCAAGTGCTTTAGAATTATTCATTCACTTTATTCTCAGAACTCCTAGGAGATGGCTGCTATTATTATCCCCATTTTACAGATGAGGAAACTGAAGCAGACAAAGGTAAAGTGATTTCTCCAGAGGCAAAAAGTTAGTAAATTATCTGAACTTGGGTCTTCCTAACTCTAGATTTGTGCTCTATCCACTGTGCCACCTAGCCAGTAGCTGGGTAGAGGATGAAATGAAGAAGAAAAATCCTGGATGCAGATTAAGAGTCCTGGAAGGCTACTGTAATAGTCCAGGACGGAGGTAGCACTGAGGGCCTGGGCTAGGAAGGTGGCTCTGTAGAATGTAGGCTATAGATAGGAGATATATTGTGGAGGCATACTGGACAAGACTGAAAAGTGAATGGAGATGAAAGGTGAGGAATAAGGAAAAATTGAAGATAACTCTAAAATTTTGAACCTACATGACTATAAAGTATTGCCATAAAAAAAATAGAAAAGTGAAGAAGAAGAAGAGTTGGAGGAGAAAGAGTGGAGATTAGCTCTGTTAAGTCTGAGAGGGCTGCAGGACATGACAATGTAAATGTCCAAAAAGCAGCTGGTAAACTGGGATTGGAGCTAGATATTCAGATCTGAGATTCATCTGCAAAGAGGTAATAACTGAATGCCTATGGGCTGATGAGATCAAGAAATAGTGTAAGAAGAGAGCACAGAGCAAAGCCTTAGGGCACAGCCACAAAGAGGGTATGGGACAACATGTATGATGGTCTAGCAAAGAAGACTGGATAGCAATGGGCTAAGAGGTACAAGAAGAAACAGGAGGGCAGTGTTATGGAAACATATGAAGGAGTATTCAAGAGTGTCAAATGCTGCAGAGAGGCCAAGAAGGACAAGGATTAAAAAAAAGGCCATGGATTTGGCAGGTAGATAATTAGTACCCACTGCTACCTGCACAACCCTTTACCAGAATAGGCTTTTGTACCTGGGCTCTAACAACAAGCTATGCTTTCTGTGAGCCACTCAACTGGAGAGAAACAGCTCTGTCACACTTCACCAGTGTGTAAATATACAGCCACACTCTACATGAGGTCGCCCAAACCAACATCCTACAAACTGACTCAAGGGGCAAAGGTGTAAATTCCAACACAATATAATTCAGTCAACTGATCATTTATAGGGAACTGAATACCCTCTGTAATGTTGTTTCCATGGAACCAAGTAACGGCATTAGGGAGGGTAATTCTTGTATGAATTTGGGGCTGACTTCTGTACTTACAGTAAGTACCATAGCTTCAGAGTACAGTAAAGATCATCTGATATAGTCAGTTTCTTTCACAGATGAGAAAAGTGAGGTCCAAGGAGGAAGAACAACTACACCAACACCACAAAGATGTCACAGGGCCAGGATCTGAACCCAAGGCCAATGCTCTTTCTAACATAGTTCCTCTTATAGCAGCAAGTAATGTAGAGGCCAAAAGTAGTAGGCAATCATGCAGCACTTTGTTAAATAATTATGAGGGGAAAAAAACTATAACCTTAAGCATAATTCATGAACAATTATGGAGCCCTGAGGCAACTCTTACCTGACATTTTGTCTTTAGCCACACAGAGATAAAAGCTGAATATATTTGCGTGGGGGGGGGGTGGCATTTGTGCTTGTGCATGTGTGTGTGTGTGTGTGTGTGTGTGTGTGTGTGTGTGTGTGTGTGTGTGCTTATGCACATGGATACCCAGGCATTTATTTGGAACCTCCCACTTCATGATACAGTAAACATTTATTCCATATTCTATAAGCAAGAAGGCAGAAGTCATTAAGCCTGCTTCCAAATACCAATAAAGTATGTGAAATCACATGCTGTCCTGTTATCAGCATCATTTACATTCTTAGCAATGCTTCAGTTAAGTTTAAACCACATCAAATGCCTTTCTACAATTCAGATAAAGGACTAGTTTCATTTTCTGATTTCCTCTTCCAAGACCAGGAACTCTGCAGAAGCTTCTCTTGAATTTCCTGAATCAAACCAGAGGCCCCCATAAAGTTTTTGGCACAAAGAAGACAGCACCTAACCCATTAAGATGAGGAACTGTGCTTACAAATCCCTGTGACCCTCTGGAAAACAGGCTTCTCTGGAGACTAACATGGGATTTCTGGGGAGAATCATTTCTTACTAAATGAAGTATGCCCTAGTTAAATTGGATTGCAAAGGACAATTATCCTTTAAAAAAAAGAATCACAAAATATTATAACTAAAGGGGACTTATATATCATAAAGTATACTCTCTCCTCTTTCCTTAAGCCACCAAGATATGTGAAGACCAGATAGAAGTAACTTAAAGGACTTCGGATATTAGACACTGTCTAGCCCAACCCTTCCCCTTTTAAAGCTATGGAAACTTGAGGCCCAGAGAAAGTAAATGATTTATAGGGTTTAGAGGGACAAAGGCCATTAGTGATGATTATCTAAGTAACAGAATGGTAAAGCTGAAAGACTCATTAAAATTACACAGTCCAGGGGCAGCTAGGTGGCACAGTGAGTAGAGCACTGGCCCTGGAGTCAGAAGGACCTGAGTTCAGATCTGGCCTCAGACACTTAACACACACACAAACAAAAACCTAGCCATGTGACCTCGGGCAAGTCACTTAACCCTAACTGCCCTCAAAAAAAAAAAAAAAAAAAACCTTTGGGGCGGCTAGATGGCGCAGTGAGTAAGAGTGTCGGCCTCGGAGTTGGGATGACCCGAGATCAGATCCGGCCTCAGAAAATGAGCACCCACGCATAAATAATAATGACTAGCCGTGTAACCTTGAGCAAGTTACTTAACCCCAATTGCTTTAAAAAAAAAAATTACACAGTCCAAGCCCCTCTAATCTTACAAATATGGAAACTGAGGCTCAGAGAAGGGGCTAGAACTAAGATTTCATAACTGTCAGTTTGGGATTCTTTCTTCACCATACTGTATTCTTTCTTCTTCATCACTTTTACAACATGCTCTCTAATTGTTAAGTAATGTTCAAGCTAAAACACTCCCATTCTCATTTTCTAATCACAAACTACCTGGACTCCTTCTCTGATCCTCATCCTCCTCTTTTTCCTCCTTCCCACCGGCATCACCTTCAGGATCCTTTAATTCCACCTTGCTCTCCTGGCAAACTGCTTTCGATGAGGGCTCAGCTAGAGAAATCCACAAAATGAAAAAATAAAAGCACAAAACTGAAACCAAGCCAAGCAACAGAAAAGAACACAAAGACACAATGGGGAAAATGAAAACGCTGGGGATGCAAGATGCAATTTATAAGACAAAATTAATCTACAGAACTGCCATAACAAAAAATAAAAAGCATAAATATACTTCAGCTTGTCTCAAATGGTTTAAGTCCCTGCTTTTGAAAAAGAAGCACGTGGAAATGAATTCTACAGGGTCAAGGCCACTGTTCCCATGAGAAGAAAAATCTTCTAATGGGCTTCTTGACTAAGAACCACAGAACTAGCACTTTCTTTGGGTCACATAGTCTCTCAAAATCAAAAAGGGGGCACCTTCACAGCCCAAGGGTAAAACTTCCAATGGGCACCTGAAATCCTAATCGGCACCATGGGTTCCAAAGGTACTATGCTTTCCTCAGGTAGAATCTAGTCCACTCTATTCCTGGAGATTAAGCAGAGTACCAGGACAGTTCAACCCTTGAGGCCACACCTCAGTCCATAACCAACTCCAGGTTCTCGGAGTTCAAAAGGGACCCAAATCAGATTAGGCTTGCCAATGTTATACAGTTACCCACCAAAAGGCATCTATCCTAGTGCCCTTGGGTTCAATGCTAGTGTTACCTAGACCAACCCCACCCTTTACAGAACTCCAAAGGAAATGAAAATAATAGATTTTGTTTTCCCTGAGTGCTTTTCTGTACCATGTTAGAGGCAAGAATCAAGATTAATCACTGCGATTCATAGAATTCATAAGTGAACTTATTATAATTCTAAACAACACGGCTGACATTTCAAGCAGTTCTATCAGCTATTTGCCTAGCTTTCTAAAAAACATTTTTCTTTTTCATTTTACCATTCAGCAAGAGTTTGTCTTGCACTGGTCTCTCTTCATTCAGAGCTTCAGTCAAAGATAACTTTTGTTGAAGATGTCTGTTCTGAATTTTACATTCCTTGAGATCTCCATGCAGCTCAGCTATGTGGTTCTGCAGATAAACCACTGTCTCCTGGGTGGCAGAGTTAAAGTTTACACTTCCTAATGATCTAGATGGTTTTAATGGAATGGGTAAACGGGATTTCTTAGTGCTCTGAAAAAAACACATTGTAAAATTTTACACATACTAGTTAAAATCACTTCCTTTTGTCAGTCAACATTTATGAAATGACCATTGTATACCCAGTACTATTGTAATTAGGCATTATGAGGCATTATTAAGGAAAGAGAAGGTAGAATCCCAGATTTCATGGAACCTATTCTTTAGTAAGGAAAAGAAGGTATATAAAACACATGCCTCATTTATTAGAGGGTTACTTCTCTGAAAACCTCAACTATTTGTGATCCAGCAGTAAACAGAGGAGGCCTCGAAAGAGTCAAGGAGATAGCATAAAATTAATACATCCAAACTCTAACATTGTGTTCACAGGCCCTTAAGTTCTATTACTCTTATTATTAATATTATTAAATCTTAAGGCTTGAGAAATGTTTGCTTAATATTATTAATATCAGTATTATTACTAACAGCAGCTTGCCATATTAATATTGTTATTATTAATAATATCAATATTAGTAACAGCTAGCATTCATAAAATTTTAAGAGTTGCAAAGTGCTTTACATACATTATTTCATTGGACACCCACTATCACTCATTTTGCAGATGAGGACATTGAAGCTCAGCAGATAAAGTAAGAGGCAAGATTCAAACCCAGATCTCTACTAAATCGCTGTCCAGTACCCTTTCTACGATACAGTGCTGCCTACACGCAGCTCTAAAAGCTTTTCCAGGAAATGGAGGAGATTAAAAGAAGCAAATTAAAAAGCATGGAGCTACAACAAGTATGCTGAGAGCAGGAAGACCTGAGAGCTGACACCAAAGACTAAGTTAGAAAAGGGACCAACAAAGAAAATAGACATAAGAACTCACAAATCATAGCAGTAAGGGGCCAACAAGGTCAAGGATATACATAAATAGCCTTCAGAAGCATGACCATATTACAGCTTAGTAATTATAACAAAGACACTGAAATAGAAGGTGGTCAAAACTCTCCTAACCTTCCCTCTCACACAGTAACACTGCTTAAGCTAATGCCAACATCCCCTTTCATAGGTGGCCCAGGTAGCCACGGAATGCCAATATTTCCCACTGGATGGTCTAGAACCCACATTCCCAATAGGTGGCTCTACTTTTGCCACTGTAAAAGCATTCTTTTTTAATAGAAAACAATCATCTTTGGCCCATATACAATTTTGCAACATCTATATGGGCCTCCAAATTTTCTATCTGGTAAATTTGATTGAAATAAAATCAAGAGCATTTTGAGATCTAGTTTTGTCCACATATTTTTTCCCATCTAAATGACCAACAACATAAATCATTCCAAACCATATATCCTGCAGGAGGTGGGGAGCGGAAGGAATGCAATACTCTTACTGCTCCATTTGCTAGGAAAACGTTATATCTCAAAAATACAATTAAGAACTACCTTTCCTAACAAACAGGTATGAAACCAAGAATATATACTGAATATATAAATGAGAATGAACATTTGAAGCACCAGCCAAAATTACACAGATGTTCATCTCAGTTGTCATTAATATCACAGCAATGTCTTTTTATTGTCTACTCAGATATCTTTAGAAAACCCTTTTCCAGAAATTATAGTTTTGGTGCATAATTTAAAACAATCAAAAGCAATTTTACTAATGATATAGCTAACACTCTTTGGTATGGATAAAAGCAGTAATTTGGTGGTCAGAAAATAAACTTAATTCTCTATTTCTGTGTTATGAAGCACTGTTACAGTTCATTTTTCAGATCTAAAACAGCCATCAGAGATAGAATAGAAAAAGTCATCACTAAAGTACCATACTTGGAAATAAGCACTCTTATACTAGAAGCCTTACATATGTGCTTTTTTTCTTAAAATATGATGGAAAATTTGAAAATCAGAAGATTGCAACACTAAACCAAAAGGAAACATTCAAGAACTTTCTACAGGGCTATGTTCTGTGCTATTAAAAAATTAGTAAAAAGAGGGACTTGGATAAAAGTCTCTTGTTGATACCGCACAGATAATCAGAACTTGAAGGGTCCTTAGAACATGAAACATTGGGGCTGAGAGGGGCCTCAATAAAAAAAGAGTTCACGTTTCCCTAGTACTTAAGTTTTAGAAAGTGATATCCTCACAACAACTCTACAGGTAACGTATTACTTCCACTTCACAGATAAAAAAGAGAGACTCAGTGAGGTTAAGCAAGTCTCGGCTGAGAAATATAAGCTCAGAATATAACATTTTGAACTTTAGAAAGGACCAGTGCAAAGTAACCTTAGGAAACTTAGAACCCATCTCATATAGAAACATTCTGACCTTCTGGCTCAGAAGAACATGTAATTTTATTAGCAAATCCTTATAAAAAGAAATGATTATTTAAATAGCAATGCTGAAAACAGGTTAGTAATATAAACCAAAAACAAAGGAACAACTGAATTGGGTGCTCCTGATCTAGTCGAACCCCATCATTTTAAAGAAGCTCAGAAATGGAAAGGGACTCGCCCTAAGTCCCACAGGAATTTTTTAATGGATTAGCCAGGACTAGAACCATCCAAGAAGGAACAGGAACCCAGGACTCTGAGTCCTCATCCATTTATCTTAGTACTGCATTAACTTTTTAAAAATCAACATTGAGAATGTCATGTAACAAAACCACTTCCAAGGTACAATGTTTAAATATGATTTCACTTCAACTTCCCAAATGAAAGATTCCTGAGGGGATTTTACATAGCAGGAGATCCAATTCCAAAATAGGAAGTGCTACTAAATAATGCTCAAGTTCAATTGGGGAGCATGGGAGGGGGAGCCCCTTGTGTATTTTCATTCCCACCACCCCTAAGTGGACACACACGTGCAGATAAATGAGTATCTTTTAAGAAAAATAAAAAGAAAACGTACTTTGTGTACTATGCTTGGAAGAGGAAGAACATTCTGCTGCTCTGGCATCTTATACACATTTTCGCGCTGATGTTCTGCATTTAATACTGTATATTCTGGTTCTTCTGCAGCATCTTTCTTCCCTTCGTGTTTGAATTTCATGGTGTAGCCCTCTGAGTTCATTGTTTGTGTAACTGAATCTTTTACTTCCACCATGGACAATTCAATTGCCTTATTAAGGTGTGCTGTTGCAGCAGGATAAAATCTTTCCTTTCCATCAAATACCGATTTCAGGTCTACATGCTGCCTTAAAAATTTATTGACCTGTTTAAAACGTCGGAGTTCAGTTCTTAGCTGAATAATTATTTGCTTAAGAGCCTTTTCATTCTTATCCTCTAGATCACAACCAGAAAGTTCCTGTTCAGTCATGCCCAGATGCTCCAGAAGTAGTTCACTTACAGCTTTCATAAGCTCTGGTCTATATTACCACAAAGAGAGAAAAATGGTGAGTTTAGATTTTAGAACACAAATCGTATTATATACTCATTCCAGCAATTCAACATACCCTACATTGATGGTAGAATCATAAAAAGCTAGAGCTGGAAGGGGCCTGAGATTTGAGTCCTAATCACAAAACTTGAGAGTTGCAGAGGCCTTCAGAGGTCACCTAGGCTAAGCCATCCATGAACAGGACTTCGCCTCTAAAATACTCCTAAAAAGCAGGCACGTAGATGATGCTTTCCAGCTCCAGGGACAGGTGCTCACTAACACCTACAGAAAGTCCATCCCAGTCTTGACATCTTTCATTGCTCTACCTCTGTAGCTTCCACTTAACTCTCCTAGTTCAGCCCTGTGACCAAACAATAAATTTAATCCCTCTTCCATGTAAGCCTTAGAACTGGAAGGGACCAAAAAAAAAAAAAAAAAAGAACTGGAAGGGACCACAAATATCTAGCATCTACTCATATTATAGTCAAGGAACCTGAGGCCTAGACAGGTAAAATGACCAGAGGGAACTCAACCCCAAGTCTTTGGATACCCAGTTCTGTAAATACTCTTACAGCATCTCATGTATAGTACTGTCCCAGGCACCGTGGATACAGATTTTAAAATGACATTCTATGCCTCTCAATGATCACACATTTTTCTGGGTGAAAGGGATAGAAGCTATACAAAATAAATGTTACACAAGGTGAGGTATGGTACAGGCAATAAGGAAAAGCCAAACAAGGTGCTCTGGAGAAAGTCTGAGAAAAAGCTTTGTGGAGAAGGTGGCCCTTGAGTTAAAAAATTCTGAAAAAGGCCAATGAAGCAGGAGGGTATAACAAGCTTAGGCAGCAAGCCAACTCTAAGGGACAGATAGGGATAAAATTAAGCCTGACAGACTGTGGTCTACATAAAATGTGTACTAGTTCCATACTGGAAATACCATCTCTTTGGCCTGAGTGGTAAAACTCAACCACAACCCTTCTCCCATCCATCCCCATCTCTGTCCTCACAAGTCTCTACACTGCCTTCAGGTCCTCATCACATTTTATCTGAACTACTACAATAGCCTCCTACTTGGTCTCTCTCACTCAGTCTCTGCCCCATCAAATCTACCCTCTACATACAGCCGCTGATATTCCTACAACACAGATCTGACCATGTCATATCCCACCCTTAATTCAAAAGAATTTAATGCCTCCAATTTGCTTCTATGATAAAATTAAAAATCCTCAGCCTGATATTTAAAATCACCTATAATCTGGCTCCCATCTACCATTGCAGTATCCTTTCAAATTATTAGCCCTTTCATCTACTCTCTGTTATAGTCAAAGTGCTCATCTCCAGTCCCTATGTGTTTGCACAAGTGGTCATTTATGTTTAGGAATGCATTCCCTGGGGCGACTAGGTGGCACAGTGAGTAGAGCATCGGCCCTGGAGTCAGAAGGACCTGAGTTTGGATCCGGCCTCAGACACTTAACATACACACAAATAAAAACCTAGCCATGTGGCCTTGGGCAAGTTACTTAACCCAAATTGCCCTCCAAAAAACAAAAAACAAAAAAACAAAACAAAAAAAAAAAAAAGGAACGCATTCCCTTTTTCACCACACCACACTCACTGCCTCTTGTATAAGATACATGTCCAAGAGTGGGGAGCTCTCTGAAGTAATTGTGGGATTGCCTTACCCCATTCTTCTGCCAGGTATCTTTAGCTTCAGATCTAAAATAACTTTCTAAATGGATATATTTCTAACTGGAAATATAGTGAAGTGACACAAAACTGAATGAGACAACAGGGTAATGTGGATGCTTAAAAAAAAAACTAACAATCTTAGGCTACATTAAGTGTTGTGGCTAAATCATAGGAAATGACCATTCCACTACATTCTAGTCATACCCAATCTGGAATGCTGTGATCATTTCTGGATACCACATTTGAAGAGGAATGCTGACAAACTGGTATGCATTCACAGAAAGGCAATCAGGATGGTGAAGGACTGGGCAGAGGGGGAGGGGAAGGGAGGAGAGAAGCACGTTCAGCTTCCAAATATCTGCAAAGCTGGCATTTCAAAGAACTGGATTAATTCTGCTATGTTCTAAAGAACAGACCAATGAGGAGACATTCCAGAGAGGAAAATTTATATAAGAAACTCCTAGCAAATAGACCCATCCAAGAATGGAACATGCTGTTTCCTAAAGTAGTGATGCCACCATAGGTATTCAAGTAGAAGTTGGATGATCATATGACAGGAGAAAAAATTCTTGCTTTAAGTACAAATCAGAGCAGCAAAGGTACTTTCAAATTCTAAGATGCTATGCTTCTAAGATTACAGGTTTTTTCCTACCAAGGATTTTTTGTTTTTGTTTTGTTTTTAAAAGTTAGGATCCAAATTCACCCCCAACTCATTTACCCTTTATTCTTCATTTCAGTTAGTTACATTATCTTTGGTTTTCACCAAGGTTATGCACACACTTTGAAATGTTCACAAAAGGACCACAATACAGAGTTTTATAATTGGGATAGGTTCTTATATCCAGAGTGACTAACAGATTCTGGAGATGTTCCTTCAACAAGATGAAATAGTCTTATAACAGTTTCAACTACAAAACTTCAGATTCAAATTCTTCTAGCTTCAGTTACCATAAAACTCACAAAGAATAAGTGATCAAAGAATAGCTCTCTTATGCAAAATATACATTTTAAGAAAGAATTTGATTACATATTTCACTATTTACTGATGTTGTTCCATGATTGTTGTAATAAAAAAATATTCTTACTTGCCAGAATTTTTTTCACATTATTTATATTCTTCAGGTAACAATGAAAAAGACTTATGAACAAAGTTAGTGACATTTTTTCCCAGTCATAAAAGCTGTTTTCTCAAATAAATCAAAAAGAAAATAGGCATGCTTTCACAGACACTACAAATTATGAAATAATTAACAAATATAATCATGTCAATGACTTCTAACAAAACAATAGGGGAGATGTCTGAGAACTAATTTTTTACCAAAAAAAAAAAAAAAGATAGTAAGTGTGTGTTATTTGGTTTTAGAAAAATAGAATGCTAGAGATTAGAAGGAACTATAGAGGTCACCTAAATCAGGGAAACAGGCACTAGGGATCAGTCTTGTGATTTCATTGGTTTAAAACCCTCATATGAAGAAACTTCTTCTCCCAAGGCAGGTTAGCACCTTCTAGTGTTAGATTTCCCTCAAGCACTGATAAGTGACTCGCCCAGGGTCATACACACAGCATGTGTTAGATGCCAAATTTTAACTCAGGCCTTCATGGCTCTGAAGTCAGTCCTCTATCCACTATGTCATAATGTCTGTCTCACCCAGCCCAAGCAGCTCATTTTACAGCTCAGGTCTCCCTCCAAGAGATGAAAACTGAAATGAGTTCATGTTTATGCTAATATAGAAAGCAGAATCACATTTTTGCTTAATGCACAAAAATCTAAGGCTTTATTAACCACAGAGGAAAGCAGATCTTCACACTCCAATAGCAAGGAAAAACTCTGGGGATCTATTCCCAGCTTGCCTTTTCCCGGGAGACATGGGCAATTTTCCTTGTATCCTCAGTCAATTTTCTATGTACTCATTTTCTACATTTATAAAAGAGACAGAATACTGCCTGGCTACTGTTGTTGTCGTGCTGAAATGGAAAGTTGTTTTTTTTTTTTTATAGTCCTGTATTAAAGGAATAACTTCTAAAATACTGCTAAAGTTATGAAGTCCCACTCCCCTTGCCCAGAATTTACTCCATTCCTTCCTCATTTATACTTCTCAGCAGCCTTCTCATCTTTCAAGGCTCAACTCAGGTGCCCTCTCCTTTCCAAAGTCATCCCTGACCCCCTCACTGGCTAGTATTCTCTCCTTCCTCAGATTTCCTTGTACTGTACTTATTTGCATGTATGCTACATCCCCTCCAGGCACGGAAGCTCCTTGAGGGCAAGGACTCTCACAGTTCCTGTCCTTGCATCCCTAGCACTGAGCAGAGTGCCTCAAACTTAACATATGCTTATTATGTTTCTTATTGAAATTAATTTAGAAAAAAACACCATTTTCCCATCAGCATTTTCATTCATCAGAATTCCCAAACAGCACTTTCCCATCAAGAAATAAGCTCCACAATGTTTTCTCCTGTCACATGACACCCAGTCTCTAGATGACTACCTATGGCAACAGCACTACTTTATGAAGCTGCATGTTCCATCCTTGGACAGATCTAATTGCTGGGAAGAGACTTATAGTTAAATCCAGACTTAAAACACCAAAGTCATAGCTGATTTATATTTAAAAGATGTTCCAAAAGCAAAAAGAGATTTAAGTACTACTGATTCTTCACTCCAATAGCTAGACAATACTTGGAGAGAAACTTTTTTTTTATCTCTGTAATGGATTTACATGTGTTTTTTGTCTTTCCCTTACTACTGGTAGCATTCAGTCTAATTACTTAATTGCATGATTGGCAAGATTCCTTCAGAACCATTTCAGTCTCTCTCTCAGGTAAATTAGACAGTGCCATTATCTAAATTCACTTCAACAAAATTACTTTTTTCTCCTTTCAACTAGAAACACTGTCAAAAGCAAAGCACAAACCTCATACATACCTGGGCTCCAGCAATAATGTTCTATTTTCATTTAAAGACGAAGGGAACAACTTCATCTCCTCACCTCCATGTTGACATTTGTCTTTGGGGCTATAAGAGTCACCAACTACATCAAAATCTAGCTGAGAAGCATCCTGATTCTTTGAATATCCATTTTTACACAAAGATTTAGAATAGTCCAATGTAACCTAGGGGAAAAAATGATTTAATCAGCCAAAATACGAATTCTTCCATAGCTGACTGACAGATATCAGCTCCCTGCAAGCACATATGCCAAGCATGGCCTTTTATTATGATGAAGGTCGATTGCTGTGCCGTTTAGTTCCTGTTTTAAGAATCTCTAGACTAACGACCTACGAGAGCTCTCAGAACATAATTAGTGTTTCTTCCAATAGCAGCAGCAGCCCCTCCATCAACTGCTCCTAACAATGATCTATATGCATTCAAGTCTGCTTCTATTGCTAAACTGACTCCACGATCCTGGAAAGAAAGAAATCACAACTTTGGCACAGCACTTGTGAGAGAATGCCAATCCTCTGTCTACTAGATGATTCCCAAACTGGTGTGCTAAGACCTAGTGTGTCTCCTAATATTATAATAGCTGACATTTATCCAGTGCTTAAGGCTTACAAAGCACTTGACATACATTATACTACCCTACAAAAAGAGCTTGGATTGGCTCAGTGGCCACAGACAAGTTCCTTGTCAGTTTCATCCAGAGTATTCTAGCATCTCTGTGGGGATTAACAAAGAACATGGTCGAAATTTATTTTACTTAGGGCCATTCCAGGCAGGCTTCAGGGACAGTGAGTTAAGGATATCAGCTCCAATGTGATTTTTGTCCTCATCTGATCTCATTTAATTCAATAAACATTCACTAAGGCCATAAGTGTTGCCCTCTGGAGAAAGAAACAAAATTTTAAAATAGTCCCTACCCTCAAGTGGTTTACATTCTACTGAAGGATTTGGTTATACTATCAATAAATATATACATATATATGTGCTAATTTGAGAAAGAAGAGAATACTAATAACTAAGTCGATCAGGAAAGGCTCTAGGTGAGAGCACCTTATATGCCTGTGTTCTAATTTGTATGCTCCTGGAATGCAGAGACATATCTCCTAATCCTTCTATCTTCCCTCCAATATCTAGTACCATGCACTGAATACAGCAGGCACTTATTAAGAATTTTCTATATGAATAAAACTGCATATGCTTTGAGATCTTTATAGGTACTATGAAAACCACTAAAGAGGGTAGTATAAGTAAGCCACTAAAATATTTTATCTAGACTTTCATTATATTTTATAATTCACCCTTATTCTACATTCCTTATATACACATACTAATTAACTTCACTTTGATTTGTCTAATTTGGAAGGTGGATAGTTCATAAATCCCATGAAGATGTTATTTATGAATCCACCTTCCTAGGTCACTGCAGTCCCCTTGGGAACTGCAAGAAGTTGAATCTAGTTAAGGCTTGTACTAGGCATGCCTTGAAGTGTAGCAATTAATATTCTTTCTCCTATTGTAAAGTTGCAAATTTCCTATAAATAATTTTCCTCCTACTTCACTGCTCCAGATACTAAGGGTTTTTTTTTTTAATCGAACACAAGCCTCTCAAAAACATATCCCCTTATTTATAATGAATTATTTATCACTATCCAGTTTAAAGACTCCTGATTAGGAAAGTTAATATAAAGCAGAAGCCAGGGATTCTAGCTGAGCACAAGTATCTTAATTTTAATGTCACTTTCCTCCACTTCTTCAATAGAGTTGTATATTAATCTGTACCATCCATGAAAAACAAACCTATAGACTCACCCTTCCCTTCCCCTTCCCTATATCTTTTATTCCAAAATGTAGAACAATCAAAGAACCTAACATTTGGAAGGAACCTCAGAATGTAAGAATATTAGAACTGGCAGGGAGCTCCAAGACCCAGTTCAATACCAACATTCCAGAGATTAGGCACAGAAAAGTTAAATATCTTTTGGGTTCTATCTCAAGGAAATACAGAAAAATGCTGTACCCAAAAGTTCACAATAAACCTAAAGGACTATTCTGAGTAGCAGCTAACCATCACGCGATTAAAATTATCTTTTCTAATTCTACAAATAGTATCCATTCTGGTAAAAGTCCTGGGGATGCCAAAGATGAGCCCAGTTTTATCACTGAAATGAGTTCTATTTTGGGAGGCAGTGAGATCAAGGAAAAGAACCCAAGGCTAGGAGGCAGAGGGCAAGGATCTGGACCCTACTCAACAACTTAAAAGTGTTGTGTGACTTTGGGGAAATCTCTTGACCGGAGTCTCAGCTGCCCCATTTCCATGTAGTAACAGTTTATGGGCAAATCAAAACTGGAAAATACTGCTACAAATAAAGATGTTGGAGGGGTATGAGGACGAAGGAGAGAGGTTGTTAACATCCAGACTTGCAAACACAATCCTACCTCATTGCTCCACAATGGCTGGGGACTACTCAATAAGTTCTTCTCATCATCAACATCTTCAGCTTGTGTAGCATCCTCCTCATCTTCCTTACTCCCCAGGTTCTAGAGGGGATAAAATAATACAAAAATAAAACAAAAAATGTGTTCAATGAATATTTGATGAGTTGATAACATATAAAAAGCAAAGCTTTTAAAAAGCCAAACTGCTAAAATAAAAATTAATCAAAGTTAAGACTCGTTAATTCCAATAAAACCACAAAAGGCTACCTCGAACCAAGAACAAAACAATTTCTAGACCCCTTTCCTTAGGAAATAAGTCAGAAACACTTTCTTACCACCCTTTTACGTTTTCATAAAATTGCTTGAAATTGAGTATTTTGTCTCTTGCTTTGCTGACATTTCTTCACTCTATGCAGGCTAAATTCACTTACAAATTACACAAAAGTATAGAGAATTAAGGAGACTCTCCACTATTGATGGAATTGAAAACATAAAGTCCTGAGAAGGTATTAAAGGAAATTTACAACACGCCAAATGGATGTATCACTTCTACTTAAGTGAGAGAACAAACAAGCCACTTTTCTCAACCATCATACATCCAAAAGGAGAAAGGGGCAGTATCAGTTATACTGCCACTTTACTGACAAAGACTTATAATCACTAATGAATGCACAAAAAGCGAGAAGAATACACCTAGTTTTAGTAAGGAAGGGCATTTTATTTAAAAAGCCAGTATTAAGGTCTGACACTTTTTAAAAAGTCAAATTTAGGAAGTTTCTATGCTAATCATGTAACAGATTAGGAATGATTCTTTAGAGGGATGTAGTGATCTCTTGGCCTCTCTAACAGATTTATATTTATGTTCACAAGCTACTTGGGCGTAGCTCTTACAAATGAAAAATGAATTGGGCATTCCCAGAAAACAATAGAGCCTTTCAGAACTATGGAAATATATCCCAACAATTTACTTAGTGAATCTCTGCCATTGGGCAGTCAGTCAATTCTATGACCCTCTAAACCCGGTTTTCATCTTCTACATATTTATTCCCTTTTTACTATAAAGATACCTTCACTGGAAGGCAACTCATTGGAATCTCAAAGGAACGGAATTTTGTTTTGTGAATTCCACTTACAAAGGGGAACCATATAAGAAAACAAACTAATATTTAGGATTTAGTCAAAACTAATCCTGGATTCAGCCGATAGGTAAATCATTTCTGTTTACCTTCTACATCTACATTTACAGTCCAGGACTTGAAAGAATTGGTGCTTGAAATGATGATCCTAAGGTACTACAAGATCCTCAGTCATTAAATCAAGCTTGAATTATGTTCAATACACTCTATCTAATAAGACAATTTAAGAAATATCTTTAAGTGAGGAATGAGATAGAGAAAAGAATGTTGGACATGGCTCTACCCCATAGCGGCTACATAACTATGGACTATTCACTTAACTTCTGAGTCTCAATGATGCCATCTATCAAACAGAAATACTTATACTTGCACTAGCTACCTTAGAAAGCTGTTGTAGAGAAAAACTCATTGTAAATTTTAAATCACTCTAAAAATGTGAGCTATTAAACAAAAATGTTTTTCAACATAATTGTTCACCACAATATTCCATATGCCATTTCTAAGATATTCTGATTAAGCAAGGCTTTCAATTAAAGGCATATATTAGTATCCTTCCCATTCATGTTTATGAAAATTTGGAAATGTATCAGCATATCCATGGAATCAATCTAATCCAGTGGACTAAACTATCTGGTCAGTTCAGGATTAAGCACAAATTCATAGCATCTCAGGAATGAAAAGAATCATCCAGTTCAAACCAAGCAGGAATTCTCTCTAAAATATTTGGGATTGGAGAGCTAGGCAGAGAAATGAATAGAGCACTGGTCCTGGAGTCAGGAGGACCTGAGTTCAAATCTGGCCTCCGACACTTAACATATAAAACTAGCTATATGACCTTGGGCAAGTCACTTAGCCCCAATTGCCCCTCCAAAAAAAAAAAAAAAAGGTAAAATATTTGGGATGGTTGTCATTCAGCTTCTGCTTGAATGTATCTCATGTGATTGCTGAATAACTTTAATTAGAAAATGCTTTCTTATTTTGAGGCAAGATCTACTTCCCTGTGCCCTGCCCCCCTGTTCTGTCCATAAATCTGCTCCCTCTTTCCCATGAAAGCCCTTCAGCTACGTGATAACAGGAAATAAGTCTCCCCTAAGTCTTCCCTTCTTTAGAAGAGGCTATCCACCAACTCTTTTTCACATGGCATCAAACTTGAGGTATCATCACCATACTGGCTGCATTCTTTTGCGGAACAGGTTCCAATTTGTCTTTACAGACAGCTATTGAAAATCTTTCTAAAACTTAAAAAAAGTTTCAAATCATAAATTACCTGAAGGGAAGGATGGTACACAGCTCCTCAAAATGCTCAAGTGGTTAGCACTTGAGTTGAAAAAAAAAAAAAAACGCTACTGACTCACTGAGCCCTTGAGAGGTATGTTTCTACCAGTCACTGATTAGCCTGAGACAATCATATCTAAAAAGAATTCTCTTATACTGGTAAGCAAGTATATGAAAGCAAGACTTTTTCCTCCCCAAAGATAATCATCAATATGGCATCGCTCTGTGGTGCCTCATCCTTTCCATACTAATCTTCAAATTCCATTTTTAGGGGGACAAAGGGACTTCTACTTGAAGTAGGGCTACAAATGATAGGGCAATTCACAGAGAATATCAAATTGAAGCATATACTGAAAATTTAACTCAACAAGCATTTATTACATATTAATGCTTAGCATTTTACTAGATGCTGAAACAGAAAAACAAAAACAAAATAATTCCAGACCTCAAAGAGTTTATATTATAATGTAGATGGAAAAGTACAAAGGAAATAAAAAGATGATTGGGGAACAGCACTAACAAGTAGTGATTTCAGAAAAGGTCTTATGTGGAAAAGGCACTCAAGCTGAGCCCTGAAGAGAGCTTGGAATTCTTAATGAAGGTAAGGAAAAGGATCACATCATCACAGGCCAGAGAAAGGAAATCAAATGATAAGAATAGAGAACAGGAAATAAACTAGTCTGGGTGGAAGATAGAAGGTATGACAGGGAGTACAAATGTGAAATGAGAATGGAAAGATGGGATAAAGCCAAAAGGTGAAGGTATTTAGATGCCAAAGGAGTTTGTATTTTATCTTAGCAGTGAGAGAAAGCCATTGAAGTTTGTTGAGGGAGCATAATGGTCAGACCTGTGCTTTAGGAATATTAATTTAATATCTATATGAAGGACAAATAGAAGACAGTAGAAACTAGAGGTAACATCTATATGAAGGACAAATGAGAGAGAGCATAAATAGAGGTAAGAAGACCAGTTAAGCTACTCTAATAGTCTAGGTGAGAGATGATGAGGACCTAAAACAGCATTAAGACAAATCTCTCTAATTTGAAATTTTTTAGTATTAAGATCTCAGAACAGGAAGAAAAAGATGACGCTCTCTAAAGAGAGTCAGAACCACATTTAACAGTTATTTTTTTAAAGGGCAACAACCAAAAAATAAAATCCCACAATTTCAAGATCAAATGAACTGAGAATAACCTCATTATTAAAAACATTTCCTTGGAGGAAACAAACCTAGAGACTGCTTTTTTCCTCAACAAGCTGAGAATATGCTTAGTTTTCAAAATTATCTGGTGCCCTGGAGGTTAGAATCAATAATGTTCTCTTCCTCAAAGAAAGCAGATGGTCGAGAGTGACATAAACTACCTTTAGCTTCTCTTGATCTTGTAGCCAAGGAAAAGAAGCAAAACTGGGGCAATGGAGCCATGGTCTACATTCATCTATTTTCCAGTCTAAGTTTGCTTAAACGTGACATAAAACTGAACAGATTTTATAGTACCCCAAGGGAGAGAGGTAAGAGAAGTGCCTATTGTACCCTGCCACACACTCCATGGGGAAGAGAGCTGTCTTCTGTAACAATACCAGCTAACAAATGAAAGAGCCAGCCATATTCTGCAGATCAACTGCATCTGTAACAACACACATTAATACACTTCATGTTGCAGTAAACTTCTGTAGGAACTTAGGTGAAGGTATAGAGATAAAAGGGAAGCAACTGATGGTCTTCCTCACCTTCACCTTCATCACATTCCAGGAAAAAAAAAAGTCAAAGGGACAAAAGGCCACCAGAATGAGCATTCAAACTGACAATATCTTATGAGGGAGAGTGCCGGAGGTGAATGAGACATACAGTCACTAAACTTGAAGTGAGAAGAACGGTCTTCAATGCCTTTAATGAGAAAATAAGCCCACAAAGAAAATAAGTCCATGACTGATGCAATGAAGTCTTCATTCCAAAACTAAAAATACATCATTTACTTCTTTTTAACTGTTAACTGATGAAGGCTACACGCATACTAACAAAGTATCTAAATAACTCCATATCATTTTGCTAAGGTGGCGCTATGAAACTGGACATTTCATTTCTGTGACCACCATATATAAGCATGATTCAAATTCTGAGGGCTTTGGTTTCTATAGAAGAGGAATGGGAATTCAAAACCAACCTCATTGAATCACTTCAATGGCAAAATGCCTATTTGAAAAGCTGATCCTATCACTTAAGAGCTAAATTCCTGAAGCCCTCAACATAGATTCAGCCTTTTGAAAAGAAAAAAAATTTTTAAATGCTCTAATAATCAGACATAATAGTTCACACATGTAATCCTAACTACCTGATAGACTGAAGATGGTGGATCACTTGAGCTCTGGAGTTCTGAACTGCCATGGGCTAAGTCTAGCGAGTGTTCCCCCTGAGCCCCAAGAACAGAGAACAAAAAGTCTGCCAAAGAAGGAGTGAGCCCGCCCAGGTCAGAAAAATGCAACAGATCAAAGCTCCTGAACTGACCAATACTGGGATCCAGCCTGAGAGGAGCTCCTGCACTCCCAAGTTGGGGGAGAGAGAGAGAGACCGAGACATTTTTAAAAATTAAAAAAAAATTTTTTTTAACTTGTAATGGAACAAAACTTAAGCAAAGACCTTGCTTCTTACCTCACTTTGGGTTAATGTACCACTTTCCTGTGTACTCAAACAGGAGCGTTCAAAAAGAGTTTTCCTGAGGTCTTGGTTATCCGAATGCAATGTTTTTACAATCATCACTAGTTCATTAACCTAAATGCAATAGAGAGAAAGAAGAGCTATAGACTTCATTTTAACAAGTAAATTTTTTTAAGTAGGACCCCAATACTAAGTTATGCAATGCTATAATTATTAAGAGCTGCTCTATCTTCCTCGTATACTTACACAACATCAAACTATCATATAACTGCTTCATCTTCCTGCTCCACCAAGTGGCAGGAAACTCAGAAAAATCAAAGGGAATAACAAAGGCCTTTCTAGCTCCCCAAGAATGCCAAAATGGAAACTGAGCTTTTCCTATTAAGCTAGACCATGACTAAGCAGAATGAATTAACAGTGTGGATGATCAACAGAAGATTCTGGAAACACACTAGCCCACTGGAAACACACTCACCCATTACTTCTCTGTGTATCCCTGTCTCTCTCCAAATCCTCCTCTTCTCATTCTGCCCTCCATTTCTCCTTCTTCCTTCCCCCTCTCCTGTCTGCTTGTTAAGAATTCAGTCTCACAACAAAACCCTAGCCGTGTGACCTTGGGCAAGTTACTTAACCCCAATTGCCCTCCAAAAAAAAAAGAATTCAGGGGCGGCTAGGTGGCGCAGTGAGTAAGAGCGCCAGCCTTGAAGTTGGGATGACCCGAGATCAGATCCGGCCTCAGAAAATGAGCACCCACACATAAATAATGACTAGCCGTGTAACCTTGAGCAAGTTACTTAACCCCAATTGCTTATAAAAAAAAAAAAAAGAATTCAGTCTCATTACCTTATCACATCTTTAGGCACTGATGGGCCAATAAATGGCTTAAAACAGTAAGTGCTAAAGAAACTCAGAGAGAGGGAAGTTCACTGTAAGGCTAAAATCAAATGTTCAAGAAGCACTTCATGGACAAAATGGCACTAAAACTAACACGTGAAGAATGAGTAAATGCTCAACAGGTAGAAAATGAAAGTGAAATGAATTAGAGAAAAATGGTATGGACAAAATCTAGTGGACAGAAACAAACAAAAATGGAAAGCCTTCTTTCACTAAGGAAATGAGGGGCCTGGGCAAATAAGTGTATTAGGAAACTGAATTAGGAAACTGTGCCTTCCTCCTTTTGTACAGTTTCATTAAGAACTTTTTTTCGGTTTCAAATATATATAAATACTATTATTAATACTATTTTACATGTAATTGGGAGATAAGATGTTCAGGCATTGGGGCCCAGAGACTCACCTCGCCCTAATGGTAAAGTCGAAGGGGGTATGGGAGAAGATATGGGAGAGAGCAGATTAGATGAGGGGATATCTTGTAGGACTGCTATTCTGGGGTGGTGGGTAGGGGAAAAATGGAAAATAAAATTGTAACTCAAAATCTGGTGGAAATGAATGATGTAAACCAGAAGTTAATAAACATTTGTTTAAAAAAAGAAAAAAAGGACTTTTTTTAGTTTGGTTTGGTTTTCTGGTATTTTGAAGAAAAAATCTACAATGATCCAGAGGTAAAAAGCTATAGGGTCATAAAAATCAGTCGCACATATCAGGTTATCCATGAATGCAAGAGGTTGCTCTCACTATTCAGAAGAAAAATGAACTCATCTACCCTTCTGCCGAACTCAATAAACTCACAATATGAACCGCCAGTTATCAAGTACTAGCTTCTACTCTTCATTGTTCTTCCGTGTATTGTATCCCGTCTGTCCTGACAAGACTAGTTCCTCACGAGTACTACCCACATTTTCTGGCTGACTGGTATTTCTATTTCTTTTATATTATCCACAGTATGTATCACAGTGCTGGGCATGCAAGCAGCATTTAATAAACATATGGACTTTTTTAGCTTAGTGAAATTGACCATCACAATAAGAACTCAGAACTGAGACCTGTGCTCAATATACTCATACTTACCCTCAGTTACCTATGGATTCTCAAACACTGAAATCACATAAATCATGCCAATTTAATAGGCCAATTTAATGCCACAGACTCTGAGGGCATTTCCAATCAAAGAGTTCCAGAAATGCTAACACTGACTGGCAACCTAACATGATTACCTCCAGTTTAAAGATGATGTAAACCTCTACTGTTTTAGTAGAATTATTTAATAGGAGGGAGAAAAGTAATAAGACTTCCCGAATCTAGGGCCTCTTTTCTGAGACTGCTGCTAGAAATGATGATGAAAAAACTCAGCTCTAATAGAGAGCAAATTAGCCCACTAGTTAATACCCTTTGTTTAAGTTCTTCTAGAGACAAATGTTCTGTCTGGAAACGATCATGATCACCAATGCAAATACTCAAATAGGACGTCTGATCACTATAAAATGAAATGGATTCTTCTGTCAAAAGAGAAAAAAAAAAGAACGTCAGAAACATCATTGATGAGTGACACAAAGTTAACTCTTCTAACAAAGCCAACCTTTTAGACTTAACTCTGGAAAGGCAAGCAGAGGCACTTTGAAAGAAGTTGTTTCCTTTAGAATAGAAGACTGTTTTCCCCTCTTTTCCTCTGAGGCATTTGCCATATCCTACTGGGTTTACCAGTTTTCTAATTGAATTATAACTTACACAATATTTGTTGTGCTTGAAAATATGCACTACAAGAAAGACCTCAAGTTATTCTAATTGAGTTAAGATAATGAGAATATTAGCTGTAAACCTCAAGGGGAAGATGCTAGGTAAACCAAGTTACAACACTTATACTGCATTGAAGAACTTAAAACTCACTGGTCCCACATTCTTCACAGAGCAGTGAGACCATGAATGACTTAAGCATGAGTCTAAGATGAAGGTAAATCTATACATAGCAGCAACTGCATAATTATCTGTTCCAAATAGGTTATAGTGTAACTAGCAGGTACCCCAAACCCTTAAAGTAATATGGGTAACAGCTACACTTGGAATTTAGCTTTAATCAAAGTCAAATCATATCCTCTCCCCCCGCCCCCAAAAGAATTAAATCTCTGTTGACACTCGGCTCTTAGGAGAAGGAACTATGAATGTCTCCAACGGACTTAATTCAAACTGACAAAAGATCTACCTGATATGGCTCTATAAGCTGTTCTAAGTGTGTATCATTGGTATACGGAGCCTGTGCCTCTCAACAAGGACTGTCAATCAGATCACAGTAAAAATGTGAAAATTCCTCAGCTGGGAAAGTGACCCTCAAGCCACAAGATTACAAAGAGCCAGGGCTCCTTAACTTATGCAGAAAATGGTAAATTCTAATGATAGGAACTGCAAGCAACTTGAAATAATCACTGCAGCTAAAGTACCACAGAATTACTAAAATTTGCTGCAAGAGGAAAAAAAAAAGAGGGTCCCTGTGCAAATACCTTGCCTGCTGAAGCATCTGGGTACTTGTACTAAAAATAAAATGGAGGCCAGAAGAAAGGGTTATTAATAAAATTTTGGTAGATCCTGTGTTTAACTGTCCTCACCACCTCAAAGTTCACACAAAGAAGTGAAAGGGATGGAACGCAGAAAAAGCCCTAATTAACCATGAATTTATAAGTCACTGTACCTTCTTGCCTCTTAATTTCATTAATTTGATCCTCTAGGGTCTTGCGCAAGGTCTGGTAAGACAGGACATCATCTTCTAGCTGCTTTCGCAGTGAAAATATGTTGTTTAATTCGGCCTGCACTCTGTTGATACTTTGCAAAAGCAAGATACAAAAAATTATAAAACCAAACATTTTGTTACCTAATAATTATAATGTATATTATATGTTAAAAGACCTAGAAAGTCTTCCTTCCATACAGAGAAAAAGATTTTACTCCTTTGCCACAGCCCATATTCTGCCATGAAGACTTCTCTAAAGGATGTATTCCACAGAAGCAACTGCTACTTCCCCCTTCAGATATCTCTCTCCTCTTCCTCCACTGAGTTACACACATAAATCAACGTCTATTGAGATGAAAATAAACCATTATATCTAATCTTCTATGCTGACTGCTTAAAGAACTGTATGTTATAAAGCAGCCTTTCCTACAAGGGAAGGAACTCTGTTCAGAACTTTTCCCTGGTTCCATCTCATGACAATAATAATGATCAATTTGGAAGACAGAGAGAAAATCTTACCATCATGTCACAGCACAGCACTGAGGAGGAATTTTACCAGAAAAAAAAAGAAAGACTGTTTTAGCTAAACTCCTGATATTAGGTACTGGGAGAAACAATAGCTTCATTCTCTCTTCTACTTTTTGACAAGGTGAAAAGTATACACACCTAAATCTAACATTAATGCTCCCCCAAACAAAAAGAGTAATGCTTTTTTGAAAGCTATGCAAAGGTCCCCTTTCTCTTCTCTCCCTAGAGAAGTGATTCTTTATGACCACTAACTGGTTATGGAACCTGGGGCAAGACCTATCTCCCTCTAGGCTTATTTTTTCACTTGAAAATGAAGAGGGTGAGCTAAGTGATCTCTAAAAGAAAGAGCTCTAACATCTCCTGTTCTCTAATATCCTACATTCTAAGGTCCCTTTAAGCTCACTCTATTCTAAAAGGATCAGATTTTGATGACTTAAGGGGATAGGAACTTCTTCAGTCCTAAGGGTGAAAAGTTTTTCTTCACTTAAAACGTATAAGGAAGAGCAGTAGGTGGACAGAGCCCTGGGAGTCCAGGAGACCTGGTTCTGAAGCCCAGATACTCACTGGCTGTCTAATTCTGCACAAATCATGTAACTTCTCTCAGTTCTAATTTCCTCAGCTATAAAACAAGAACAACAGTGCCTCTTCCACGAGACTGTTTTGAGGATCAAATACAATGATCTCTGTAAAGTGTTTTGCAAATGTTAAAGCACTATATAAATGTTAGCTATTATTAGTAATATTCTTTTTACTAAAAGGCATGAACTGAAGAATTAGTCATTTTCTTTGCAGCTGTCTTCCCAAGGATAACCAATGCCAACCTGAGAAAAAGAGATTCTTCCACCGTTTTTTATATAGCCCAAGAAAAAATAATTGAGATAGTTTCTATCAAACTGGACCCATCCATATTTGTGATCCAAGATATAAAGCATAAACTATAATGCATAATATGACACTGTCACAGACACTATACGCTGTACCACAAGACATACATTCAATAAACATAAAAGCTTTTAAGAATCCTTGGTAGTTATTCTCCTGGCAAATTACCCCAGCAGCACTCAATTACAATTTAAGAAACAATCCCACCAGCTAACCTAGACCTGTTTTCTCTTTTCATAGAACTGGCAGCAAAATCTAAAGCTCTTTAAGTGATTCTGGTCAAGCACAATAATGGACACAGTTGTCTGCCTATATGGTCTGGTAGCTCTCTAAAATATATCTGAACTATTAGTTGAAAAAACTGTACAATTAAAATCAAATTTGCTCTCTTGCTCTTAACATTCCTGATGACTGCCTTAATCCCTGATGGGATAATCCCATGGTATCCAAGGCTTTTAAGAGAGGCCCACATCCTGGAAGACATACTTAATGTTGACCACATTGAGGATGAACACAATTTAAACTATTTTCATATTTCATTTCCTTCAAACTTGACGTTTTAAAGTTGTCCAGAATGTTCTTCTACTATAGATTATGAGACATAAATCCCTAGAAATTTTGAAAGATGGAAGGAATCTTATAGCACAGAATACTGGAACCCAAAGAATAATCCAGTCCAACTTTCTATTTTTAAGGAGGCTCATGGACAAAAAATAACTTGTCCAAGGTTCCACCATTAATTATTGGGAGAGCTAGGGCCAGAACCAGGGTCTCAACTGCAGGACCAGTATTACTACCTTGACATTGTACTAAAAGGTACGAATTCCATAACTGAGAAAGAATTAAGTCTGCTTGATAGCTTTATTGTAAGCTACAAAATGTCCTATTCAGAATACAGCCTTCTTGGTAGAAAGAGAATAAATCAGATTGCTAAATAAACTGATAAAGTGGTAATTGTCCAACCACTTCCATTCCTTCTATGTCCTTTTTCTACATAAAATGGTATAGATTTGCTGCGATTACCAGTGCTATAAGGCTTTTCCAAGATATTCTTTTGTGTGTGAGATTTAAAAACACTTACCTGTCTGGGTCTTTCAGGGCTTTTACTAAATCAGAATAAATGTGCTGTTCTTTCTTTAAAGCATGAATCAGCTCTTCATACTCAGATCCTTGCTCTTCCTAGAAACAACAATGGACATATGATATTAAGGAAGGACTGTTAAAAGTATTTATCTGCATACAACATCCATGCAAACATATATAGAGGTAGGATTTGAAAAATACATATTTAGAAAAACAAGTATGGCAATCTTTGACTAAGTAACAGTTAGAGAACACCATCTGCAGGAGGAGTGAGGAAAGGTTGTCTATCATCTGGTACAGAGCTGAAGCTGAAAGCTATTCATCCAATGTATAAACAGCTGTTATTAAAGAAGACTAATAGTTCTGTTATTTGCCTGTCATGAAACATTCACCCATCTGAGCAGTTGTTCATCATTTTTACAACAGTACAAAAAGTGCTTTTTATCAGCCCCCTCACTCTTGAAAGTGTGGAAATTAACGACCCAACCAAAGTGATATGGCAAGACAGGTATTTTGAGGGCCTTATGTAAAGCATTAGCTCGCCAGGGTAAAAAGCTCTGAATATGCTCTTTGGATGTCTGCTAAACTACTGCTTTTCTAGAATCAAGATATTCTAGGAGAAAATGCTATTTGATTTCTAGTCCAAAAAGATTACATGATAAAATAAAGGCACTGGCTGCCAATTATGTGTTGAGAATGCTAAACTACCAGCTTCATCATAATAAGTGACTTACCCTAACTACTAGAAATGTCACAGTCTTATGGAAATCATGGTGAATATCATAGCTCCTAACTGGAATTCAGCACTTCTAAGTGCCTCTACATTCAATAACTCCATTTCATATGGTGTTCTCAAATCTTTCGCCTGAACACTTCTGCTTTGGTGAACTATGTATGTAACCAGGCAGAGTCAACAAGCAGATCCTGAAGACTGACCAGGTGGACCAAGTCAGCTGTTGCTACCACACCTTCTGCTCTACAATCTGTAGGTTACCTGTAAGAAGAGGGAGAAAACCAGAGTTGGCCCTGGTGTCCCCTCTCCTGATCCACTCCGGGGTTTTACTATCAACAATCATTCTCTGTGACCTAAAAGCCTTCAGGGAAACAAAAAGTGAACGGTCTTCCTCAGAAAATTCTAAGGGTTCAAGTAGTAGAAAAGCTAGCACATATATAAGCATACATAAACAAAATAAATTCAAGGCAATTTTGGAAAGTAAAGCACTGGGACCTTAGGATCAGGAAAGGCTTCACTTATTAAGTTGCACTTAAGCTGAATCTTGAGGGAAATCAGAGATTCCAGGAAGCAAAGGTGAGAAGAGGGAGCATTCCAGACTTTAGGGATGGCAAATGAAAAGGTAGAGAAGGAGATGGGACCTCACAAGTAAGGAAGAGTAATTTAATTAGGTAGGTATGGCGGGATCATTGAATGTGGAAATAAGTGTAAAATGTAAGACTGAAAAGTAAATAGAGGTCATATTGTAAAAAACTTTAAATACCAATGAAAGCTGGGCAGGGGGGAGAATAGGTGGACACAGTCAGATTTATTATGCTTTAGGAAAATCAGTTAGGTGGCTGTGTAATGGATGGACTAGAGTGGAGAAGAGTCATTTCAGTTAGGGTGACCAAACAGGCTACTGCGATAGTCCAGATAAGAGGTGATAAGGGTCCAAACCAAGATGGCGATTGTGTGAGTAAAAGTAGAAGCAAGTCGTTTCCCCTCTCCAGACCTCAATTTCTCCATTTGTAAAATGAAGAGATCAGGCTAAATGATCTCTTGGTTTATTTCCAAGTCTAAAATTCAGATTCTATGAATAAATAATTATATAAAAATTAGCAAGGCAAAATGAATACATAGCTGGATCTTGAAGTCAGAAAAACATTGATTCAAGTTTCCCCGCACCACACCGCCCCCCTAGGACATCATGGCTATAAGCATTTATACTCTCAGGCCTCCAAAACACTCTCAGACTTTAAGTTTGAGAGCAGGTGATGATCTGCACTAGAAAAAGGAGTTGCTCAATGGGAAGATAAGTCAACTGATAAAATCCCGTAACAAGTCTGGTCTAAAAAAATACTGATAACATGAATGCTTACAGTAGGAATTCCTGAGAATATTTTGCCTTGCCTAAGGTAAAGTGAGTAAACCTCTTGCTAGGAGAAAATTGCTCACCCATGTTAGCTAAATTAACTGCAGAGATGTAGGATGCCATTTCATAAATTACCCTATTCTAACACACTAAATCATACCCCATTAGAATAAATTCACTTGGCTTCTTCAGAACAGCTGATTAAACCAAAGGTCTCATCTCAAAAGGCTTGAAGTGCAAAGAAGCTTAGGCAAGAACAAGAGATGATGAATTTACACCTCATCAAAATCAGGAAATGAACCAGTCCAAGAGACAAGTGTCTGTCATCAACACAAACTTCAATGGCCCAAATGAAACCACTACAATGTGTTCACCATAATCTTAAGAAACAAAGCTCAAGGAGAAAGTGGAATTACTTCCCAGCAGTGAAGAAGACAAGTATATATCAATTTAAATTGATATTAAGTTAAAAATAAATTTAAAGCAGCCTTATGACAACTGCATTAATTCTATTCCTGAGGACGTATCAGCTACAGTGTTTCATCTGTATCAATAACTGCTGCACCAATTATGACTCTGACTACAACAAATTAAATGTCACAAAAATATTTGCTCCCTGTTCTTCAATTCCTTATCACCCAGCGTTCACCCTCACATTTCTACAATAATTAACATAAAGATAAACAAAGGACAAATGACACTAATTATGTGTCCTGAGTCTACATAGATGTCAATCATCATAATAAAATAATAACAAATATTTATATGGCACTTAAAGGTTTGTAAATTGCCTTACATAAATATTATATTATTTAGGACATCAAACACTCCCTGTAACAATGTCTGATAATCTATGCAATAGTCTATACTGTTAAGCCTCATTCTCCACCTCTGCAATGAGAGAGAAATGCATTTTCTTAACTCTTCTTTGGGGCTATGCTTGGTTATTAGAGTTACATAGTACACAGTTTTCTCTGACTGTTCTTTAAGTGTAGCACTTTAACGGTGGGGAATGGCAAAGTGTGGCACATTAATGTAATAGAATATTATTGCACTAATTTAAAAAAAAAGCGAATATGAAGAATTCAGAGGATCATAAAACATGAATAAAACATGAATTGAACAAGAATAGACAATAGCAGAATCATGAAAAAATATACATGATGTCTAGAACAATATCAACATGGTCAATGTCTTGGTTGGTTTAGCTGAATTTTTTTTCATCTCTTTTTTAATTTTTGTTACAAGGGATAGCTTATTGGGTAAGGCTGGGGGAAGGAATATATGTAGAAATTAATGTGATATAGAAACAAAAGACATATAAGAAAAAGACAAAAAAAGCTAAATATCACCAAGTTTTACATGGAACATCATGAAATATGGCATTAAACTAGTTCTATAGACTATCAACCTCATATCATAACTTCCTTCAAGGATCTGCAAATTTCACTGGGATGGGCACTCCCCTTCCACTCTCATATCCCAACTCCACAACCTGAGAGAATGTTCATGAGTTGCTACAGCCAAAAACCATCTGGTGGCCAAACATCTAATGATGAGCTTCTCTGAATTTAGTGAGTCTGGCTCTTGCATCAAAGATACACTCTGTTAGCAGGTCTGTACTTAAAGCCTTTCCAACTTGGGGCTCACCAGAGCCATAGCTGCCAGCATAGCTACTAAGAATCCGGGGTCATTTCCACAAGGTAGGAAATATAGCTCTCAGAGAGGAGGTACTGCAATCACACAAAAATTAAAAGACAATTTTGCAGACATCATAAACGCAACTAATAAAAATGGGATTAATTACAAATGAGTCAAAATTATTCATCAAGTTTAATAACATATTTTGTTTCAAGATGACTATATTCATCTCCAGATCTGGGCCCACCATACCACTTTGAAGTCATTTCCATTTCATTCTTCCATCTCCCTCCAGAACCAAAGTCCCCCTCCAACTTCCCTTTACCCCCTGCCACCGGGATCCTGGGCTCTAGCTGAAAAAGACCTTGGCAATCATCTACCCCATCTGTTCTGTCATGCAAAAATGGGGAACATACCGATTTAGAAAACCATAAATTTGTATTATCTATGTGTATTATATTTTAATTTATTTTGTTAAATAATTTCCAACGAAATTTTAATCTGATTCCATTTCTAATCCAAACCAGCCTGCAATATAAGGAATTCATTTTGTATGAACTACTACACAGTGAAGTAAGCAGAAGCAGAACAATAATCACAGTGACTACAATCACGTAAATTAAGAGAATACTAAAAGAAAGCCAAATTCTGAATAACTGTATTGACCAATATGTGGCCCCCAATGCCTATCTCCCTTTCCTTTGCAGAAAAGCAGAGCTCCAGAAAAGGCAGCATAAACTTTCATAAATAGTCACATTAGCAATTACTTTGGATTGTTTTTCTTTGTTACAAGAACAGTTTCAAATTCCCAGACAGGAAAATATTTAGAAATGACCATAACGTAAAAACATAAGACACGAACAAAACATTTTGGATGTGTATTTCTGCTTTTGTTTTAATGACGAATCAGTGTTAGCTCCAGGAATCAAATTCAGGACGTTGTTAGAGAGACCAAAAGATACTCTATTTGAAAACTGTCATTAGTTACATTTTTATTTCAAGGAAGCAGACTCACCCACACCAATTAAGAAATGTCTTAATAATTTTTTGTATGGTTTGACCCAATTTAATCAAAAGCAGCAAGGTTACATTAAAATTATTATGGAACATATAGACAGACAAATACAAAAATAGTAAGAAATCCAAGATATTTGAGTTGAAAACAGACTTCAGACATAGGATCACAAGCTTTGCAGTGATTTATCAGATTAACCCATACATGACCAGGCTGGGAATGGAACTTTCTGAGTAATTCAAGTTTGAAAACTAACATCAAAGTACATAGCTAGAACTTAAGAGAGAAAAATGGTCTTGTTTTGAAATAATTCCTCCCTTTCCAGGGTTTCCTATTTTTTCATATTCAGCGTAATGCTATAGATCATCCTATTTCCTAAATATCCTTTGTATAGCTACCCTCTCACCCTGAAGGGTTTAAAAACTTGACCTAAGGGCCCACTAACCCTTAAATTTATTAAGTTCCCAAGATGCGAGCCTGTGGAGAACAAGCAGCATTCTCATTCTTTAATCAGGAGGTGATTTTTCTGCTTCTAGGTTATGTAGGCAAAGTCCTAATGCCTTGGATTGAAGGTTATTAATCTATACGGAGAAGATAATGCCACGTAATTCACTACCACATTGTGAGGTTTAATTAGTGGCAAGAAAGCACTTGGAGATCACCTTGGATCACAGCAGCTTCCACATATTCCCTATAAAAATACGAGTAAATTCAGAAGTAAAATTCAGTTGAGCTTACCTCTGAGGATAGGGCTTTTTTGAATGCTAGCTGTTGAGAAGCATACTTTTCTGTTAAGTCTTCATTCTTCAATTCAAGATCCTCCTTAGCTTTTAAAAGATGATTTAGCCTATTAAAAAGCTGTTCAAGTTCTACATCTTTTTCTTTGATCTTCCCATCGAGTCGCTAAAAAAAAAACAAGGAATGCAAATTGAAGTATTTACCACAGCAAAAACATGAAGCAACTGTCACAAGAACATAATATTTTGCTTTTTTTTAATGATATCTTGTTCTAGAAATAATTCCTCTTCACCAAATAATGTGAGGTGATTACGTGAACATAATTCTATTCTATTTTGACTAAATTACTGTTCACCGAATGTGAAGACTTCCCAAAGGACAGCTCTGGCTATGACAGTATGCCATTAACATATAGAAAAGGTCAGAGATTGAAAGACATTAACCTCCTTTGCACCAAATTGCCAATGTAGCCTTACTCTATTTTCAAGAAACTCATTCCTTGTCACATATGCTTCTAATAAGATAAATCTGTGATTTACTCCTTGTGTGCCATAAATACAAATATCTCTTTTGAAAGATTACAAACCCTGACCCAAACTAGTAAAATGGTCTATGAATATTAAAAACTATCTTGAACTTTTCCCTATCCACTGAGAAGATCTGAGGTCCAATTGGGAAAATCCAAGTTTTCACAGATCCCTCTGCCCATAGCAGGAATAATTCTTTGTGATAAATTTCCTCTGTCCCCACCCCAAAATGTCCCAATAACTAGTACCCTGGGCAAGCTAGTTCTACAGATGTATCACATAAACAGAACAAAAAAAAAAAGATGCATTAATGTGAGCATGGATTTAAGCAAGTGGATGAAATCCTTTCTGACTCTAAGCTCTTGAAATAGAATATAATGTAAAATGTTAAATTCAAATTCAGCAAACAGGTAACAAACAAGCACTTTGCACAGCACTGGATTAGGCACTGAGGGCGACAGAAAAAGAAAGATGATCCAGTTCCTACCATTATGGATCTTATAATTTATAAATATATCCTAACACTGCAAATTGCTTCAACAAGAAGAAAAGATCATTAAGTACAATTACATTACAAGGCAAAGGAAAAACACCATAAAAGTTAAAAAGCGATGATTAGCCAAACCATGTTATAGAGGCTAAAGATCCATGGTAAAAATATTCTAACTTGGGTCTGAGGCAATCAGTCCACTGATGCAATAGTACAGTTTCCTGATGTTATGATGAGATTTGTGTATAGTGAGATAAACATGGTACTACAACAACAGTGGTTGAAGCAATACAAGGAAATATGACCACAGTAACAGGAAAAGGCATATAGACAAAATATGAGACTATTATAAAATACAAAACCCAATACACATATGGAAAACCGTTATAAGTGCCATGCAAGGTCCAAGAAATGAAAACTTATTTCACTTAAAGAAGACAGAGAGTGTATCCATCTCACCTCCCATCCCAGCACTCTGATCTTCAAATCCATTCCTTACATAAACAAAAAAGATTAGATAAAATATACAAGAAAAGCAAATCATTGTACCTGCAGCAAGATATCCTTCTGATTGACATTGTCTGTTAAGCATTTCATAACTTGCTCCTGGCTCTGCAATTTCTGATTACTTTCACTCAAAAGGATATTGTAACGTTGCTCCACTGACTTCTCTTTCTCAATCATTTCACCATGTAATTTTTCTACTTGATTTCTAAGGTCCTACCAAAAAAAATAAACAAAACTCAAATTAACTTTACAAAAATTTCAAGGTGACAATTTGCATTAGCTTAACTTTCTACACTTTTCAATTAGTAGTCTAAAGAATGCATGATAAATTGTTATTTTTTTTTTACTGAAAACTATAAGAAAAAAATGTTAAGAATAAGTATCAACATATTCTACTAAAAAAAAAGGCTGGAGAAATGCATTGACTACCACCTCTCTGTCATACACATACTGTCATATTCGATAAACAGAAACCCAGCACTAGGGTCAAAAGGCTCTATTACATTAGAACTAAATTCCCAAGGAAAAAGTACTCACTAGTACCAAAGAATTGGTTTTTTCTAGATCTGTGATTTTACTTGTGGAAGGAATCACTCCTGTACCTCAAACTTCTTCAACCAACCAATACAGATCAGCAACTGTTCCACAATTTCATTTTAAGGAGTTTTAAAAGAAAAGGGGGTAGGTCTCAGAAGTCAAGCACTTTGCCCAGTGTCATACAGACAGTATTTTAGAGGCATCCCTTCAACCCAGGTCTTCCTAATTCCAAGGAAAGCTCTCTCCCCACCTGTTCATACTGCCTCTACAGAGGAACTGTGGATCCTCCTGATAATTACAATATATTCATGGGAGGCAGCATGTTTATAACAGAAAGCAACACTGGACCAGGAGAAAGGAGACTTGGCTTTGAGCTACTGTACTACCAGCTGCTAGTCATGAGATGATGGACAGTTATCTCCCCTTTCTAGGCTTCAGTTTCATTGCCCACAAAACAAAAGGACTGGGGGCAGCTAGGTGGATCAGTGTAATAGAGCTCTAGTCCTGGAGTCAGGAGGGCCTGAATTCAACATCCTGCCTCAGAAACTTACTGGCAATGTGAACCTGCACAAGTCACTTACTCCAACTGCCTTCCGACAACAAAAGGACTAAAATAGATCAGGGATCAGAAAGGGTCAAATTTGGCTGCCTACCTGCTTTTGTATGGCTGGTCCACGACCTAAGAATGGGCTAAGAATGGTTTTCCCGGGAGAGACAAATCTGGCCTGCTACCCTGTAGCCTGCTTTCACACACCAATGAGCTAAGAATTTCTTTTTCATTTTTAAATAAGGTTATATTATATTTTTAATGTAAAAATCCTTCTTAGCTATAGCTTGATTTAGTCATGCTGACAGCTAGATTAAATGATTTCTAAAGTCCCCTTCTAGGCCTAACATTTTTATCAATCTATGAACATAAAATGCTTCCATAGATGGTATAATAGATAAAGCCTTGGGCCCAGAGTCAAGAGGACTTGAGTTCAAACCTTCCTTCAGACATTTACTAGTGTTATAAAACTGGGCAAGTCACTTAACCTCCCAGCCTCAGTTTCTTCATCTGTAAAATGGGAATAATAATAGCCCCCACCTCACAGGGCTGTTGTGAGGATAAGATGGTATTTTTAAAGGGTTTGCATACCATAAGGCACTATATGTGTAAATGCCAGGCATCAGCATCATCATGTTTTATATCTCAACAGTTTATTTAAGTTCACTCAGTCCAACATGTGTTACTGACACTAATCACATAAAATGGGCAACATGATTTCTGCCCCTCCCATTGATAACTGTAGTGAAGATCAAATAATATAATATTGATGAAACTGCTTTCTAAATACAAGGCACTACAAAATGCAATATATTATTTCACAAATCACCTTAAAAATCGTCCTTCAAAACAAGTTCTCAGAAGTGTATCTCTATTATTTGCTAGAAGCCACTCCTGACTTTCCTGATTCTCCATAGTCTCTGTTCTCTTCCTCCTCAAATTATCTTGCATTTACTTCATTTTTTATACAATGAATTCCCCAACAGAATAATCTCCTTAGGGGCAGGGACCATGCTTCACTTTTATCTTTGTTATCTTTAACACTTGGTATAGTGCCTTGCACACAGCAAATACTTAATAAATGCCCATTCAAACTTCTATGAAGGGACCCACTCCTCTATCCTGCCTCTCTAAGAGGTGAAGTTGGGGATGTTGACCCCCCCCCAATCCATATTCTGTACCTCCTCTTAGGGCAAGAGTTCTATCAGTCCCATAGAATAATATAACAAGCAATAAGAAGCAAAGGAAAATCTGTCTCTCTCCTTCTCTTGTTCTCTGTTTCTCCCTTCCCCTTTCTTCCCTCTCTTTCCCCCCTCTTCACCCCACAATTACAGTTCTTTCACAATCTCACAGAGGAATCACAAATGATGTCTAAAGCAATACAATTAGTAGCATGAAGGCCACTACCTCAAAGTACTCTCATCTTAGACCTGATCTTCTATAACCAGAGGTTAAATAAAATTTCCACAAATTAGTAAACTAACAACAGAGCACACTCAAGGCCTAAATTCCCAATCTAGCAATCAGAATGAAGGACAATAATATCTTCCTCCACAAAAGCTACTCTTATAACCTTTTACATAATGGAGACAAACCAGTTAAAAACGCTGCCTATCAGTTTTCAGAGGAAAAATACAATCTATCAACAGCCACATGAAAAAATTTTCTAAATCACTCATAGTTAGAGAAATGTACATTGAAACAACTCTGTGGTATGACTTCAAAGCCATCAGATTGGCTAAGATGACAAAAAGCTAAAATGACAAATGTTGAAGAGGCTCTAGAAAACAGTTACACTAAGCAACATTGGAGCTGTGAACTACTCCAACTATTTTGGGGATAATACTATTACCAGGTCTACAACCCAAAAGAGATCAAAAAGAGAATAAAGCGGGATAAATCTTAGGGAGTATGTGGACATAGAGAGTATTAGGACACTGTTGGTGGAGTTAACTAATCCAACCATTCTGGAGAGCAATTTAGAACTATGCCCAAAAGGCAACCAAACAGTGCATACCCTTTGATCCAGAAAAACCACTACTAGATCTATATTCCAAAGAGATCATAAAAAAAAGTAAAAAGGACCTACATGTGCAAAAATATTTATAACAATCCTCTTCATGGTGGTAAAATATTGGAAACTGAGGGTATGCCCATCAGTTGGGGAATGGCTGAACAAGCTGTGGTATATGAATGTAATGAAATACTATTGTGCTATAAGAAATGAGGAACAGGCATATTTCTGAAAATCCTGGAGAGACTTGTACAAAACTGACGCAAAGCAAAATGAGCAGAACCAGGAAAATACTGTACATAGTATCAGCAACACTGTGTGATGATCAACTATGAATAACTCAACTCTTCCCAGCAACACAAAGATCCAAAACAAGTACAAAGGGTTCATGAAGGAAAATGTTATCCATATCCAGATAAAGAACTGATGGATTATGAATACAGATCGAAGTATATTTTTTCCACTTACTTTATTCTTAAGGTATTTTTATCTGTTTCTTCTTTCCCAACTGTGACTAATATGGACATATTTTTTACATGACAGCACATGTATAAACTATATCAAACTGCCTATCATATTTCCATAGGAGAAGAGGAAAGGGAAAGAGGGAGAAAAATTTGGAACTCAAAATCTTACAAAAATGAATGCTAAAAATTTTCTTGACATGCAACTGGGGGAAAAAATAAAATACTATTCAGAAAAAAGAGGAAAAGGGCCCATATGTATAAAAATATTTAGAGTGATTCTTTTTTGCAGTGGCAAAGAATTGGAAACTGAGAGGATGTCCATTAACTGGGGAATAGCTGAATAAGTTATGGTTTATGAATGTGATGAAATATTATTGTGCTATATAAGAAATGAAGAAGGGGATGATTTCATAAAAACTTGTTAAGAGTTCCATGAACTGGGGCGGCTAGGTGGCGCAGTGAATAGAGCGCCGGCCCTGGAGTCAGAAGGACCTGAGTTCGGAGCCGGCCTCAGACACTTAATCCACACAAACAAAAACCTAGCGTGTGACCTTGGGCAAGTTACTTAACCCCAATTGCCCTAAAGGGGCGGCTAGGTGGCGCAGTGAGTAAGAGCGTCGGCCTCGGCGTTGGAATGACCCAAGATCAAATCCGGCCTCAGAAAATGAGCACCCACGCATAAATCAAATGACTAGCCGTGTAACCTTGAGCAAGTTACTTAACCCCAATTGCTTTAAAAAAAAAAAAAAAGAGTTCTATGAACTGAAGCAAAGTGAAGTGAGCACAACTAGGAGAACAATCTATACAATAACAAATATTGTAAAGATAATAAACTTTGAAAGACATAACTGATCAACACAATGACCAACCACAATTCTGAAGGATTCAGGATCATGCTATCCAACTCCAGACAGAAGAACTGAGAAACTCACCAAATATACTTTTAAGTGAAGTATATTTTCATCTCTTTCTATCCATTTATTTGGTTTGGGGAGGAGAACATGGCTAATGCAAAGATTTGTTTTGTATGACTATACGTATTTTTTTGTTTTTCTTGCCTTCACAATAGGTGTGGAAGGCAGAAGTCGTGAATTTAGAACTGAAAATAAAATTTAATTTAAAAATTAAGAAAAAAATAAGAACACTGACAAACTAACAAGCTATTGATAAGTTATACCCAATTTCTTGAAATATATATTATATAGCACCTCAAAGGATCTGTGATCTCATCTACTTGAGTACTCTCTCCAATAATGCAGAGTACCACACACCCATGCACCCTCATTCTGCTGGAATCTTGTATTTTCTTATAAACCTGGGGGGGAGGGAGAAGCTAGAAAGGAATATGTCAATGCAACATGCTACAGACCTTCTTCCCTTGACAATGTGCGTCTCTATGTTCTACAGTCATATAAATGAACTGAAAGTGTAGAGGATATAAAAGCCCACTGAACTTGCTTATTGGCTAGTTTTCAACAGTGTTTGAGTTGAAATGCCACAGACTTCCTCCAACAAATTATATCCCACGCATGTATCAAAAAGATTTTACTTTAAGGATTTAACACTGATCACTTTGTTCATCAACTTTCTGATTATTAAAATCAAATGAGACACAAAACAAAGAGATGTCTGCCAAAAGTATGTGACACCTGACATGTCAAACACAAAGCCCAAATTAATGAAGGATTCAATATGATGACGAGGTCCTCTAGAAACTCCTGTCTACAAACAACAGGATACTAGATATATCAAGCCCCAGAATACCACACAAATACATATTCTCTCAAAAGAAGCAGACATAGTTCTCCACACTGAAAAAAAAACGTAGATGAAGAAGACCTATTACCCAGACCAGAGGTGTCAAATTAATAAGGCTGGACCAGATTAAAATGTAGTTGGGAAACATTTAACCAAAAAAAACATAAAATAAAATATACCACAACATACAGAGACACTTAATTTGTGGTTTGCTAAGTCAACATGCAGCCCTCAGGGTTCCGTTTCTATTTAAATTTGACACCACTGGTCTAGTCTACAATATGGAGATAGATGGGCAACCCATTGAGTTTACCCAACAGGATGCTATGTGTTAGACATTGTGCTTGGACAACAAGATGGGCTCAGAATTAAACAGAACAGTGGGATGGATTAATTTTGGAAAACTTCAATGTACTTTTAATAACTCCAAATTTCTCTCCAAAATAAAGTCCTAACTCTTTAACAATATTCTTCCAGTGATACTGTAAAACAGTAAGCCATGTAATACTATAGTCTCTGGAGAATTAAACTGGAAAGTTAATGTAAAGAGCAACAGAGAAGCACCGGGCAAATTTTGGATACGCCAAAACATTACCAACCAAGAAGAGTACAAAATAAGTAACATAAAGATGTCATCAGGGAGATATGATTGGAAAAGAAAGCAGACTGGGTATGTGGCAAAAGCACGGGATATATAGTAAGTATATTAGCAAGCATGCTTTACTGGTATCTATGCAATGTTAAAACAAACTCTGCCAGATAAATATTTTTCTATTGCTTTGACCATGAAATTTCTGTTCTTGACCATCTCCAGATTTTAATGCCATATTTTTTTCTCAAAAAGTTTTTTTCTCAAAAGTTTTTAGACCATATATGCTACTTATGCCACAAAAGGGTCTGAAAACTCCAAAAGCCAAAGAATAGTTGTTATGTGCAAGGTTAAAAAAGGAAAAAAAAAACTAGTAGACTACTCAATAAACTATTTATCTCTAACATTCAAGTCACTTGGAAGGCTTTCAACCAAATACTGGGATCTAGCAGTTTTACCGCAAGCATGGCTACTATGAGGGTTCAATACTTTAAACATATCCATAATCTCCCTGATGTGGGCACTCACTCAAAAGGCAGATCACCATCCATCTACCTCTTCTCCTCCTGTGAGATTCCTGCCCATACTCTCTCAAATCCTCTAAAGCATCCACCCAATCCACTGGAGGCTTTCTTCCACATCCTTCAACATTCTACAAAAAGCAGAGAAGCATTAAGCCATTGGCTATCCCTCACTCTCCCCACATGGCCCATCTCCTTTTCCAAACAGACATTTTTGGTAAGCTCTTTTATGTCACTTTTTGCACACAAGTCATTTTAAGTGATAACACTATAGTCTATTTTACCCACTAAGGTAAAATCTTTGTGTTAGCCTCAGTACCTAGTGTACAAGGTGTTGTTTTGATGCTCAATAAATGTGTGTTGAATGAACAGCAAGGAATTAATTAACAATTTTCCTAACAATTATTCTTGCCTACTGAAAAAAATAATTCTTCTTTCCCATAAACATATGTCTTTTTGATACACATACTTGAAAGCTAGGAATGTTCTGTGATGAGTGCTCAAAATATCTTAGCTAGAAATTCTTTTGTAATTAAGACAAACAATCTTAAATCCATAATACCACAAACCCTTCAAAATATGCCATATCCCAATGGACACTGTTCTTACTGAAAACCAAGATAGTAATGCTGATAGATTCAATAATCTAAAAGGGTAGAAAGTCAGAAGGGTATGGGTTCAATTCTTCATTATGTCACCAACTTGCAGGATGACCCCAATTTACTTAGCAATAGACTGGAAATCATTCACATCTACCTCTCCTAAGGTTGTTACGAAGAACTGAAAGGAATTCAAAATACTTTATTAAGCAATTTATGTTGCTCATTTTATTTACAATAAATTTGTATGCTGTCCTTGAAAGATCATTCAATTTTTGCCTTTTAATTTTAAAAATGTTTATATAACACATTAAATAAAGAATGTGCGCTCTTCGTGTGTGCAGTAATTACAAATCCACTTAAATAATTTTCAGGACTCTGTTCTTTTCTTTATGCAAACTTACATCAGCCCCTTATTTTAGATGGCTGGTTCACCCTCTATTGTGCAGGTATTCAGTACCAATTTGTTCCTCCTTCCTTTTCATTTGGTTTTTAAAATTTTAATTCAACCACTTAGATTAAGGAACTTCATCCATTTTAAATAAGATGCATTAATGTAGTGTTACACTTTTCTCATTAACACAACACCATCAGAATTTTCACAACACGGACATATAAGTTTTCTTCTTCCAGTTGTTGATAATAGAGTAACACTGTCCACTGCATGCAAAGATTGTACTTTGAGTTTCTGTTTCTAGTAATGAGAATGTGGATTGCAATGAGATATTTGTGTTTTCTTTCGCTGTCACATGTATAGACCAAAGACATTTATATGAGTAATACTGTCTAGGTCAAAGGGGGAATCTATAATTGTCTAACAAAAGATTTTTCTCAGAAAAATTAATCAAACCTAGAATCACAGAATATTAGAGCTAGAAAAGGCCTTAAAGATCTAATAGACCAACCCCTTCATTCCAAATGGGAAAAGGCCCATAGAGGAAATCTGATCCAAGGTCACATAAATTAATATGGAACTAGACGTCTACTTAAGTCACCTGATCAGTCAGTGTTCTTTCCACTATACCATGCTGTCTTCTCAATCTCAAATTTATATATAAAATACTTTGAATTAAACTGAGGCTCCCAGTAATCAATTTGAATACTGATATTCTAGAGATTCACTTTATCAATGAGCAGAAAAGGATGATCAAAAGTTTTAAAAATGATTGCAAGATATGTACTTCAGTCCTTAGTCCTCCCCACTATGACCCCAGATTCTTTAGTACCACTATCACAACTGAGCTCATTGACCAACAAGAATAATCAATGTCAAAACAAATTATAATTTTCTCACAACTGAAGAGCCATACCCAAAACCATACTGAGATTTCATGTCCAAACCCCTCCACCAATTTGATAGGTGAGGAAAATGGGATCCACAGAAGTTAAGCAACTTGTTCCAGTTCATAGAGGAGGTTAACAGGGCTCTATTTCAAACCCAAGTCATCTGACTCCAAGGTCAGTGTTCTTCCACTCTACCGTATTTACTTTAGATGGTTTGGTCACTATTTTCACAACCCCTCTCTACAGAGATTCAAAATGAAGCACAATTGTTTTCTTTTGTTTTTCATTCATAGATTTGTCTCCCTTATGTTCATAATATTTGTGCTTAAAAGGGGCACAATAGTGGCCTGGTAAAAAAGCAGATTGGAACAGTTTGGATTGTCAAACCTGAGACCTAGGCCTTTTCTACAAATTCCTTTGAGCCTAGCAGCCCATGGATGTGATGAAGAGAAGGCAGGTATGGCTTAATGAAAAGTAGTACTGAGTAGGTATGTATGCTAACACTGCCTCAGAAGAGAAAGAGCAGCTACCATGGTAACATTAATGCTGCCCACCTTGCCTCACTTCTACTTTGCACAGGTGGAGTTATAATAAGCAATGTGTGTCAATGGAAGAAAAGAGAACTTGGAATTAGTAACAGAGAAGTGTTACCACAGGCAGAAGTCATCATCATCATCATCATCATCACTAACATTTAAATAGCACCTACTATGTGCCAGGCTTTGTGCTAAGCACTTTAGAGATACTGTTTCATTTGATCCTCACAACAACGCTTTGGAAGGCAGGTGCCGTTATTTATCCAGATAAAGAAACTGAGACGAGGTTAAGTGATTTGCTCAAGGACAAACAGCCAGCAAGTGTAAGAGGCTAAATTTGAACTCAGCTCTTCCTGACTCTGGGAATAATGTTCTATCCATTGTACTGCCAACTGCCCCTAAAAACAAACTACTATTTTATCTTTGTATTTCCTAAGGCACCTACCAAAGTCTCACTGACACACAAAGTGCTTCTTCATTCCCTTCTTTGCATAGGTTAGGGCCATGGGTATGGAACATTATGTGCACTGTCAGCCTCAACTGATGCACTGATAAACTTTTACTGAACTACTTTTTTTTTTAATTTTTAATGACATGTGATGACTCACTATACAAAGGTAGAGGAAAGATAGATTCAGAAATAAGTGACATAAAAACAAAAGATATCACTAGGGGAAAACATAGTAGATATTTAATGAACATTTTTGAATAGAGGAAAGAATTACTTAAAAATGGGATCCCTTACTAACAATACTTTCCATTAAGACAGCGGTTACTTTTTTATCTAAACTCTGCATCTCTTCCAATGGCTAACACAATGCTCTATACAAAGTGGGGACTTAAAGAGTATTTATTCAATGGATAAAAAAGAAAAATCACACCCAATAAATATAAATCAATAATCAGACTCATTTCTCCCAAAAGGTGATAATTTCAGATTACTATCAAATGTTCTCTTTTGATGAGGTATAATAGAAAGAAAGCCAGACCAGGAAGCAGATCTACATTTGAATCCAAACTCTGTCAGATATGACCCCTAAGTAAGTCATTTTTCCCCTTCAATTAGAGTTTCCTAATCTATAAAATAGGTGAGGGAGGAGCAGATTAAATGATTTCAAGAGTCTCTTTCAGCCCTCATGATCATCTGAACACCTGGGTTCAAGTTTTATTTCTGCCACTTAATAGCTAAGTGACCTTGGAAAAGTCCCTTCAACTCTCTGGGACTCAATTGCCTTACCAGAAAAATGAGGGGAAAAAAATCTGTACTGCCAATCTCCTAAAGGTGCTGACAAGAAAGCTGCATGTTAACTAAAGCACTAAAGAAATGTGAGCCACTATTCTCGTTATGCCAAAGCACTGAAATGTTTGAGAGAACTCCTCTCAATGTATTCTCCTACAATGGCTATAAAATTAGCACAAAAGCCAAACCATGATGTTCCTCCCTACCCCTGTGCTTCCATTTTCCCCAGAATGCCCTCTCATCTTTTTTCTATCTATCCAAATCTTTAATGTCCTCCAAGGCCCAATTCAAGTCCCACTTCTCCCAGGAAATTTTCCCTAACTATTCCACCTTTCACTGATTTTCCTTTCTTCAGGACTTCTACTCTTCAATACTTAACTACAGTGTCTTCTGTAATCCACTGTTTTAATGTCTCTTAGTCTTACTTCCTCAGCTGAGCTTAACTGGAGGCTAAGACCATATCTTATACTTTTTCTTTGTGTCTCCCTTCTCACCCCAACAGCAGCAAACCTAGGGCTGAGAACACAGTAAGTTCTTAATAAATACATATTTGATTTACAAAGTGAAATTCTGGAAGATTAATGAAAACTGGCCTGCTCTTTAAAAATCAGTCCATCCAACATCAAACAGGACTTTCTAGTATTTTGATGTAAAGTTGGCCTATTTTGGGTCCTATTCAAGAGGATTTCACTCCTAAATTCCACTCCAGAGCAAGGCATGTTATACCCAGATTTCAGGAAAATAACATTAAGTGAACAGCTGAAATTTCCCATGCTTCCTAGAAATTCCATTTCAATAGAAAAATCTAAACCCCAAGAGAAAGTTTTGAATGCTTAACAAAATTAGAAATGTAGACAGAATTTGAAAATAGACCATACATACGTACAGGATCCTGTATATGTTTTGTATATTTACATAAGAAATAAGAGGCCATATTCCTGATTTCTTTCTAAATTGAATTTAACTTTATCTTTGGTCAGGTAAGGAAGAGGAAGTTTTTCATCCATCAAATTTTATCTTATCAAGTTTCTCTGTCACAAAGTTGGCCGTTCTTCTCGGAGACTGCCTTCAAATATTTGCACATAAATTCATTCTGTAGAACTATCATTAATTTTCAGATACTCTCTAAAATTATCCCCACCTAACCAGTAGGAAATACATCAGTCTGTCCATAAGTCTTAAGTGAGCACCCCCTAAGTATCTGGCTCTGCACAAGGTACTTTATAAGACAAGAAAAGGCAGCCCTGTGAAAAAGAAAGAGCAACACAGACCTACAGTTCAAATCCCAACTCTGCAACTTACTAGCAATGTTTCTATTGGCCAATTAGAGCCGCCGCCCCCAGCCTCAGTTTCCTCATTTGTAAAATGGGAATAATAAAACATCACTGACCACATTGAACTGAAATGAAGAAAACAATCTGCAGACACCATTAAAATGTGAAGTATTACATGGAAGAAACTGTCAGATATGGCTCCTGTCCTCAAGAAGCTTACAAAGTGATTTGGGAGAGAAGACTAACATAAAAAACAAAAATAAACAGCCACAATCCTTCAAAGATAAAAGATTTCCTCAATGTTAGTACCTCCCAAAAGTCCTCCAATACAGACTATAATCCAACTATGACTTAGCAGACGATCTTCAAGAATATCTGATTGAAAAATTAATCCCCCTGCAACTACCTTTGTGATGAACCTCTCCTAAGTGAGCTAAGCTAGTCCTCTAGGGACATACAGTCTATCAGCCCATCACTGGCCTAGATCCAAAGTCCTTCCAGTGTGTAGAGCTTGCCAGAGCTGCTGTTCCACTTGCAGAGCATCTAAGAACACAAGTCCACCTGCACACCACTATGAGAAGCCCCAGAGTAAGACTTTAGTGGTACATAGGCTAGAATAAAATGGTGTAAGAAACACCATAAATATGATAGACACAGAGAGAAAGAGAGACCAGCAAGGCTTATAAAGAGGGAAAGAAGTGTAAAGGAATGTGCCCTGGACTAACAGAGGACTTAGTCCTGAATCATGGCTCTAATACTTACCCCTGGTGGAGATCTTCAATTAGTGTCTAAATAACCAACTGTCAACAATGCTATAAGGAGGAATGCTTGATCAAGCTTAGACTAGAAAGATTCTGAGGTTTCCTACAGTGCTTAGATTCTCTAAAAACTGTGACTTTAGGCAAATCATTTAACATTTCTGGACCTGAGTTTATTGATCTATAAAAGGAGAAGGTTGGGACAAATGACCTCTAAACTATATTCTAACTTAAAAAAATCCACAATTCAATAATCTTACACTGATCAATCTGAAGCTCCTCTGTTTTAACAATGTTCAGACACAAAAACCTGAAACAGGACACAAGATTCTAGCCTTCAATGTCCCACTATACCTCAAAAGATGCTGTTCCAACTTGAGATGGCATTAGCTGATGGGAGACTCTTCAAAGATAATATTGCCATCTGAAGTGCCTGCTGATCCCTTCTCACAGGCCAATGAAACACTTCAGCATTACTCCAAAGAAGAGTGCTTTTGACTAGCTCAGTCTAGGGAGAAAAACAGCTTAAAAGGTACAGACAGGCCCTTTTGTGAAGAACAGAGGTTACCATGGATGCTGGGGCAAGAAATTTAATTTTTCGTGCCTTGACTAGTGAATGTAGACCTTGGAAAATCTTATTTATTAATTAGATATGCTGACTAGATGATGGTAGACTGGTGCCCTCCTTAAGGGCAGGGACTGGTTTTGTGCTTTTGCTTTTAGCACAGAGCACAGCACTGGCTGACTGTCCAGTGACTGGCCACAAAAAAGACAACTCTGCACTTCCACTGGAATTGGGCTTTAAGACATAGTACATTCCAGTTTCTGCTATGACATTGACTCTTAAGGCCTGTATGACCACAAGCAAGGCACTTCATCTCTGTGACCCTCAATTTCCTCACCTGAAAAACAAGGGTAATAACAACTTACACTATCTAAATTATAAGACTATTGTGAAGAAAATTCTTTCTAAACATTGAAGCCCTACAAAAATGTTGGTTACCATCGTTATTGTTATTAGTAATAGTAAAAGAAGAAGTAGTAGTAGTAGTAGTAGTGGCGGTTTTGAGTTAACAACTATCACACACTAAATATGCATTTACCGTGGCACCCAGAAACTTAGAAAGGACTAGGTGTCTCTTAAAAGAGGCTAGGATATGCAACAAATAAAATTCTTCCAATTTATCATTAAATACCACCGTATTCTAGAAAAATACTGTTTGCCATAGCTATATACCTGATATATATAGCCAAAGAAGGTTTTAATCTTTGTTAAAGCTCATTTCCTCAGGTTTGTGGTCTGATACACAGTTAACAAAAATGCAAAAACACTTTTTAAGGTGGCATGGTTAGATGATTATTTGCCAAAAGATGTTTCTAAAGTTGTCACGATCATATTTCCAGAAATCCATCAAGCAGCAGGAGTGTGAGAAATGCACACTACAGGTGTTCTGAGTCTAACTGCCCTAAAATTAAAACTGCTCCCCGTCAAAGTACACTAGATTAGCCAGCCGGGCGAAGGGTACAACTTTAATTAGATTGTTGGTCTTCAGCCAGCATATATTCTTCTGCAGAGCAAAAACAGCCAAGTATTGAAGAACGCACTTGTCAGGTAAGATGACAAAGGCTCCAGTGACAGATGAGGGCATTATAAGACAGTCAAGGGAATACTCTCTAAACTGATTTCTAATAAATGTTGCTTAAAAGGAAGAAGAAAAACAATGTGACTTGCTCCCATCCAGCACCAAATGCTGAGAACCACAGTAAAAGATCACATCTGAGAGAGCTGAGGCCCTCCCCTTCACTCACACAGGATAAGCATCATTCGTCCTTGCTCTCTCGTTCCAGACATCAGAGCAAAGAGGCAAGTGGAAGTTTCAGAGGGAACCAAGGACGTGTGGTTTCTGGCAGCTCCCCATTTCCAGCACAAAGAATCTGTGACACTAAGTGACGCTAAGAAACAGATCTGGAAATGCTGAATGAAAAGAAGCCTCCTGAACTTGGTCACAGGGGTTTGGGTCCCTCTGGTGGCATAACATTACATAACAACAATGCTTTAAATTTTCTTTTTAAGAAGATTCTTTTCAAGAGAGATACTCCCATATCATTTTTCATGTTGGTTCAAAAAAAGAGACCATGGGGAAAGACAGTCATATATTGACCTAATGGCTAGAAACCTGACAGCTTGATAAAAATCAAATTTAGTTTAGATAAAATGGTTCAAGGTAAGTGGGTTTTTTGTTGTTTGTTTAAACTTTGGGCTACTGAAAACCATCCTAATGTATCTAAGTTCACTTTCTTCTGAACACTGCACACTAATGGCCATTACAGAGCTTCAGGGTCATTATAATGAAAATTAGATCACAATATCCAAGACTACATGTAAAAAATCAAAGGAGACTCAGAGAATGTCAGATCTGGATGGGCCCTTTGAACACAGAATGTTAGAATATAAAAATATAAGCCATTAGAACTAGAAACATCATCATGATATTGAACATTAGAGCACAGAAAAGAATGAAAAGTGGGGAAGATTATTAGAACACAGAATATATAGAAAGGTCCTATCTAGTGTAACCTCATTTAACATTTGAAAGAGAAATAACGGGTACAGCTGGTTAGTTACAAAGCTGGGACCAGAATCTGGGCCCCTAACTTCTAACCGCGTGCACTGTCCATGTCTATGTGCATGACAGCGAATGTCTAATGAATCTGGGACACATTCAAGGAGCTGCCATTTGATTTGCCTCTGTGGGCTATAAGGAAAACAGTCTGTGAACAGAGGGTCTTACTATGAAAGTTTTACTCTTATTATATGCAATGGCATAGTAAAGTGGAAAGGAAGAAGGACTGGAAATCGCAAGGCTCCTGCTCTGCTCCTAGCTTTTGGATGTTGAAGTTAGCATAGAAATACAAGCATTCCCAGGAAAAAGGAGCCTCTCCTCTCCTTTTCCTCCTTGTTTCTCTCTTAGTGGACAAAAATGTCATTACCAGGCAAAAGTCACAGACATCATCCAAGAAGAGTCTACAAGGCCTTTCTTGGCATACAAAAGAAACAAATCCCTCTTCTCCTTTGCTTACAACAGGATAGGTCATTGAAAGGTCTTGCCTTTAATCCACATGCAGCAACATCTGGTGAGTAGGAGGCTCTTTAGTTAATTAAAGTGCCTAGTTAACTGAAACAAGCTGATAAGACAGATAAATCTAAAGAACTGTGTTCTCCTGCTGCATTCAGCGTGCAAAACAAAAACCTTGGCTAAATGGAAAAATTCCATACCATTTCCCAAGCACAAATCGCCGGCCCTCAATTCTCAGCTTGGTCAACTAAAGATTCCTAGACACTACAGAGATTCTTAATCTCAAATTTGTGAATTTGTTTTTTTAATACTGTGATAACTGTTTCAATGTAATTGGTTTCCTTGGTAATCTTATGTAGTTTATTTTATGGATTTAAAAACATTCTGAGAAAGGGTCCATAAACTTCACCAGATTGACAAAAAGGCTAAGCAGTTCTGCTTTAGACAGATGCAGGACTGCTGAAATGCAATGAAATACTGAACTGTTCTAGACATGAGCAAACTCAGAAAATACTAGGTCAGCAGACGTTAAGTAAAGACCTTAGTATTAACCTACACTGTAAGAAAACTTACTCAAAAGGGAAAATAAAAGTGCCAAATTCTATCTTCCTATAAAAACAACATTCTACAAAGCTTTCAGATTTGTAGGGCTAGAAAGAACCTTAGAATATAGAAATGGTTGCTTAAAGCAACCTTAAAATACAAAATGTCAGAACAACAGAAAGAAAAACTTTTAGCTGAAAGAAACCTTGGAAGCCAACTGACCCAAGTCTTCATTACAGATAAGGAAAGTGAGAACCAAAGAAGAGTGCTTCCCACAGAGTTAACACATGTTCATGGCAGGGTTAGCTGTAGAACACTTATCCTGGCTCCTGGCAAACAGACCTTTCACCAAACAATATAATACAGAAATCAAGCAAAAACTGCATTTTTCTACCTAGACCAGTAATGCATGATATATACCAATCTCTCCCACCCCTCCAGGGCTAGTGCAGAACACACACTCTAGGCCACGGTGGTCTTGCCTTTTTCAATTTTTAGAGAACTAAATAATGACTTTAGTTTACGTACTGTTTTGTACCACTCACAAATGTTTTCACATACATATCCCATCCTTAGAGAATCACACAATAATGGGCACCCCCACCTGAGAGGCTCACAAATTCCCTCCTGCTAATAGCTGAAATTTAGGTGGCCCTTTTCTATTTTATTGCAAAGCACTTTCACATGTATTGTCATCAGTCCTTTACAATATCCTTTTGAGTGACACAGTGTAAATATTCTAATACTCAATTTATAGATGAGGAAAGTAAGGTACAGAGGGTTTAAGTATTATCTGAAACATGGATAATCAAGAACAAAAATTTTAAAAGGACATACGCATTTGCATTTAGATTGTTGGGGTTTTTTTGGTCTGACAAATTATTTCAAATTAGATACATGTTAACCAATGACAATAAAAAATATCAGAAATTATTAGTTCTTTTTGATTCTTTTGAGAATTATAGACTCCTAGAGAGGTACAAAAGAGTCAAACATAAAGAGAAATCAAAATAGCCTGCAGACATTGAGCGCAGGGTTTGGCATCTGCAGTCCATAGGCCAGTCTTTAGCCTGTTTTGCTCCAGCCTAAGAGATAAAATGGTTTCTATGTATTTTAATATTTTATTTTGTATTTTAATATAGTTTTACTCTATTTTAAAATGTAAAAATGATTCTTAGATCATGAGCCATAGAAAAATGGCTGCCATAATTTGCCAAAGTCTGATCTATCCCAACCAGTTCATTTTACAAATAAAGAAACTGAGACTCAGAACAGTCAGTTAGTTTTTGTTCAAGCAAGGTTCTACAGCCAAATCCAAGACTTAACCTCAAGTCTCCCAGATGTTACTCTCATGCTTTTTTTTTCCTTTTTAGAGGGCAATTGGGGTTAAGTGACTTGCCCAAGGTCACATGGCTAGTGTGTGTTCAGTGTCTGAGGCCAGATTTGAACTCAGGTCCTCCTGACTCCAGGGCCGGTGCTCTATTCACTACACCACCTAGCCACCCCATTCTCATGCTTTTTCAAAGCATCAGGCTGTCCACCAGGTCATTTGCACTCTGCTGATTCTCTCCAGGGCTTCTCTCCAACATTTCATGCTCATCACAATTTTCCTTGACATGAGGGATGGAGGCACATTAAATGGTAAATCTGGTCATACTTTGAGAGTCCAGAGACTTGCCAGGCACAGCTTCCCTTCAATAACAATAGAGACTTCTACTGAGTTCTTTTCGAGTTTAAGATTTGATGGGCTTTTGGGTAAGCATTTAAGTGTAAAAGGGTTTTCATTTATTTTTTTTAATATTATACTCACCATACTACAAACTGAGTGATAAGTAAAATTCATATTAACATTTTTTTATAAATTTCCTTTTATCTGCAACAACATGTTTCCAGATTTTTATAGCACACCTTTAAAGAGCTATTGATGTGAAGAGAGATATTATACAACAAAAGACAATGTTACTGAGAATTCATAGTGCAATCATACCCTATTTGACAACATCAAAAATCACTGAAGTCAAGTGACTCAAGGATCTGCTCTAACCATTTCTAGCTATGTGACCATGGTCAAGTCATTTCATGTCCTCAGATACTTCATTTGTAAGGTAAAAAAAGTAATGCTATTTATACTACCTATCTCATATGGCTGTTGTAAAGAGAACACTGTAAATCTTAACATGCTCAAGAAATCTAAGTTATTATTTGTTGGTGTTCAATAAGCCCATACTAAGAGATTCTAAAAAAAAAAAAAAGAAGTACAAACATGAAACAATGTGACTGCACCCCCATGAGACTCCCACTAAAAGGCAAAAAGAAGTGATAACCACATTGATGGTTTTGTCTCCATGACTCTTCTGTCTTCGGGCTTCATCCAAGTCCTTCTCCAATTTCTCCCTCTCATGCTGAAAATCCTCTATGTCTTGGTTAAGTTTTTCAATAGTTCTTTGTAGCTTATGGTTCTCAGTATCTTTCCTCCGATTTTCAGTATGCAGCTGTGCTAAAAGGGTTTCTTTTTCCAGCAAAACGGTCTCAAAATCTTCAGTCCCCTGAAAGAGGCAAAGAAATATCCATAATCAATGAGACAATCCAATCTAAGCTCCTCCTTTATATTATTTCAAAATATTTAGGGATTGAAGGGACAAACTTAGAGATATCTAGTCCAATGCCCTCAATTTTACTACCTGAGCCTCAGAATAAGGAAATGTCTCACCTAAGCTGATGCAGATGTAAGTAGCTGAGCAGAAATTTGAAGCTAAGTCCTCTAACTACAAACCTAGTGTCTTTCCACTATACACCAGAAAGGAGCAAGGAAAAGGCTACAGGGGAACTATAAGGTTAGCTTTATACTCTATAAAGTATACTTTATACTATATACAGAGTTTAAGATCAAAAGGAGAAAGAGTAGGAAAAGTACTACACAAGCCCCTACCACATAAGAGGCAGCCCTATGTGACCCTGAACAAGTCACCTTCTCTGCACTAACGTCCACATTTATAAAATAGGAATGCTCCTATACTGGCCACCAAAAGGGGTTTGCAAATCAGTTCAACTAACATATGTTAGATTAAGCACTTATTTTGTACAAAACACTGTGCTAAGATTGTTGAAAGAATCAAGAAATATGTAAAGCACTTTATAAGTAAATCAAAACGTGCTACAAAAATGCCATGTATTGTTATTAATAGAGTGGAAATAAAATGACTGCCATCTGAAGAGTCGAGATGGATTTAGGCTCTAACAATATCACTTTGTGATGAGCTTGGGGCAAGCTAGTAAAGGTCAAAGGTTCAGGAGAGAGCAGTTGTCAACATCAAAAGACCTAAGAGAAATGAAAAGATGACAGCTTCAGCAAAGAAGGTATATATGAGGGCTAAGTGTGGTAAGAATACCTGTCCTTGAGAAACCAAACTTGGAATTCTATATATTCACAGGAGACAGAAAGGCACAAAGAGCTCAGGGTCACAATGGAGACAGACAGGAAGGCTAAGCCAGTGGTCTAGGCTACATACACAGCCTATGTGAGTAGCTGACCTCAGCCTCCATCAATATTAAACTGTCAGCTTTCCCCAGAAAAAGGTTAATTTACAGTTAACCCTTTAAAGCACTATTATCTAAAAAGAGAGATCTGCTGTTACAGGCCTGTTATCAAAAGGCACAAGAATTCTGTCATATGTTAACTTGAAATGCATCAGTAGAGAGTCTGTTAACCCTTTTAAAGGTAAAAACCAAGTTTTATGGAAGCATCCACAAGCATCCGTGACAAGATACACCTATCAATGTCACACTCTCTCTCTCTCTCTCTCTCTCTCTCTCTCTCTCTCTCTCTCTCTCTCTCTCTCACACACACACACACACACACACACACACCCCTCTAAGATAAAGTATGAACTGCTTAACCTTGTATTTAAAGCCCTCTGCAACTGAATCCCACCTACCTTTCCTAATTTCATATCTGTCTTTCACGCACTCTTGAGGCTAGTCACTAGGCCGGCCAACTATTATTGCCCTTAGACTATATTCCATTATAGTGCCTTGCACAAAGTTAAAGCTTAATAAATATTTGTTGAATTGAATTAAATAGAAGTTGTATTCCCATTTTACAGGGGAGTAAACTGCAGTGTTACAATTTCACATTCATAGGGTATACAAGTTCAAGATCATTTGTTAAATATTTATTAAGTTCCTTCTGTGTGCCAGGCTCTGGGCTAGATGCTGGAAAGAGTAATACAAAAATGAGAACATTTATTTACTCAAATTGCTTATATTCAGGGAAATGGAGATAAGGTGAGGAAGGGCAACACAGATGACACAAATAAGTAAATACAAAATAATACAGAGTAATGGCGGAGGGGAGTAACAATTAGGTACATCAGGAAAGGCCTCTTCTAGGAGGAAGCACTAGAGCCAGCGCTGAAGGAAGTTAGAGCCAGGCAAGGAGGAAGAGCATTCCAGGTATCAGAGACTGCCTGGGCAAAAGCATAGATATGAGAGACAGAATGATGTATAAAGAAAACAGACAATAGTCTATGTTTGCTGGAATGGAGAATTGTGTGAGGGAGAGTGAAGTCTTATCAGCCTGGAAAAATGGGCTTAAATTAGATTTTGAAGGACTTTAAATGCCAAATTGGGGTGTTCCTAATTTAAGAAGTAATAGAGAGCTGCTGAAGTTGTTGAGCAGGAGAGTAGCGTGGTGACTAACTATAAATGAATACAGAATTCCTCACCATCAGAACAATTGCCCTGCAACTCCTCCAATGATTTTTACTGTGTATACTAGGCAGGGTATATTAGGTGGTAAAAATGAAACCCAGACTACAAATTTGGTTCCTAGTAAAAATAATGGGTCAAGATCATAGAGCTTTGGAAGTATAAATCTGTTTTACCTTTGGATTCTCTAACTTGCTTTTTTTTTCTTTTAAAAAAAACAACAAATTTGTCAGAGAGCTAAAATCATACTTCAATACTTGAATTTTACTTTTTCTTTTTTTTTTTTTTTTTAAAGCAATTGGGGTTAAGTAACTTGCTCAAGGTTACACGGCTAGTCATTTGATTTATGCGTGGGTGCTCATTTGAATTTTACTTTTTCTGAACAAAACTTGGCATATTTTTAAGGCTGAAATGGTATATTTCACCTTGCATAGAAAATCAAATAATCACTTGCTAAAGTTATAACTCAAAGGGATAAGGTATTCTTGTGACTTTTTTCCCTTTTAAAGTGGGTTGTAGAAAAGAAGGAAAAGACTATAAATTGGAATGTGTATTGAGATTTGTCACAAAACTTTATTAATTTCATCATTTGTTTTAATAACAGGACGTTAGGTTGATTTTTGTCATAAAATTCACTGAGGTTTATTATATATCCTTTTTTTTATTTTTTGGACTGAATTTTCAATCATGAACTACAGTGGAGCTCCTTAGCCACCTGCTGGTTATACTGGGTATTCATAGTCTCTCCTCAGTTCAAGACATTATGCACACACATTTCATACAGACACCTGTATACATGCACACAGATGTAACCACCTCTGCCCTCAAGGAATTTACATTCCATGGGACAGAGGAATGTATTTAAAAGATAAGTTAGTAAACATGAAGTAATTTCAAAAGAGAGAGGGCTCTTAAGAGGATGAAGAAAGATTTCATAAAGGAGATGGCAGCTAAACTGGACTCTGAAGGAAGGTAAGGAATACATCCTAGACATGAAAGCAAAGAGAGAGGCAAGATAGAATGTTCTAAGGCAGAGGTGGGGAAAACTTGGCCTTGAGATCACATGTGGCCTTTTAGGTCCTTGGGTATGGCCTTTTAACCGAGTAAAAGTTTTACAGAACAAATCCTTTTATTAAGGGGATCTGATCAGTAACATTTTCAGTCAAAGGGTCACACCTGAGGACCTAGAGGGTCACATGTAGCCTGGATAGCTTCCTCCCCCCGGTTTAAGGGACAACAGCCAGCAGGCCAGTGTGACTGAAGTCAATAACGTGCAAAGAACAGACATAAGAAATTAGGAAAGGTAGGTGGGATTCAGTTCCAGAGAGCTTTAAATACAAGGTTGAGCAGTTTATACTTTATCATGGAGGTAACAGGGAAGTATGAAAGATTTGCTTATGGGGCAAGGGAAGGATCAAATCTGTTCTTTAGGAATGTCAACTGGTGGCTATGTGAAGGATATACTGTATAGAAAAGAGTCTGCAAGGATGGGGGAGGGGAGGAATAGGGTGGAGACCAATTAGGAGGCTGCCAATAATCTAGGTCAGAGGCGATAATGGCCTGAACTAGAGAAGACTATTAGTAAAAAGAAAACAAGTGACTGTGAAATGTACTATAATTACTAATCTCTCTAAAACACTTCAACAAGCTCTTTTTAAGGAGTTTGTTTAAAAGAAATATAGAAAAGAGTCAACTGTGTTAACCTCGTGATGATTGCACCTCATTTGCTTTTCTGGATATACAAATGCTTTAAAAAAGTATTCATATATATCTGAAATCACTTCCTCTACCTAAGTGGTCTCAGTGACGGTAAGAACACAGAATATGCTATCTTGAACAAGTCCAGTCCAGCTTTCCTTGAATCTGTATCACAGTGATACCATGGAATATGAGCAAACGTGGCTGTCAACAACGATGCACAACCTCGGGTATTAACAGTTAAAGGATCAAAGGATTTCCAACTAGAAGCTATCATGCATTCTGCCCTCTTGTTTTTACAGTAACCTGGCCAAGGTGACACGAGTGCTCTGAATACCACTACACCATAGATAGATTTCCTTGATAAAGCACTTTACAGTCTACAAAGTGTTTCACATACATTCTCTCCTTTGAATTTGAGTCTCACTACTCTTGTGAAACGGTATAAATATTATCATCCCCACTGGCTCCAAGTACAGTTCGGTCAAATCCAAGTAGAAACATGGGCCAGAAATCTGTACATAAGGATCCCTGTGAGCCACACAATGACTTTTAAAATGTAATGTTATCTATAGTTTGTTGTATTTTAATTTTGCTAAATATTTCCCAATTACATTTTAATCTGGTTCTAGCAGCATGGGGGGTGTTGTGAGCTCCTCAGGCAGAGTGTCTGACAGCTCTGCGCTACAAAATATTGCTGCCTCTCTGTATAAACTGAAAATCAATCTAACCTAACCAGGGAGAGAGCTTTCCTCAACAGCTTACCTTGATTTTTTCTATCTGGACACTGTGAGTAGCTTCTCTTGCTTTAGCCAAGGAAGCAGTCAACTCTTCAATTTTGGATGTAAGTTCTTCAGTCTTTCAGGAACCAAGACACAGCAAAAAAAAAAAGAGCAAGAATCCAATTATATTCTACCTCCAACAAATTCTTCCCCAAATAGTCCTCTGTGATTGTATTAAATATTATTCTGTGTGAGCCAAGTTGGCTGTTATACAACCCCCCAAAAAACTGGCACTTAATGGTAAATAAGTGGTGGTACTTTAAAGAAACTTTAAAATTTCCCTATCTGCAACATGTATCCTTTATAAGGTAAACTACACAAAGAATAGTTAATGGTTTGAAAAATTCCCAGATCAGATGGGAAGAGAAAGGCATAATGACACCAGCAATATACCATCCTAAAGCCTGGAGGCAGTGAAATATCCTCCAGTAAATAAAAGGAATTTCTATTTTCCAGCATACCAAAATGGGTATCGCACTGAGATAGCCTAGCCCACATGCTAATTCCTCTAGGTCAAGTTTCTGATGGCTTAACAAGTAACTACTTGTATAGAAGCTACCCATGGACCAAAGTTCCCATGTCACTCTACTTTAGTTTTGTCACAAGCTTTTTATATGGGGTCGAAAATTCAAGATGGAATAGGCTAAATGCAATCATTTTAATTTATAGTATCTATCCTGAATAAATCTAAATTAAAGCACAGAGACATACCTCTTTATCTTTTGTTTTTAAGGCCACAGTTAGACCCTGAATTGTTTTATCCCTCTTCAAACCATTTTTCCTTTCAAGAGCAATTTCTTTTTCTTTTTCTTTTATGTCCTCCTGAAAAGACTAAATTAGATAAGAGGATTCACTAAGTTGACCAGTCTTAACTGTAATGTATTGTTAATAAATCTTTAAATATATATTTAAATGCTACTTTAGTTATTTATTTAAATGCTATTTTATTCATGTCAGATTGTGTTTAACGCTTCCAAGTGAAACCAAACATAAAGCAACCAGCCCCAAGTTACATTACTGTATCTCACAGCAAGACGACACAGTGAAAGGAAAAGAGACCTGTTATAAAAGTAGTCATCCCCATGGGAAGAACACCAATGCCTTCTTGAGTTTGAATATGGTCAAATCCAAGCAGTGGAGACTATACCAAATTGTACTGAAAAACACAAACTGCCAACTGAATCCTGAAATGCCACAGAAATTTCCAAAGGATTTGATTTTAATAGGATGCTAGACTAGAGCTGGAAGAGATCTTGGAGCAAGTGCATCTAGCAAAACTCCTCTCTAAAACATGAATCCTCTCTACAACATGCCTACAAAGTGGCCATCCAGTTTCACTTGAATACCTCAAAAAAACTCAGCCTCCCAGACTTCCCATCACACTACTGAGCAGCTCCAACTTCTAAGAAGTTCTTATAATAAATTCAAATTTGCCTCCCTGTCCCATCTTCCACCTCCTCTGTCTGCCTGATTCTTCCCTCTAGAGCATGGAATGTGAGTCTATGGGCAGAGTATAAAGAGTATTGGATTTGGAGGCACAGATGGAGGTTCAAATCTGGGTTCCCTACTAGCAAGTTCACTAAATTTCTTTGGACCTCAATTTTCCTTATCTCTAAAATGAGGGGTGCCCATGGATCTCCAATGACCTCCAAAGCACACAATGCCTTAGAACATAGATGCTAACTAATGCTTGTTTACAGATTAATTCTAAGGTCCGTTTCAACTCGAAATCTATGATCCTCTGATCCTCCTTATATTTAAAGACAATATATTATCAAGGCAGCTACATGGCACAGAATGCTCGGGTCTGGTGTCAGGAAGATCCGAATTCAAATATGGCCTGAGATACTATCTATGTGAACTTGAGAAAGTCACCTAATCTCTGGTTCTGTCAGTTTTCCTCAATCATAAGAAAGAGAGCATAATAGCACCTATCTTGCAGGGTTGCTGTGAGGACCAAATAAGATAATATTTGCAAAGCTTTGCCTGGCACAAATCAGGTACTTAATAAATCTCTCTTTCCCATCCCCCTACCTCAGTCTTCTCTTAACAAAACATCTTCATTTTCTTCAGTCAGTCCTCATGACATGATTTCAAATCCCCTCACCACAATCCTAGATAAACTCTAGCTTTTCAATATCTCTTCTAAAATACAGTACCTAAAAATGACTACAACACTCCAAATATAGTCTGGCTATGGCAGAGTACAATAGGTTTGGTCAAATTTGAACTCAGTCATTTATATTTAGAATAAGAAAAGAGATACTAATAAGTTTACAAATCTCAGATTAATTAAAATACGATTTAAACATACCAGAATTCTCTTTTCAAAGCAATTTCTCTCATTTCTAAGTTCCATTTGAACAGCCTAACAAAACAAAATAAATGTTAACTCCAAAGAAAAATGCACTAAAAATATTTCCCCCAGAAGTACTCTCATTAAGCATTATAATCAATTAGAACAAAGATTCATATGTTTAATTTACAACATTTCACTTGGATCCCATTAAAACAAAAGTGGATGTTTCTCCCCACCCTAATACACCCAGTCCCCCCAGTCAAATTAACAAAGCTTAAAAACAAAGCAGGGGAAAAGTGAGCTGACACAAAGAGCCAGGCATGACAAGAAGTAGTCATTGATCGTGGCTTATTCAGCCCCAGAGGGCATAAATAAAAAGACAGATGAAAGATTGTGAAGAATGCAAAAGTGAATTCAAGGAAAAAATTTAAAAGTAACTAACCATAGGAACAATATTCTAAACCATTAAAACTCCAGCCTAAACCTAATCTATAATGCTAAAAATGTACAATTGTTAGTTAGGTCGATGGTCTTTCTTAATATAGAAACAGAGATTCTAAATAAATATTACAGATAATCAATCAACTTTAAATGTCACCTGATAACATTGTAACTTGTATGAAGAAACTTCCATTGTACAAGAACAGAAGGTCACAGCTACGACTTGAACTTCCCAAGCCACCCTTTTTATGATCTATTTTTTTTTCACTAAAGTTTCAGATAAAGTATATCTGTTTCTAACTGTAATGTTGGAATAGTCAAGAACAACAGACCACATTTTTATGGTAGGAAATCAGAAAGTAGAGAGGAGAGAAAATTGGGAAAACTCCTCGATGTTAATTCATTCAACAACTAACACTAAGGTTGCCTGTTCTCACAGACACTCAATACAAATACACTTGATTCATAACAATTCCCAGAATGACATGACAGTAGCCATCTCCGCTACCCTTCAGCTAACAGGAAGGTGTGAATAGCTAAATACTGTATTTGTTTATCTGTGTGTACACACAAAATATGGGAAATGCATATGCATCTTCCATAGAAGAACCATGAATGCTAATTAAAGTTTCCATTTTCGGACCACTGCCTCACCTCTATCTCTAATTCCTTTTCTTCCCTGAAAGCAGCAGTAAGTTCTCTTAGTTTTCCAGATGACAAGTTCTCATCAGGAGATTCCATTTGAGATTTTGCCTCTTCAAGTTCTTGAATTAAAGCATCTTTTTTCTTCAAAGCCAGCTTCAAGTCCTCTATCAGTCTAAAACAGAACAAGATGTAAATATTAATTTCATATTATACTCAGCCCAGTGGGACAAAAGCAACTAAGAAATAGTGTCAGACATCTTCCAAGTGGACAATTCCTATACAACAGAATAAATGGAATCACATTCTACTGAAACAAGGTCAATGACTAGACTATGCTCCATTTAGGACAAATACACTGGGGAAAGAGGATAGCACAAAAGCCCACATGACACTACATCTTCAAACAGCAAAGAAAGGACACCCACTCTTTAATACGATGTTAATACTAGAAAAGGACAGGGACTAGACCTCAGATTTCATTATGACGGTAAACTCCCAGGTGAGAAAACTCCTTCTGCCAATATGGGTCAACATCTTCTTGGCAAGAGAGTTGTCTAGAGAACTGAGGGATTCAGTGACTTGCCCCGGGTCACACAACCAGTGTTTGCCAGCTGAAGAACTTGAACCCAGGTTTTCCTGGCTTGGAGGCAAGCTCTCTACCACTGTGGCACACTGCTTCTCTCATAAGTACTACAGAGAACTTTGGAATATAAAATATTAGAGCTGGAAGGGACCTCTAGAACAGAGGATGACTCTAGAGTCACTAAGAACTTTAGGTAATATTCAGTCCAATCCCAATAGTGTGCAGATGAAGAAACTGAGGCCCCCAGAGGTGAACTGATGTGCTCAAGGTTACAAAGCAACTGCTTCTTGTTTACAGCATAGTGTACCTGGCCTTGGATTACTTTGCATGCAAAAAGTTATAGGTCTTGACACCTCAATCAAGCACTCCTAATAAACCAACTGGCAGCATTCTGCTCACCTTATTATTGTGATTCCCCAGACTATTAAGCTCAAGGATCTCATTAAGGACAATTTCCCCAGTTTGAGCACATCACCTACATTCATAAATAAGAGACCACAGGCCGGGCACCAGAAGCACCTGGAGAAGGCTCTACGAAATGCTTCCATTTCCAAAGTAATCATAAGATTGACCACCTTATAGAGACATGGAATTTCTTAAGCAGAACAAAAGAAAACCAACACATTGAGCAGTTAAAATACCCCCCAAAAAATGCAGAACAAGCATGTTGGAACAGGGATGGGCATGATGTTCAAAATACAAACATCTTGCCTTCAGCCAACAGTTGCTTAGTCACATAAAGTCACCACAGGGAGCTAGGAAAGTATAATTGGAAAGGAGTTAAAAGAATTAGACTCAAGTCCTCCTTCTGCCATATCCTAACCCAGACCTTGAAGAAAATCCTTTGACCACCCTGACCCTCAGTTTCTTCATCTGTAAAATGGGGAAAAAGTCGTACAACCTAGCTCACAGGGATGTCAGGAATAAAATGAGCTGATACATGCAAAGTAAATGTAAATGTAAAGCCTTCTATATAAATGCCAAAAATTATTATTATATTCTAGCCATAGGAAAGCTGGAAGGAACTGCTCACCTTACCAGCAGAGATATAAAGAAGTTGCAAGTAAGCAAAAGTACTCCCCAAATCAAAAATGAGATTAGTCAAGCTTCTGAAGTTTTTACTTAATAGTAAACAATTACTTTTTTTTAATATTCAGCAACCACAATTCCAAATATCTAGAAAACAGTTAATAACCCAGAAGCAAAAACAGAGAGAGAAATTAATGCAGATATCACAAAGTGCATGTAGCACAGCTCACACACAAGATCCTCAGGCCACCCTCAGGCCCACAAGATATTCAGGGCCTATTAAGTGAAAATAAAGCACATAAGCTTGGTTACACAGTCTCCTAGCCCACAGATTAGGAACAGCAATTAAAAGAGAGGTAGGTGCTGCTAAAAGCAGATATACTAGAGTCAGAAAGAAATGACAGCTGTCAGCAACAAAACAGATAGATAAACTACAAAGAGCAACAAGGACTCACCAAGCACAGCAGTCTAAGAACATCTAGCGTAGTAATGGCAGATTTTAATGAAGGAGACATTATACATAAATGAATTTCCTAGATAACCATAGTTTCCAGTGCCAAAGCTTTATTAGAACTGCTTTGGCAGCTTGCTAACCCCCAAGGCATCAGAGAAATATAGCCCCATGCAATTACTAGTAGGAGTAAGGACTCCATAAAAGGTAAAGGATGCTCACTGTACTTTAAGAATGCTCCAGGGAAATGGCATGTTTCCAAAAGCTTTCCAACTAAAGCAGTTACAAATAATAAAGTTTTGGCACTGGAAAGCATCAGTTATCAGGGAAATCATTAGTTTACGATGCCTCCTTCCCTACTGATGCTGGATAAATGAAGTGCCCTATATTAGAGTGGTAAAGGTCAGACCTGTCTTTTTCTTCCTCAGCTACGGCCTCCTCCAGTTCTCCCTGCTGAACTATCTTCAGAGACGAAAGTTTTTCTTCCAAACTCATTCTGAGAACCTTTTCCTTCTCTGCCATTGCAAAGGCTTTTTCCACTTCTGCCTGGGCTGCTTTGACGTCCTAGAGTTAAATTAAATGCATCCAATGCGATTTTTCAATACAATTGGGAACATTTTGAAAGGAAATTGGATTAAAATATAAATATTTATGACTTCTTCTCCAGCAGTTCTCCCTCCCTGAATTGTACTATATACACGGTGAGAATTGGTAATAAATACATTTGCCAGCCATTTTTTTCCATTACCTCTTATATATTGAAGAGTTATAAGCATTTCCAAAGGAAAAGACTCAATTAACTCACAAAGAGCTCTTTTTCTAATTTTTTCTGAATCAAATCAATATTTACAATTTCAATGAAAATGAAATGCTCCCCACAATACAGCATATTTATAAAGAAATTCCAAACAAGAACCATACAGTAATTCACATACAAATTTCACCCCCTCATTATAACTAGGAACTAGAAAATCTGAACCCACATTTTCTAAATTTCTGCAGTGATTTAGGTGATGATAAATACAACATACTCCCCCTCAAAGCTCAAGGAAGCCAATAGGGAAATTATTTGTATCACCAAAGGAAAAACCTCTAGGCCTAGGTCTATAACACAGGAATACATACCAGTGTTAATCAAAATGACTTTGAAGTGAATTGGATCTCAGAGCTGCTTATGCAAAGTTCTGTGCAATGTTCTTTGCTATTTCTATATATACAACAATGAAAGATGTGGTGTTATTCTCTGTAATATATCACATTACTGTCTGCCCAAATAGGGTTTGGCCTCATGATCTCGAAGACAATAGTGTTTGTGTAAAACCATTTCTAAATCCATGCTGAGAACTATACTGCTAACTATGAGTAAAGGGAAGGACCACCTCCTCCCATTCCAGTACAAACCCAATATTTTAACTGGGTTATAGTGTTAAGAAGCCATGTGGAAAACATCCAAGATGTGAAGTCAGAGGCATTGTGTATAAATCAAGGCTCTTGAAACCTGCCAGTTGTATAACACTGAGCAAGTACTTCTGCCCTCTGGGCCTTAGTTCTTATTAAACAGGCTTAATAACATTTGTAGTCCCTAGCTCAACAGATTATTTCGAGGATCAAATGAAATTACATATGTGAATACGTATTATAACTCTAAATAAACCATTATCACTACCCATACTCTCTTCTCACATACTTACAAAGAGGCATTTGTTCTGGTAGTGTAAACAACAGGAAAAACAAATGACTTCAAAAATTTGTTAGTGAAAGATTTTGCTTTAAATGGTAGAAATATTTAAAAGTCTGTGATAAAGTAATTTTCTACCAATTAGTAGAAACTGAATTTGTAGATGGAGAAACCTTTAGAGATAATCTAACCCATAGATGAGGAAATTCATGACAGTCCATCTTCAAGTCCTAGCCATTACCGAAAAACAAGCATTTAAGCCAAGTTAAGAGTAACCCTAGACTCACCCCCTCCCCAAAGGCTCTGGGAAAGCTGTATTATTCCTCCAAGGTTTACACTTGCCTCTTCTAAGTGGAAGATTTTTCTTGTTAGGTGGTCTTCAATTTGCTGCATCTTTTTACGAGCATCTTCTTTCACACGCTGAATTTCTGAGCCACCCCCTTCTGCCAGGCTTTCAACTGCTTTGCTGCAAAGATGTAGAGAAAGCACAAACACTGAAGAAAAGGTGGGTCTAATTCTGACCATGAACAAGCAAACTCAAGACAATGAGGTACTGACAATCACCTTTCCAATGTAACACATACAGCTTCTTTTGTAACTGGAAGAGAGGGTAACTGAGCCAAAACCAATAAAAATAAATCTAGAGAAATTAAGGGAGGTTTGATGCATCACATTCTGCCAACTCACAGGAAGAGAATTTTAAACACATACAATCGATCTATTTGAGATAGGATATTGTGCAAGCAAAACAAAATCAGTCTCTGCCTACACACCCTATAGCTATGTGTCATTCAAAACACAAAATACCAAAGTTATTATTTCTAGAACACTAGGAATGTGTTCTCTGCTTAATGGTAAATGAGAATTGTACACCAAAGCCATGCCACTATGGTTCCCAACACAAATCCTTACTTCTCTTTAAGAAAAATGATACTGATTATGAATACATGAGAAACATATTCTGAACATTCCTTAAAAGTCTCCTCCACCGAAGCTTATGTTTATGGCAAACATAATAATAAAGGAAATGTATCTGAATTTTTTATATCTGTCTCCTATGCCCTAATGGCTAAATTTTCAAAAAACATAATCTTAACACACAGAAGGTTTATAGTATACAGCCTATAGGAATCAGGAAATCAGAAAGATGAGTTCTACTCACAGCTGTCATTACTAGCCATGTGACTATAATCAATTGATTTCAGTCCAGTCCCTTAGTTTCCTCATCTATAAAATGGGGATAAAAATATTTATATTCCAACATAATAAGGATGTTGTGATTACACTGTTTTATAAACTTTAAAAGTACTAACTAAATGTGCCACTATTATCTACTTCAAACTGCACCCAATACAGGAATCCCTTCATTTCTTCTATAAATACTGATCTATTTGCACCACTCTATCTTCACCATTCTGTCTCCCTCTTTATGATTGTCTTCCTGAACCCCAGAGCGTGTAAGTTCCTTGAGGGCAGGGCCTATTCATTTTGTCTTTGTATCACCAGTAATAAGCAGTGCCTGGAACATGGTAGGTGTTTTTAGTAAATATTGGCTGATTGACTGATTGATATCTTTTGAAAGGCTTAAAATTATAGAAGCACAGGATTTTATGGTCATATAGGACCTTAGAGGTCAACCACCCTACATATCCCCTCATTTTACAAGTGGAGAAACTAGGACCTAGGTCATTAAAGAAGTTGACATCTCACCTCCAAAAGCAAAGAGAAGCTGGTGCCAGAGCCTAGATCAAACCCAGATCCAGCTCTCAATATTGTGGCATACTCACTCTGAACTTCTGGCCTCTTCTGTTAGAGGAGGCTTTCCACCATTAATTACTACATCTTACACCAGAGGGGATGGCACTTCAAAGGTAAAGAATGTCTTTTCATATACACAAGCTTGGTTGAGTATACAATGGCTAATATGCTACATTAAAAAATTATCAAAACATGAGGTTTTATTCATCCACTTGGTCAAGACTTGACTGCCAAAATCACTGAAAGGGTTACAAAGTTTTACGCATGAGGAGCACTTACGAGGCCTTGATGAGGAGATGCTCCCTCTCCAGTAGTTCACGCTTCAGGCTTTCCAGCTCCACCTTCAACTCAATGTTCTTTAAGACAAATTATCAGAGATATTATAACACAAGAAAGTGTACAAACTTTATCCACCAAGCAATGTTCCAAGTACATATTCACTATGCATTGCTTACAGTAGGCAGAAGGTATACTCAAAACCTCATTAGCCTTAGGGCATACTAAAAAGGGGATTTATTAAAGATTCTCTCCAGAAAAAAGAAGATTAGAACTTCTCACGTCTCAGAATAATCATGTAAATTTTCCAACCTTCTAAAAAACCAAAGCATTTAAACATCACCATATAAATGTCATTCAAGTGAAGTTGATTTAAAAATTGTTTGCCCTTTGCCAACGAAATTTATGGGCAATTCTGCAGTTTGTTTTTACCATTCCGAAGCAATTACTTCTGGTTGTTTACAATTCTGCATATGGTTGTCACAGACGTGGGAATGTGTTTAAGCTTAAAAAAAAAATTCAGGAGAGGAGGAGAGAAAAATAGCAAACTCTAATCCACTACTTTTAACAAATCACACTACAGAATGCAAACACAAGAAGATACAATGGTATGATATGATCCATCAGCAACAAACACAGGTTCTCTACCCAGTTTTCTTTGCTCGTTAGTAAATCAAAATGTCCTGATTCAAATGTGGCATGAGGCCTACAACTCTCAGCAAACAAGTTTAATACAGAAATATCTGGAAATTTAATGAGTTGAGTAAATAGAAAATATGGCAATGTACTCGACTGATAATATATATAGCCTTAGGTATAAAACCTGCAACATTAAAAATGATGGCTTAACAAAATGGCTTCTTGAGATAGTGGGATCCTTACCAGAAGAAGCATAAACTAGCTGGTCACTTAGCAAGGATGCTCTAGAGGAGAAGCATGCTTCAAGGAGGAAATGGACTAAATGACCACTAAGTCTCCTTTCAACTCTAAGACTCTATGTAGCTATCATATAGCACAATTCCTCAAATAGCTGACACTTTTTTTTAATGAAAAAAGAATTTTAAATCTTATCCACTTCTAGTGAGCCCCTCCTTCCCAAAAAGTGGTTTGACTTGATAGGAAAAAGATGACTACATTGCTCCATTCACATTATAGTACACTTAATAGATTAGTCAGCAAACCCTCACCTGAAGACCTCTATAATTCCCAGGCCAACGATGTAATATTGTCGAAGTTCTCTTTGGTAATTTCAATGACATAAAATCACTGAAGAGAATTTTCACAAGGTGGCCACTTCATGCAAACTTGCCACCTTGTTTCTGTTTCCTCCATCAGAACCCTCTTCTTACCCTCTCTCTTCCACTTGTGGGGTTTTTATTCCTCAATTATCGACCATCCTTCCATCTCCCTAAACCTCTCTCTATCTTCCTACCTCACAAGGCTACTGCAAAGATCAAGGGATAGATAATATTTGTAAAGCGCTCAGCAAAGTGTCTGCCACATAGCCGGCACTTTATAAATGCTTGTTCTTTCTGTCCCCCCATGTCTTGTGCCAGAAGTCTTAAGCAGCTGCCTACAGTGAGATACTCAAGAAAATCTTGAACAACTCAAGACTACCCCTAACACACACGTGTTGGTCACTATTTATTTTGGGAGAGTATAGTCTCTTTAAGGGCATCACAAAGTCCTTTTTTTCCAGCACAGCATGACACCACAGGAAACAGAAGGATAGCTGGATTGTGCAGTGCAAAGAACATGAATTTGGAATCAGAGAAACATTAGATTTGGAGTTGGAAGGGACCTTAGAAATCATCTTGTCCAATGAGCCAAGACAATTCCAAAGGACCCAGGATGAAAAAAGCTATTGAGAAAGAGAATTGATGATCTCTGGGTACAGATTGAAGCATACTTTTTTAAACTTTCTTTATTTTTCTTGTTTGTGTGTGTGTGTTTTCTTTTTCGACATGGCTAATATTGAAATATGTTTTGCATGACTTCACATGTAAAAATGTATGATCAATGCCTTCTCAAGGTTATGAGGAAGGGACAGGCAGGAGGGAGAAAATTTGGAACTCAAAATTTTTTAAATGAATGTTAAAAAAAATTTTACACGCAATTAGGAAATATGGGAAGGAAGAAAGGAAGGAAGGAAGGAAGGAAGGAAGGAAGGAAGGAAGGAAGGAAGGAAGGAAGGAAGGAAGGAAGGAAGGAAGGAAGGAAGGACGTCTTTAGTCCAATTCCCTTATTTTACCAGGAAACTGAGAGGAGTGAAATGACAATAGTCAAACAAGAAGCAACAGAACTGGAACTCAAAGCCAAATCTTTTGACTTCAAAATTAAGTGTTCTTTAACTCCATCCCAAAATCTGTGCGCAAGTACCTAGCTTTAACATGTACTAGTCTTGTGACTTTAGGCAAGTTTAGCTAATGAATTTGAGTTAATTAGTCCAATGGTTAAATGAAAATACTCATATTTGTAGCACCTACCTCACAGAGCTTTTGTGAGAAAATTCCTTTGCAAACTATAAAGCTAGAGGTAAATGTGGGCTATTATTGCTGGTCTTGTCGACTAGACAGAATACATTTTGGAAAAACAAGAAATTTACACTTGTGATGCTTGGTCCTGCAACTGATTTCACAGAGGACAATAGGTAAGTTACATCACCCCTTCAGCATTTCCATTTTCCCTACCTGTAAAATGTGCTTCAAGTACAAAGGAAAGATGGCCTATAAAGTGTAGAGTCTGAGATAAAAGCATAAAAAAAGACAACCTTGACCTGCAAAAAGTTTCCAAAGTTGCCTTGATATAGAAGACAAGAGTTGATTTAGGAGGCAAATAAAACCTATTAGGCCCAAAAGCAAACCCTGAGACACTGCGGAGGATGATATGGACTAAAAGTGACAGAGATCAATGGTAGCATGACTGGAAAAGCAACAGCTGACACGGTGCTGAACATGACAAGTTTGCATCTTCACTGTCCTTGGAGTCAAAGACAAAAGCTTCTTTGTGAAAGGATTTAAGTTCAATACAACCTCCAAAACAACATCCAAGTCTTAGGAATGGAATACTGCAGCACAAAGGGATCCCAGAACAAAGGCTTTTAGATTGAGGAGGGACCCTAAAATGTACAACATTAGAACATAAAACATTCAAGTTGAAGGATAGCTTGGTATTAGGTATCACCTAATCTAACCCCCTTCATTTTAAAGATCAGAAAACTGAAGGGTTAAATGCCTTGCCCAAGATCCCCCATGACAGTTAGGCATAAAACTATGATGTCCTACCTTCCAGAACTTTCCTAAGAAGCCATAGTGTCCCCATAAGGAAAAGCAGGGCTCTGAAGTCCAAAGGACTGAAATTCAAATTTTATTTTTCACAAACTATTCCTATGACCATAGAAGTCAGATAACTTCTCTGGGCCTCAGTTTCCTGACCTATAAAATGAAGGGATTGGACCACATGATCTACCTATGGTCTCTTCCAATTCTATATTATAATATCATAACAATAGCTAGCATTTAGATTTGGCTTTAAGATTTACAAAGCACTTTACGTTTGTTATCTCACTTTATACAGCCTTTGTTCTTATGATCCTACATCTTTTCAAACTGTTCAAGAGGTCAGAAGAAATAAATTCCTGACCTTGTAGATTTGATCTGAAATTTAAGCATTTAAGAACATGCAATTCTGGCTTGGTGTTGGAACAGAACTTACTTCCAAAAATAGCTACAACCTGAAATGGTAAAAATAAGCTCATACCAAAAACTGAAGAAATTCGACCCTTTTTTCCCCAAAGTACTATAGAAAGTTATGTAAAGCTGAACCGATGCCAGTACTAAGTAACACCAAATTTCATAAATAAAGTTTTGGAGAGAATTACACAGATGCCAGAATAAACAATCCATGAAGCAGAATCAACAATGCTATGATTCTCTAGCAGTTAGGAATGATTGACTATATAGTATGATGAGAACACTGCATTAAGAATCTGCACAGCTTGTTCACAGTCTCAGTGCTACCACTAAACTGAGACACTGTACAGGTCACTTCCCATCTCCAGGCCTCAGTTTCCTCATCTGTAAAATGACGGGACTGGACCAAATAACATCTAAGGCCACTTCTAGTTTTAAAATTTTGGGTTCAGTCCTAATTATATGCTTATAATGTAGACCTTGAATACCACTCCATGAGTATTTGAGGGAACATATTAAAACATAATGAAAAATAAGACACAAAGGGATAATACAATATAGGCCTCAGCCTGATGTTTAACTTTTCAAATACTGGTTAAGGTGTGAGTTGAATAAATACTATGTACAGAACTACTGTCCAAGGTCCTAGGAAAGATGCAATATGATCCCTGCCCTCATGTCCAGGTTCCTGTTCTCCCTGTTCTTCTTTATCAGGCAGTCCTTATACAGAAAATTCTAAGGAACATGGTTGTCAATATCTTCAACAAAGTTTTATAGAATCACAGAAACACGGTTTAGATTGGATTCTTGTACTGATCCTCTAAAAAAGGCAGAAAGCATAATATTAAATCATAACTCAGGAAAAGTCAGGAAGATAAAATAGGAAGACCTTTTCACATAATAATGGGAGGTATTTTGCTTTCTGATGCTATAGTTCAGCCATTCTCCAAGTTTTTAGTCTTGAGATCCTCCCCACCCAAAAACTTTTGCTTGTGTAGGTTTTATCTATTGATATTTAACCATATTAGAAATTGGGGGGGGGGGGGCGGCTAGGTGGCGCAGTGAGTAAGAGCGCCGGCCTCAGAGTTGGGATGACCCGAGATCGGATCCGGCCTCAGAAAATGAGCACCCACACATAAATAATGACTGGCCGTGTAACCTTGAGCAAGTTACTTAACCCCAATTGCTTTAAAAAAAAAAGAAAGAAAGAAAGAAAGAAATTGGAGGGACTAGGTGGGACTGATCTTCCTGATTTCAAATCTCAATTCAAATGCCTCAGACACTTACTAGCAGTGTGACCCTGTGCAAGACTCTTGACCCTATTTGCCTCAGCTCCTCATCTGTAAAATGAGCTGGAGAAGGAAATGGCAAACGACTTCCAGTATCTTTGCCAAGAAAATACCAAATGGGGTCACAAAGAGTCAGACATGATTGAAACAACTGAACAACAAAATATTAGAAATTAAAACATTATTATGAAAATTGTTTTTACCTCATGGACTCTCTGAAAGGGTCTCAGGGACCCCCAGATCACACTGAGAGAATCACTGCTCAAACTTAACACAGAAAAAGAATGTGCTAAATCTAGTTAAGTTTGTTATTCCCCTCACTTGCCCCCAAACTTTCTCCTCTATTCCTCTTCCCAACTTCTATTTCTGCCAAAGCTACCACCAAATTCCCAGTCAACCAGGCTCAAAACCTAGGTGTCTTCCCCAATTTCACACTCTCATTCTCCCTATCCAAACTGTTGAAAAGACCTATTTATCAATTTTACCTTCATAATATCCCTCGAATATGCCTGCCACTGCCACAGGCCCTCACTCTTAGATTATCACAGAAGCCTGCTGGTTGATCTCCCTGCCACAGGTCTCTCCACATTCTTGTCTGTCCTTCACTCAGCTGGCAAAACAGACCTGCTTAAACTGCAGGTCTGACCATATCACCCTGCCCAGCATACCCCACCTCCCCCTTAATAAACTCTAGTGGCTCCCTATCATCTCTGGGATCAAATGTAAAATCTTGTGTTTGGTATTCAAAACCCTTCACAACCTGCTCCGTCACCACCAATGAATGGACCTCTTAGACCCTACAGCCCATCACATATATTTTGATCTAGTGACACTGGCCTCCTTGATATTCTTTGCACAAAGACTCCAATGTCCTTATTCCAGATATTTTCATTAGCTGTCTCTCATTCCTGAAATGCATCTTCACATTCTGGCTTTCTTTAAGTATTAGTTAAAATCCCACTTTCTACAGGAAGCCTTTCCCAATTCCCCTTAATTCTAGTGCCTAACCTACTACTGATTACCTCCAAATTGTCCTGTATAGATTGTTTGTATATAGTTGTTTCCATGCTGTCTTGACCTTGACAGCATCAACTGTCTTGCCTTTCTTTGTATCCTCTGAGCTACCTAGCACATAAGAAGTTGTTAATAAATGTTTAATGACTGCTGAGAAGATGTATAGTTCAACAATGTCAGATAATGGATATTTTATTCTATATTTTTATTAAAATTATTATTTTCCTTCAAAATATCAATTTTATCACAACACTAACCTGCTTTAAATGAAGAGGGGAAAGATAGCTGGTCTTTAATTCAAAGGATGGTTCAAGTATTGTTACTGATACATGTTAACTCTGATATTTGCAAAGTCATAACCTCCCTGAACTAGCTGCTCTTCAGCCACCTTCATGCCTTAACTCCTGACCAGCTCAGGCTCTCCAGTTCCCACCCTGGGACCAGGAGCTTCAGAACAATAAGACCCCATAATTAGATCAATCCACACCTACCCCACCTATACTGGGGATAAAACTCCAGATTAACAAAAATTACTCATAACTTACAAAACCCAGACCCACCCCATAGAGTACGTTTGTCTGGCCAGCTTCATGCTATGCCACAGCTTTCTTACCCTGACCCATTTCCACATCTAGTTCTCAGAATAATAATCAAATCAGCACTACCATTCCTTAAAGACATGTCAATCAATATGGCTCCACTCACTATCCCTATAGATCCTCCCTTCCAAAACACTCATCCCTAGCCAGCACTCCCTCACACATGTTGTCTTCCCTTATTAGAATGGAAATTCCTCAAGGGAAAGGTCTGTAAGGTTTATTTGGGTATTTTTATATTTATATCCTCAACACACAGCATAATGCTTAGTACACAGTAAGCATTTAATTAACTCCTTTTCAATCATTCATGTTGAAGTAAGCTAGTAATACTTGGACTCCCTAAAATTGCCATGTAAAACCTAAGCTACAACAAAAAATTGATTTATTATTATTTCACAAAAACAGGTCCTGGACAAACTGTTACAGGAGACAAGCATTAAAAATATTTGAGGATACCCCTAAATAACTGCTAATGTCCATGAAAATGAGGTTTAATTATACTGTATTAACAAAGTCATTATCTTATTACTAACTCCATAATAAGGAAGAGAGGGAAAGGCCATGAAAAACAAGGGTGCTTTTGATTCTTAAAAAAAAGGGGGCGGGGAGGTAGGGGGGACCAGACCTATAGCAAGTGCACTCTCTATTTAAGACATCAATTTATAACTGATTGGCTGAAACTCAGTAACAGGGGCTTTTCTTCCTCCTTCAAAAACTTCTACTGATACTAACTTCTACAGTGAAAAGATGGAATACTTCCCAGACATAAGGCAAACTCTGCTAGAAAAAGACAAAGAAACATATCCTGAAATACTGTTTGTACTTGTTTCTTTTCAAGAGAGCCAAGAGTGTTTTTTTTTTTTTCAACTCCTGTAACAGAAAAACTTCTGTTCTCAGCTAGAGACCTCAGGGTCAAACTTTCAGACAAGAGTCAATTTCTAGGACAGTTTTAAGTGCACAAGGAAGAAAGACATGTTGCATAATGGAAAAACTGACACTGCCACAATCTTAACTTCAAGCTTCTGCAGAAAGCCTAAATAAAACATAGATAATAATTAGAGAAAGACATACTATATGAGGAATGAGGATCAGAAGGCACTTCTATGACTTACCAGTCTTGTTTTATTTTACTCGGCAAAAAAGCTTTCCTTAAATTAAAATTAATCTTCCATATGGCTGTTTAATATTAAGGTCATGCTAATCTCTTCAAACTGCCCATAATCAATTAAAATAAAATGAGAATCATTGTATGAATCATACTAATTCAGGGAACAAATATTAATCAAGCAGAAACGTCTGGTTAAATTAACTATAAGAAAAAACAGATGAGAATTCTCTATTTCAAATGCTTACAATTTTATAGACATCTTCACTGGGGCTGTCAAATTTCTGCTGTATCCGTTCCTCAAGAAAATAGATGCGAAGCTTCAGGTTGAAATTTTCTTTCTTCAAGTCAGCAATTTGCTGTAATGAAAATTAAACGTTTTTTTTTCTTCAGTAGGTAAACCAAGGCACCATATTTATGCCTTGAGAGAGAGGAGAGGAAGGGTCCCGATGACTGAGGGAATTCTTTAGACATTTAGATGATTGGATCCAGCTTACAAGGTACCTAATCAGTTCAAAGTTACTACTACGATAAGCTTATTACTGTTCCATTCACTCCAGCTGAAGAGATTAGGAGTACATTTTTCTGTGAATCAAGTTTTACTAATAGAAATGCCTTGTGTTGCAATATTGCAAACGTAGTTTTATGGAAAGTAGTTTGGTGGAAATTGGTATAAACCAATAGCTCATCTACATACCACAATAAACTTCAAATGGATACAAAACAGATTTAGTAGAGACATCACGAGCAAATTAAAGAAAAAATGAAGAAATTACCTTTTAGATAAATGGATAGGAGAGTTCAAGTTTGTGACTAAACAGAAGACCACAGAAAATAATATGGAAAATTCTGACAATATAAAATTGAAAAATTTTTACACAAACGTAAAGCAGCTAGAATTAGAAGTAACTGAAAAATATCTTTGCAGTAAATTTCTCTTATAAAGATCTCATATCCAAGACAGAAAAGGCCTGATTCAGATTTATAAGACTAAGAGTCATTCCCCCAATAGAGAAATAGTAAAAGGATATGAACAATTTTCAAAGGAACAAACCTGAAATATCAATAACCATATGAAAAATGCTTCAAATCATTAATACTCAGAGAAATGCAAATTAAAGCAACTCTTAGTTTCTACTTCACAACCAACACACTGGCAAAAAGGGGAAAATGAAGAAAATTACAAATATCAGAAAGATTACAGGAAGACAGACATATAATGCACTGCTAGAGGAGTACTGAGCTGGTCCAGTCATTCTGAAAAAAAATTTGAAATTATGTCTAAAAATTTAATAAACCTTACATACTCTTTCAGCCAATTAGGTAGCCCAGTGAATAGGAATGTTGTGTACAAAAAATACAGCAGCTATACAGCTGCTTGTAATACCTGAAAACTGAAAACTAACAGGATGCCCACCTACCGGGGCATGGCTAAATAAATCATGGTATATGAATGTAATAGAATATTACTGTGTCTAAGAAATGACAAAACGAACAGCTTCAGAGGAAACTGGGAAGATCACTATGATCCAAAACAAAGTGAGCAAAACTAGGAGACAAATTTCAACAATAGCATCATAGAGAAAAACAACTTTGAAAGACTTGAGAACTCTGATTAATACAATCATAAGCCATGAGTCTAAAGAACTGATGATGAATTACACCACCTACCTCCTGCCAGCAAGGTAATTGACCTAAAATACAGAAGGAGATATGCATTTCTGAATATGACCAATGAGGGACTTTGTTTTGCTGCACTATGCATATCTGTTATGAGGGTTTTGTTTTGTTTTGCTTTATTGTTCAATGGGGAGTTGGGGGAGGGGGGAGCGGGAGAGATTTAATAAAATGCTTACAAAAAAAAATAAATGGATAAATTTTTCTAAAGTAGCTTTAATTTCCAGTCAGAGCGCCGGCCCCAGAGTCAGGAGGACCTGGGATAGGTTCCGGCCTCAGCTACTTAACACCCACACAAAAATAACTGGCCTTGTAACCTTGAGCAAGTTACTTAACCCCAATTGCTTTAAAAAAAAAAAAAAACCTTCCCTCTATCTAAAGATTCCAGTTATTGTCCTGGCTAAACCTGAGATAACTATCTATACCAAAAGTGTCTCTACACTCCTCCTCTCACTCAGTTCTAAATCCTTTGCAATCTGGCTTCCAACTTCATTATTTAAGGAGAACTGCTCTCTAAAGTTACCTATAAGCACTTTTCTCAAAACTCATCCTCCTTGATTTCTCTGTAGCCTTTGACACTATCAATCACCCTCTTCTCCAGGCTACTCTCTCCTCTCTATTTTTCCATGACACTGCTTTCTCTGGGTTCTTATGCTAATGATCTGACAACTCCTACATCTTGTCTACTAGTTTTTCATATAGGTCAAGCCCACTAACCATGGGTTTCTCGAAAAGCCTGGTATTATATACAATCTTTATTTTCCTTTATTTGACTGTTTGGGGGCTCTCTGATGAATAAGTTTAAAATAAAAGAATTTAAAATAAACAAACAGTCTATAGGACTATGAAGTTAAAGCTAAAAGGGAAAGCACAGTGCCTGAACCATAGTAAGTATTTAATAAACGCTGGCTGACAGAGAGGTGGCCCTATTTGCTTTTTCAGGTGCTTATAGCTTTATAATTTGTACATCATTTTTAATTTCACATCTTATTCTGTCAACTAAACATTAATGAGCTAGAAGAACACTAATGAACAGAATCAAAAAGCCCCATTTTATAAGAGCCACTGACACCCAACAAAGGAAAATTTGTTCTCTCAACTTATCTTACTCATTATATAATACTAACATTATTATATCACTAAAATAAATCACTAAAAACTGATTCTCAGGCTACTAAGAGTCAATGCTAAGAAAACAGACTCACAAAATAATATATTAGGAAATGGTCTTGGAGACCAACCCCTCTCATGTTACAGAGAAGAAAACTGTGGCCCAGAGGAGGGGGATTTCTTGCCTAGAGTCACCTAGGCAATTAATACCAAGGCTAAGATAACTTCTCCAAGGTCAAATATTTCTGGACATGTTATGGGAATTCTTCTAATAAGGAAGGGCAAAAGTTATTATAAAATTATATGAAGAGGAGAAAAGAAAACTAAGTTTAAATTTGAAGTCTATTGAAGTAAGGAATATAAATTTGTCCAGACAGATGCCTAAACTATGACTGAAAGTTAAAACATCATCTTTTCTCTATAACTTAATGATAGGTAAGAAGAAACAGACAGAAAAAAAGACCTCAGAGGGAAGAATGTGGTGGCTGAGAGAGTGGATTGAGACAAGTAAAAAAAAAAAAAGCCTCAGCTTAAAAGCTAGAAACATGTGGGAAAACATTTGATCTCTCCGGGACTACTGACTTATACTGACTTTATACTTGGCACAATATTTATGCTAAATTGAAAATATCTAGTTTGTTTTTCCTATAAGACGTATTGCCAAACAGAAGGAATATTTCCATCCAGTGGCAAGGATGTCAGTTAACATGTTAAATGCTGACTCCTTGTACTTTTGTAACACTTTGTTGTACAACAAAAATGTCCTCCAAGATCAGAGCCATATTATTATTCAAATGGAACCCAGAACATATAGGTTTATATTTCTCTCTAGGTCATCCCAAATGACTGTCTTGTTGACTGTCTTTCCCTTCCTTTTCTTTTACTGGTTTCCCACTTGTACAAGGTTCTAACTAATTGCCATCCCATTTCAAACTGACCAAAGGACTCAGTGGGGTACAAAGAAAGAGCAGTGGCAGAGCCAAGGTGATTGGGTTCTTTGCCACTGACTAGTCGGCTATTTATAACTTTGTACCCCAGTTTCCTTATCTGTAAAATGGGAAAATTAGACTACATGATCTCTTGAGGCCTCTTTCTAGCAACAACATTATATAAGTCTATGAATTTATGATTCAATTCCCCTTAGTCACTATGAAGAAACCAGTAAACATAGAGCATATTAAATGTATTTTACAAACTCTCAGTATTCTGCCCTCCCCTTAACACTTGCAGTTTCAATTTTCTGGGTAACAAGAATAGTATAGGAAATGTTTGTTGGCTTCATTAAGAACCTCCTTTTAAATGTTTTAAGGAGACAGAGCATGAAACATTTATCGAAATAAAAACGTGTTCCCAGCCAGATGCTTGCTGTAAAGAGAAACATTACTCAGCAACCAATAAAATATTTATGTAGGTTTGCTTTAGAATGCCTGTTGTTTTGTGTGGTAAGTTAAAATTCTTAGCAACACTTGAAAGACTTTGTCCTATTAGAGCTAAAGTAGTCAGGAGACCTTCAGTTTATGGCCTCAAGCTAAGAGATTTAGGTTGGTCACCACTATAATAAAGTGGGACACCAAAAAAACAAATACATTCTCATTTCTTTTGTAAGTCATTCAAGTGAAACCACAGTGAACACTCAGAAAAATGGGTACTAGCTTTTCTCCATAAACTGGCAGTCAAGTTCCCCTAAAGACAACTGTCAACATTTCTGTAAAAGAAAGGTTGTGCTCAAAACACTTAGACAAAATTGAAAATACCTTATCAGTGAGAGTACCTCCTCTACCAGTAAAAATGACAACAGCTCCAATTTCTACATCCCCTTACAATTTACAAAACACTTTCCTCACAAGACTCCTGTGAGCTAGGGAGTTCAAGAACTCTCACCCCTACTTTACAGATGAGGAAACAGAGCTGAAATCATTACACAGTCACAGAACTCGTTAATGGGATCAAATTCTGGGTTCCAGACCCCCAGTAGAGTGCTCTTTCTACAACAACATGTTGCTTTCCATAGACACACACACACAAAAAAAAATATGCAACCTACATTATACTTAGGAATTTATCACAGAAAAGTAAGATAATGCCATAGCTAAAGTTTTCAAATTCATGTCACCTTGGACACAAGCACTAATTTTTTTATGTCAACCACCTAGAATGAAGAACATCAGAAAATTAAAATGGGTGAATATTTATCAAAGTTAGAAAAAATACTCCACCTTCATGACCAACAGTAATGAAATTAATCAACTGGGCTAACACAATCAAAAGTTGTATTAAACCAATCTATTTGCTAGCTCAAACAAAGCTCCATCCTTTCCTCTCTAATCCTATTACCCACTCATAGCTGGTACTGGTTTTCAATACCACCCACCTGGGTTATTACAACAGCCCCTTAACAGGTCTTCTGGAATCCATTCTCTACACCCTTCAATCTGTCTTTCAAAATTAACATAAACATCAACATAAATTTCATCTTGTCATTTCTCTATTTAGAAATATTCAGTAGGGGTCGGCTAGGTGGCACAGTAAGTAGAGCACCAGCCCTGGAGTCAGGAGGACCTGAGTTCAAATCCGGCCTCAGACACTTAACACTTACTAGCCATGTGACCTTGGGCAAGTCACTTAACCCCAACTGCCCTACCTTCCCCCCTCCAAAAAGCAAAAAGAATAATCTAAAAAAAAAAAAATGTTCACTGGCTCCCTACTCTCTCCTAAATAAAATTCCAGTTCCTTTGTTTTATAAGGCTTTTGATAATACAACATGACTCAAACTTCAGAATCTTATCACGTTTTGTTCCCTTCCGTGCACTCTGGACTCCAGACAACTCTATACAAAGGGCAACTCTTACTTCCTGGACTCATATAACACTCTGTTACATCCTTACTTTGCTCAGGTTATTTCCGTAGGTCCCTTAATATTTTCCTTCCCTCTATTAACCTGATGAATCCCTACCCATCATTTAACAAGGAATTCTTAATCCGAGGTCCATGAACTTAAAAAAAAAAATTACTGTTTCAATATAATTGCTTTTCCTTTCCATACATAAGCCTATGTATTTTGTGTATTTAAAAATATTAATCTGAGAAGAGATCTATAGGCATCAGTTGCCTATCAAAGGGCAGGCACCAAGAAAGGTTAAGAACCCCTGCTTGGATGATCAACTTTGATAGACTTGGCTCTTCTCAGCAATACAACCATCCAAGATAACTGAAAGACTCATGATGGAAAATACTATACACATCCAGAGAAAGAACTATGGTGTCTGAACGCATATCGAAGCATACTATTTTCACCATTTTTTGTTTTGTCTTTTCTTTCTCTTAGTTTTTCCCTTTTTTCTGATTCTTCTTTTACAACATGACTAATGTGGAAATGTTTAATATGATTATACATGTATAACCTACATCAGATTGCTTGTCATCTTGGGAGTTGCAGGGGGAGAGAGAAAAAAGTTTGAAACTCAAAATCTTATAAAAGTGAATGTTGAAAACCTTCTTTGCATGTAATTGGAAAAAAATTAAATACTATTAAAAAAAAAAAGAACCCCTGCTTGAAGCCCAACACAAATGCCACCATCTCAAACCTCCAAACCTCACATAAAAATTTGTTTTCCAACTGTCTAAAGTATTTCTCATGTAATATTGTACCCTAGAGCTGTCTTTGTTGTGAACTTGTTGGGATACAGTCTAGTTGGGGGTTAGACCTATAATTTCATTAGTATAGGAAACTCCCTCTACCAATGTAGGTTGGTACTTTTTCTGCAACTTACACTCTTCAGAGTAGTCCAGAGCAGGGTTTCTTAAACTTTTTTCCATTTGCAACCCTCTTGGAGCTTCTTAAACTGTGGTTCTTAACCCTATATATGCCCTAGAGCACTGAAAGGCTGGTTATGTGACTTGCCCAGTGTCCCACAGTTAGCAGGTGTCAAAAGCAGAAGCGGAGACCACCTTGTTAAGGCCTGCTCTCTAACTATCATGTTGTGCTGCCTCTCCCTAGAACCTTACACCCCCCCCTACACAACTCTTCCTTCCCAGCAGGCTCAATGCCTTATCTAACCTTTTTATGTTCTCTAGGACCTGACCTCTTATATTTTCCAACTGATCCATCTCATCAAAGCCTATGCACAAAGTAGGTGCTTCATAAATATCTATTACATAATACTGTTATAGAGACTGAATGAGGTCGGGGAAAGCATAAAGAGGCAGACACATAAAGAAGAGGATTATAAATTTAGAGCTGTACAGGCCCTTAGACATCTTCTAGCCCAGCTCCTTCATTTTATAGATGAGGAGCCTGAGGCCCTAAGAAGTTAAAATGACTTGCCCAAAGATCTGAGGTAGTAAATATCTGAGCCAGGATTCCAACCTACAAATTGTGACTCCAAATCCTTCTACTGCACCATCTTACCTCCCCATCAGAGGGACTCTCACTCAACTTAATCAAAAATGAAATCTAGGCACAAGAAACAATATTGTCATGACCTAGGCAAAACCAGATTACCAAAGATGATTATGGTTTGATTATGGCTTGAGCCACTCTCAATAAATTCAAACATAAAATCACATTAACCCATTTAAAGCTCCTTTTTGGAATAAAGATAAGTCCCTGGGAGCCACCATTCATTAAGAAAAGCCATCTCTCAGACATCTGGTAAACAGTTGCTCTTCAAATCCAATCTTAGAAGACCAGATAAAAGAACATCCAAAAGGGCTGTTAAGCCACTACATTCATGTCGTACACTCAAAAGGCCAATGACTAAGGCTGAGTGATCTCATATCACAGGACTACCTACAATGTCAAAGACCTCAACTCAATATATGGTATTCATGTTCAATATTTAAGGCATGCCCAATATAGAAATTACAAATGCCAACTCCTAATTAAGGCAGGCATATGGATGAAATCCAGTTGGCTATGGTTCATCTTTGATAAATGATACTACCTAATAACAGGGTCTTACTAAACATAGTTAAATGAAACATTAATGAAAAGGAAAGTGTCAAGACTAGCTATGGGGTTCAATCTTCACTCCAGTGTACCATGATTCATTTAGAAAACTGTTTTTATAAATTTATTATAATATATTATATTATATTTTATATATATTAACATATATATTCTTCCTGACTTCCTGACCCAGCCTTCTGTTTTGTATGGCTAGTGTTAAACGGGGCTGTGATAACCAGTGATAAGTCAAACAAGCATGTAAGAAACTATCTTCCCAATGTACTGAATAAAGCAGCTCACATTTATAACTCCAAAGTATTACCAAGGTGATTTCTTTGTAACAAACTTGTGAGGTAGATAAGGCAGAGACTGCATTTGGGGAAAGTAACTTGCCCAGGTACTTAACTGTGGGAGGGTGAAGGGGAAAGAATAGGGACTTATTAAGTACCTACTATGTGCCAGGTAGGGCAGTTAGGTTGCAAAGTGGATACAGTGCTGGGTCTGGGGTCAGGACCTTCCTAAGTTCAAATCTATCTTCAGACACTTGCTAGCTATGTGACCCTAGACAAGTCACTTAACCCTGTTTGCCTCAGTTCCCTATCTGTAAAATGAGCTGGAGAAGGAAATGGCAAACCACTCCAGTGTCTTTGCCGAGAAAACCCCAAATGGGGTGACCAAGAGTTGGACAAGAATGAAATGTGCCAAACATTGTGCCAAGTGCTTTACAAATAATATCTCATTTAATCTAAGGAACACAGGAACTCATAATCTAAGTTTTGTGTTTCCAAATCCAGTTATTTATGCAATTGGCATTAAAAGGGTTTGTTAGAGGTATAAAACATGATCATCAGATTCTCCTGTCTGTTTTCCCTAGCTCTAGGCAGGAAATACTTCCTAAATAAGTGGGGTTTTGGTATGTCAATAGCTATGAGAGAAAAAATAAAAGTCAGCCCATACACAAAACTTAAGAATCTAAAATAAAATTTACTGGAACAAAATTATGGAATACATCCCGCCCTTCTTTGCAGCAATGAAGGATAGGGGATGTGAAATACTGCACCCATGGGCAGACTCGGTTGATGTATTTAAGGAAGCTTTGCTCAAATGCTCTTTTTCTCTCCTCTCCTTTTTTATTCCTTGTTATAATGAATTTCTTGCTGAAAAAAGAGGGATATTTCCAGGAATGAAGATTCCTTAAAAAAAAAAAGATATTCAAAAATGTTTTTAAAATTATGGAGTATAGTCACCTGGCCTTTAGGCTCATGGCAGGGTACACAGGAAGACAGCTGTACCTCAAGGTACTTTTGAGAGAAGGGAATGTTCTTCTAAGCCTAGAACAATCTGCTGACCCCAATAATGTAAGTACCAACAAAGGGGATATAGATCAATTAAGAAAGAAATAATCCAAATATGGAAGCTCCTCGCATTCTCTTATATAAAGAAGAAACTTCACCCACATAGGCCATGCTGTTCCTAAGTTCTCCTTGCTTCCAAGAGCCCATGTTGAGTTCAGGGGGTCAGAGGCCAGGCTTTCATTTACCTTTTCAATTTAACTCCATGTTTTCACAGACCTTGGGCCTACAGTCTTGGAAATCCCTTTATCTAGATATCCCCAAAGTTAAGGAGGGGGGGCCCCCTGCCCTACATTACCAGTAAAACTTTTACTCTCGAGAGTTTAGATAAGGGGCTTGAATGCGATATGTAAAGTGGCAAATAACAAAACAAACAAGAATAAACAAGAAACAAAAAATTGAAGGTACTATTAAGTCTCTCCATGGCTGAAATACATGATTTAATACTTCAATTCAACAAATTAATCTCTAACCCTTAAAAAATGCTATGAATGTGTAATAAGCAAATTAGCATTCATTCATGGCTTCATATAGTGTGATATAAAAGATGGATAAGGAGGCAAGTACAGAGGCATTAAAAAAAAGCTACCATTACATTCATCCTCTCCACTAGAACATACTGCTTCCCAACACAGGCTAACAATTCTGGTTTACCAAGGGTGCACACCTAAGAATGAACTAAACTCATATCAAATACAAAAGCTCTGGACTTGATACTAACTTCCACTTCATGAGGCCTAAAAGAAACATTGCACTCTCCCCAAACTAACAAAAAGGCTGGCTACATTACAAAAGGAAGAAAATGAACTTGTAAATGAGCTAACACCCAATACCTTCTAACTCTGTCACAGGTCTGTGTCACATGACCCAGTAATGTACAATATCTTAGTGTCTCAATTCCCTGACCTTCTTGGAGAGGAAACGGATAATACCCTATGATAATGAGCTAAACAGTAGGACAGAAATTATTGTAAGACACCCAGAAGAGTGCAATAGCATTAAAAGGCTGTACAGGTAGACTTGTTCTGACTGAAAGTCTGAATGAACAGCTTCTTTCTGAATCATAGGATCATCTAACAGGATACACACCTCTGCTGCCAGGTCCAGCATGGCCCCAAAGGAAAATATGCTCTCATCCCAAAATGAGCCAATTATAATTCTAAATTACCCAAAAATAAGCCTGTATGTTTAATTTGGAAATCATCTGAAGCACAACTATTCCTGGCTGAACCCAAAGCCTATGCCACCTATGTCATTATATCCATCACTAGAATGTATAAAGCAAGGCACCTATGCTCACTCACCTCTAGGACTTCACAGCTCTAAATCCATGACCTAGGGACCCTCAGAAGGCAAAGCAGGGGGAGGACAGAAAGCACTAGGCTCTGACTCACAAGACCCAGGACTGAGTCTTGTTTTTCCCACTGACTAGTTTTTCAAACTTTTGAAACTCTTTTGAACTCTTTGCCACTCTGTCTCATCTACAAAATGAGAGTATTAGCAGTGTAAAGTCCTTTCCAAATCTGAAATTCCACAATTCTATGAAGAGCATAAGCACACTGAGTTCTTCTCCTCAGTCTGTCAGTTATGAGGTTTCTCCTCTCTGAGACTCAGTTTCATCCACTGCAAAATGGGGCTTATAACTATATTTCTTAGAATGACATAATGTGCATGAAAGACCTCTGCAAACTGTAGAACAACTGAATATGTGAGCTATTGTTACCACTAAAACAAGTCATCCCTATCCAGAAGTATGTGTACAATTCAAGAAACCAAAAAAATGCAGCTTTTACAAGCTTTCCAAAGAAACATTGAAGCCATCTTGAGGAAGAAATCAAACATTTAATGGTTCAGCCCAAAAGAAATATTTGAGTGACTTCAAAAAATAACTGTGAGGGGGACAGAGTGGCCATTTCAATTTCAACTATGGTATTTGCTCCTGCAAATGCTGTAATAAAAAATATTAATGCCATAAAACCTAACAGCAGCCAAAGGACTCTAGTCATAAAGAAAAAAACATAAATCCTTAAAGATATTGGCACCATAGGCAGTAGGCTGCCTTCATAAGCTCACTGGCTTTACAAGTTATTAGGTCTTCAAGACCACTTTGATTCAGGAAAACTTGAGTCAAATGAAAAATGAACAAGAAACAAGAAAGATCATTTAATAGTAAAGCACATTTTAATTATATGCAACACATGATAATAAAATCTTATCCATTTGAGGACCCAAACCCCACAACATATAGTTTGTACAGTTGAAATTACCACTACTCAAAGCTCAGAAATTACTTGTTTCCATTACAGATCTGACAAGTAATTTCTTCAATTGGTCACTGGTGGTTTGCAGATAACTATTAGAGGTAATGAGTATTCTAAATTAAATCCAAAGACAGCACCATTCCATTCTAGAAAGACAATCGGGGATTAAGAAATATAATTGCAAAGCGTTATCCCATTTGTTTCCTCCAGTCCTTCTTTGATAAATATCTATTCCATCTTCTACACTATGGATTTCACTTGGATACAAATGAAGAAGGTTCTAATTCATCCTGTGATGAATGAGTGAATCTCACAGTTAACTTGTTCAGAAGAACCAGAGTTGGGGAAAAAAGGTCTATTTTCCTGTTAGCTGACAATATAGCCATGACCTCCCTTACTAAATGAGGAAAAACCTCAAACACAAACTTGAAAGCTCTAATACACTAATTAGTAATAGGATATGAAATCAATTCCAACCATTACTGTACATATACACCAAGGAGTTCAATCACAGGAAGAAAAGCCCCATATATAACAAAATATGAATAGCAGCACCTTGGATAGTAGCCAAAAACCTAAAAATAAAGTGAGTGTCTTTCAATTAGAGAATGGTCAAATTTCTATTTTGTAATGGAACACTGTTATTCAATGGAAAAAGAATGAATATGAAGAATTCAGGGTGGCTAGATGGTGCAGTGAATATAGCACTGGCCCTGGAGTCAGGAGGACCTGAGTTCAAATACGGCCTCACTTAACCTTAATTGTGCAAAAAAAAAAAAAAAAGAATTCAAAGGCATGTATACCTGTAGAGACTAATGTAGAGTGAAGGAAGGAGAACTAGGATAACAAAAGACACAATTAACTAAATTATTTTTGTTTTTAATTAGACCCCCTATGCCAGGGTGGGGGAACACGTGGCCTCAAGACCACATGTGATCTTCTACTAGATCCTTGGGTGTGGCCTTTTGGTTGAGTTCCAACTTTTACAGAACAAATTCTTTTATTAAAAGCATTTGTTCTGTAAAGTTTGGATTCAGTCAAAGGGCTGCTGTGGAGGACCTACAGGGCCACAGGTTCACCACCCCTATCGTGTGCTTTCATTAGTGAGGGAAGTCCTAGTGAGGAACTTCCTCTACTAATGCAGGTTGGTCAGTACCTTCTCTGCTACTTTTGGTCTTAGAGAGAGGCCTGTGGAAAGGGGAGGTCTACTACTGACTTATCCAGGGTCATGTGGTCAGTGTCTGTCAGAGGCAACACTTGAATTTGGTTCTTCCTGGCTTCAAAGCTAACTTACTACCCACCATACCATGCTGACTACACTATAAATAAAAACACCAGCAAAAGATAGCTAGATAATGAAATAAAACACCTCCTCTCAGTAGAGAAATGGGGAACACTAGATATGAAACACTGTATTTGCTATTAGACATTGTTACTCTGCAGGGTCACTTCGATAGACTGTTTTTCTTTGTTACAAAAGGGAAAGATCAATGGGGGGAAAGGGGAGAGGAAGATGTATGTGGGAAAGAGAGAGATACTGAAAAATGACTGTAACATAAAATCAGAAGGGGGAGAGGGGAGCTAGATGATAGAGTGCCAGGTCTGGAGTGAGCAAAACTTAATGTTTTTAAGTTCTAATCCGGCCTCAGATACTTAGTAGCTATATGACCTTGGTCAAGTCACTTAGCCCTGTTTGCCTCACCTTCCTCATCTGTAAATGAGCTAGGGAAGGAAATGGCAAACTACTCCAGTCTCTTTGCTAAGAAAACCCCAAAAGGGGTCACAGAGAGGAGGATACAACAGAAAACAAATGAACAACAACAAAAAGGTACCAATAATATTTTTAATTAGCAATTCCAAATCTCATTTAGCATCCTGTTTATCTGACAGTTAATGCAAAATATCATGCTATATTATGACCTCACAATCAAAGCCAAAAAGATTTAGCATCAATCTTAAGGTGCCACGAGGAAAATGTTCCTTCTCTGCTAGTATTTAGCCTTAATAGTTCTCTGAAAATATAGCTCCCTCTGGGTTCTGGATTGCAGGAGGTAACAGGCTTGATTTGTTAACTAGGGTAACAGAGATAGCTCCACTTACATTTTCAAAGTCTTTCATGTTTCGAACTCTGGTGGGAGACACAGTTTCTTCTGAAGCACTTGGGAACACTAAAAATTAGAAGAGAGATACTTGAAAAAAAGCGTAATATACAAATTACCCAAAATTCATATTGGGAGAGGGGCCTAAGGAAAACAAAATGGAAAGAAATACACACTGTGCTGAGCCGTGTAACTTTTTCTCAGCTACAATTTACTAATTTGGATCTGACTAAATCCCCAAAACATCCTATTTAATATTTTTAATTGTATAAACTTAACCCAAGTGTAAAAGGATGATAAAATACCAACTAACCACCTCCAAACAAAATGTTCAATACACATAGTAATATGGTAGCAATTATAGGGCTGAAGGGAACCTGACAGGATAATCTAGGCTAGTCCACCCCCTCTATTTTGCATGTAAAGAAATACAGCACAAAGAGGGAAAGTGAATCGTACAAGGTTTCATAAGTGGTGAGAAACAGAGCCAAGATTCAAACCCAGGTTATCTGAAGGAAAACAAGGTTTCTGAAAGGTGAGGATGGGGAGAAAATAATTCTAGGCATGAAGGGCAAGGGAGACAGATAAATTCATGGAGATAGGGGATAGAATGTCAAGTTCGGCTGGAAAACACAGTCTATCAATGTATATAATATGAAATGAGATCTGCAGGTAAAAGGGTTAGAGCTGGATTCCAGAAATACCTACAGACAATTGCTTGTATCTTACCAACAATCTGACACCGGTCAGTTTTACCTCCTCAACAAAAATTTCATGGACTCATTGAGAAAAGAAAGACTACTTGTTGAACTAGGGAAACTGTAAAAAAGGAAGGCACATAACAGAGCCCAATTTTGCATCAGCAGTTTGTACTTTATGCTCCTGTTATGAGCATTTATGTTCCAATCTGTATTCTATTTATCTGTATGCCTCTCTTATTTCTTCCTCCTATACAATAAGATCATTGAGAACAGGGAATATATTCTATCTTTGTAAATGTTTGCTGAATAAATGTATAACCCACGTTCTATACATTTTGGAAGAAAATACTCCACCTTCAATTAAACAGACATTTATAAAGCACCTAAAAGGATAGTTTTCAAAATAACTGAAGCTTATCCTTCTAAATGCTAAAACTTACAGAGGGTGTTCTAATCATTTCTCATGGAAATATAAAATAACAGTAGTAATAACTCACATTAATATAGTGTTTTTAAGTTTACAACATACTTTCCTCACAACAAGATAATGAATTAGGTGATCCAAGTATCATTATTCCCATTTCATAAATAAGGAAACAGAGGCTCCGAGGTTGTGACTTTCCCCCAAGGTCATACTGCTGGTAAATGAGAAAATTAAGATCTGAATCCAGGAACTCTATTTCTGGGTGCAGTGTTTTTTAACTGACTTGTTAAACAAGAGCATAAAGATCTGAAAGGAAGGGAGCAGAATATTACAGAAAGAGCTACTAACCTCTCTCATCATTCTACTGCCTAACTCTAAGTAAATCACTTGACCTCTGTGGGCCTTACTTTCCTCCTACATAAAATGGTGAGTGGAAAAAAGGGAAGAGGGTTAGGCTAAAAGCTTATCACCTGAGTGACACTGGGCAGTTCATTTAATCTGCCTGGGTCTCAGTTTCCATATCTGTAAATGAGGTGAGACTAGTTCACCTATGAGGTCCCTTCCAACTCTAAAAATCTATAATCACTAATGTCCCTTCCAACTCTCTAACCTATATAACCTACATAACCAGTCACTGGACTTTTCATCAAAGATTCAAGGTCATTATGAACATCAATTATTGTACTGCAACATAATGCTATGTTGCCCAGAGGGGTTACTGAAGTACTACAGGGCTGTTCACTCCTATATTAACTAATCCCATATTACTCTGTTTTTCAAGTTCCTATGTCTATTACTCATCCTATCCCATTACTCTGCTAATTTGTTGTTTCTAATCAGCTGCCAACCGATGAAGAAAACAACAAAGCAAGTTAAAATAATGTGAAAAGTAAAAGTAAATGTACCCCAAATGAGGGTCTCTAGGGATGGGGGGAATCTGTTTTGACTGCTCAGAGGTTTTTATGCTTTATTGGGTTTTCTACTAAATAGCTGAACTTTCTAAATAAGTGTCCACCAGAGAAAGTAAAATGTTACTAAATAATTGATTTGTAAAACAGAGAACTCCACCTTCCCCTCCCTTAATTGATCGGTAAACAAGCAAGGCCTCCACCCCTTCCTTTCCCTAGATTGATCTGTGGGTGGGAGTTCCAGCCTAGGGTTTCGCACGCTGGAAATTCAAATGTACACTGACCAATCACTGTAGTTTCAGCTTACATAACCTGGCTATGGAACCTCTATAAAACCAGCACAATGTCTGTGCTAAAGCACTGTCTGATTTGGGTGACCATGCACTCCCAACATTCCCGCAGTAATAAAATCCACTTTTTAAATTTTTAAAAAACCATATATGTTACTAAATAAAAATCTCATGGATGCATTCACGTTCAAGTAAATTTCAGTTATGTGATCATACAATATTCTGACATAGTATGAAAGAGAAAAACTTGGAGGCACAAGGCCTAAATTAACTTTAGGCCAAGAGGTTCTTAGCTTTTTTTATATCATGGGCCACTTTGGAAATCTATGGACCCCTTTTCAGAATAACATTTTTAAATACATGGGATTACAAAGGAAACCAGTTATAATGAAATGCAGTTATCAAAATGTTTTTTTTTTTAAGTTCACAGACCCTTCTGAAATCTATGTAGGATCTAATGTGGGTCTGTGGAGCTCAGGCTAAAAACCCTCTGTTAGGCATCTGATAAAGTACAAAGAGAACCCAGGTGGAAATTAAGAAAGCTGAGTTCTAGTTGGGGCTACACCACTACGAACTGTATAACCTAGGGCAAGTCATTTTTTCCCTTTTCAAAGACCTATTTCCTCCTTAATAAAAAGTAAGTGATTGGACCAAGTGATCTCCATAAACAATTCCAAATCCAACATGTTATTACTGTAAGATATTCCAAGAAAGCAAACTGTTAGCTTTTTCCAAAGAAGCCACATAAATAAAAGCTCCTATTTTTAAAGTACTTTAAGGTTTATAAATTGCTTTTTTCAGAACAACCCTTTCAATCAACAGTTAAGCAATAAGCATTTATTAAGCATCTTAGGCATTATGCTTAGTGCTGAGAATCCAAATAGAAAAGTGAAAGTTCCCACCTTTGAGGAACTACAGCCTTGAGAGGGATACAGCACCTTCACAAATAAGTGAATGAAGGGTATATACAAATAAGTACACAATAATGAGGCAGGGTTGAGACTAGGGAAATTAGAAGGTGTCTATGGAAGGAGGTGGCACTTGGGCTAGGGCTTGATGAGAACTTAGTTCCAAGTGTTGAAAGTGAGGAAAGGAGAAGTAAAAGCATTGAAGACTTGGGGCATGGCCTATGCAAATGTACAAAGATAGGAGATCAAATACCGTTTACCAGAAACAGAAGTAGGCCACTTTGGGTCGAGCACAGAGAGGATGAGGGAGATAGTACAAGCAACATCATCAACAATTTAGAGATCAGGAAACTGAGGCTCAGAAAGGTTAATGACTTGCCCAGGATCACATACTGCTAAAGGTTATAATTAAAATTCAGAGCCAGGTCTTCAGTTCCCAAGATCAGTTCTCTTTCTCTTGCTACATTTATTTTCCACAAAACTGAAACTGTCGATAATGATAGCAAAACACAAACTGCAAAAGAATTTTGTGCCAAATAATCTGGTTTAAGCATGATACGGTCATTATTTACTAAGAGCCATTCCCTGTGGTCTAGCCAGCTACATGATCCAAATAGTCCCATCTCAAAGTGACAGGAATGTAACTGGCAGACAAGAGTTAGGCAGTTTCACAAAAAGGATTTGGCAGAGTAAAAAACCAAGATACAATTTTTACTGAGCCACCAACTACCCTTTAGCAAAGGCCATTTCAGCCTAATTTTCTGACCTATCACTTAGACATCCCCATAAATCTAAGAACAGTCGGCCTAGATTCCTTCTTAATGAACAAAGCACATCATTTGCTGTACTTACCAGTGCATTCCAGCCCAAAATTAGGATCAATGTCTGAACCATCTGGTAAATTTGAAATAAGAACACTAGGAGAAAACATGCACAACAAAGCAAAAGATTAGAGTTTTTAACAACAGACAATACTAAGACTGCCTAGGGCTACTAATCAAGACATTAAACTATACTAGCCTCAGCTAACAACAAATCAAGAAAATGTGCCCATGATATAACTAGGGAATGACACTACCAACAAATCTTTAGAATGTGACTCAGGAAAATAATGGCCAATTCAGGTGCTTCAAGGATATCATAAAGACCAAACATAAACATGGAGAACTCATTATCCTAAGAGGCTGTAATGCCTCAAAAAAAGAAATAGTTTGGAAAGGAAGGGCGTAGAAACACATACAGATGGAACTTGTAACAACTTACTAAGTAATACTAGGAATGTTCAAAGGACATTCCTAACTTTTGAGGTGGACATCTCAGAGGGTATCACACTGTTAATAACCATGTGAAAATGCTTATATTCCTTAAAAATCAGAGAAATACGTGTCAAGACAACCTTAAGATACCACCTCATATCCACCAAAAGGGAAAAAGTTAATAGAATAAAATACAAAAATTTCAATATTGGCAGAGTGATAGCAGAAAAAAGTCCTTACTACACTGTGGATGGGACTGAAAACATACAAATATTTTAGAGGGCAATATAAGAGTCATTAAACCAATCACACCTTTTGACCCAGTGATTCCACTGCAAGGACACTAGCCCACAGACACCATAAAAGGAAAAAGGGGCCTACTTATACAAAAATATTCAAGGCTATTTTATTTGTAATAGCAAGAGTGGAACCAACCTCTATGTCCAATGATCAGAAAATGGCAAAATGAATTATAATATATTGCTGAATACACTGTATCAAAAAATATAACTATAATATATCCAAAGAAACATGAAATAGGAAGTACTGATGCCTGCATTCCCATAAAGGAATTCCACAGAAGAGGAAAAAAAAAGTATTTACTTGCAGGTCCCAGTGGAAGATTCATAAGTAAGAAATTAATTCCATTGGGGGGGAGGGGGAAGTGGTGTCCAATTAATCAATAAATATTTATCAAGTACCTACTATGTGCCAGGTACAGTGCTAGAACGGGATATTGAAAGACAGAAATAAAACAGACGTATTTAAGGAGATTTCATTCTATTAAGAGAAATGTGTGTATAGGTGTAATGGAAATGCAGATTTGAAGATCTTCCCTGCCCCTAGGCCCTTTGATTGGCTTAAGTGACTCTGAGAACCTTTTTAAATTTGAAAATATACTCTGCCCCCTAATAGGCTGAATGTGGTCACATGGAGCCTGTGGTAGGAGGCTTGGTTTTGAGGAATGACCACACCTTGATGCTGTGTGATTGGGCAGTGGGTCAAGAGGGTGGTTACATTCTCTGACCCAGGAGAAGGGTATAGAATATAATTCCTGATGTGAGGCTTTGCTTTGGGGCTCACTTTGAGAAGTGTTGTGTGATTTGACCAGATGAGACTCTGAGTAGCTGTTGAGAGCCCCCCGGCTTTGAAAACCCAGATGTTGATGCTTCCCTCTCTGGTAACTGTGATTTTGGTATTGATAATGGTTGGACAGTTTGGAAGCCTGTCTGTTAGATCTGTCTGTATACTCTGAAGTTCGGGGTGCTGACCTTTTCCCCCTGAACTAGGTAAATGATATATGTTTGCTTGATTAAAGTAAGCTTGTTAACCTATTTTGAGTTGCTTTCCTTTTGAAAAGCAGATCTAAGAACCTGTGTCGGCAGCCAGCCTGGGAATGTTGGGGTGCTCGCTGCTACATATATCCTCAGGTACACCAACATATAAGAGGTGAAACACAAATGATGATTCAGTAAAGAAGGAATGTTAAGGCAGATGAGAAAAAAGAGTCACAAAAACAATTGAGGAAATAAAGAATATCCAGGAAAGAGTAGTTGTCTACAGTGTCAAATACAGCAAAGACTAAGATGAATGATAATACAGAAAAGACCACTGGATTCAACAATTAAGAAACAGGTGGTAAACCTGGAGAAATGGCAAGATTAAAAGCCAGATTTGAAGATGAGAAACTAATAGGATATGAGAAATTTGAGATGACCATTCAAACAGAGGGGATGTCAGTGTCAACTGAAAGTTTTTTAAGGATGAGGTAGACTTAGGTATGCTTGTAGCAGGGAAGAAGTCAGTGAATAAAGAGAGGTTGATGAAGACAAGCTCCAAGAAGAGAAAGGAAGGAATGAAAGCGAGGCGCTACTAGAGTGGTGGTTTGGCCTTGCCATGGAAAACTACCTTTACACCAGATGCTGAAGCAAAGAGGAGAGAACAGAGGAAGATGTTAAAGCGATATGGATCTAGTGAGCAAAAGTAAAGGTCAAGACCAGAGAGAGATATTTAAGAGTTGTCTGGAGAGGCAGTGGTTAAAATGTGAGAATGAATAAGATTGCAGAGAGAAGAGCCGGAGACAAAACCTTGACAAACACACTTATCAAGGAATCAAAGACCTAGAAGTTGGAAGAGACCACAGAGCCCATCTAGTGCAGTTCCCTCCCTTTTCTTCAGGTGATAACAATGAGATAACTGGGAGGTTAAGTGACAAGCCTGAGGTTATATAGGGAATATGTATCACAAGTAGGATCTGAACCAAAGTTTTCTGACTCCACAATACCAGGGATTCAAAACCGGATGTGGAAACTGCAAAGGAGACAGAGACTTAATTTAGAGGTTAAAAAAAAAAAACCATTTTAAAGACTTGGAAAAGTGAGGCAGCTAGGTAGTACAATGGAAAAAGCACCAGCCCTGGAGTCTGAAGGACCAGAATTCAAATCCCAGCCTCCGACATCTACTAGCCATGTAACCCTGAGTAAGTCACTTAACCCCCAATTACCTCCAAAATGGAAAGACAAAAAGGCTAGAGAGCTTAAGAACAAAAAGGTCTGATACCCAGGAGAAATAAATTTAAAAGACTTTATAAAAAACTACAGTGATTTCAGCACCAAGATTTAATGGTAAGTTAGTTTGCGGCCTTTCATATTTTCCTCCTATAATTTAATATGGGCCAAAAAAACCTGAAACAAGGGGGTTTTTTTTGTTTCGTTCATTATTATTTTGCAGCCATAGCTTAATCTAAGGGACATTCTCAGTCTGAATGTTTCACTTTCAAGTTGCTTGTTAAAAAAAAATCATTGACTCTAGAGCTTTACTATTTCCTATAGGTTTAATGAGAATACCCATCCAATCATTAATTCAACAGTTAAAGATATATTGTTGAAGAGGACAGTGTAATTATATTACAGGTACTTATATTGGAGGTAAACGAGGTTGGAGAGAAGAGAGAGGTAAAAGAAGCAGATGCAACCCATCTTCCAGTCCTCTAACTGGTCAGTCAACAATTCCTTAGAGTCAAACCATCGACCCTTTGGGGGTCATTCCACAGCAGAGCATTGTGGGAGGCTGGGAGAGAGGATAGCTAAAAAGTTAAGACAGACTGTCCATATGAAGTTTACAGTCTAGCTGGAGCGGAGGGCCAGATACTTCCACAAGTATATAGTAACCATATAATACAAAACAGAATCAAATATAAGCAATTAAGACAGGTACAAAACAGTATATGAAGCAAAAAAGATCATTTTCTTTTTGTCTTTTTTAGCTTAATTTTATTGATATCACTTCCAAATATACACCTGCCCCCTCCATTTTCCAGTTATCCTTTCTAACATGAAATAAAAAAGGAGAAAGTAAGCAATTCAGCAAAGCCAATTATCTAACAATATGTATAATCCTCTATATCCACAGATCCCCATCAATGTAAAGTGGGGAAAGAGATATATTCTCTTGACTCTTCTCAAGGGCCAGTTTTCGTGCCATAATTGCAGTGCTCAGTTTTGGATTTCAGCCTAGGAAAGACTGTTGGCAAGTAAGCCAGGTTTTAAAGAATGTGTGTAAGTATGTCTTTTGACCAAGCTGGGCTTGGAGTCAGGAGAGCCATGGATTCGAATCCCACCTCCAACATTTACTAGCTGAGCAACTATGGACAAGTCTTTTTCTTCATCTGTAAATGGGGATAAAAAATGTTTACCTCACTAGGTTGTCCTGACGAATAAATGAGATAATATATGGAAGCGAGATAAAATGCCAACTATTATTATTACCAGCTCATACAGTTAATTAACTCTTCTGCCTTATATCTTCAAATTTGGCAGGTAGCATTTACTACACTTAATTAGCTCACATTAACCTCCTATTTACTCTTGCTTGCTATTTAGCCTGTCCCCTCGCCACCACCCTCTGCAGAGAAGCTATATGAAGCAGCCACATTTAACCTCACCCTCTGGGCCACTTCTACTTGGGTTGAATTTCATCAGTCTAAAAGGTCTCAAAGTAGTAACAATTCAGAGCAGGTACTGGAGAAAAGCTGACTGGGGACAGGGAAGGATACAATAGAGAAACTGGCCCTCTTCCCAACTTTGCCAGTTCTCGGCATTTAAAACTGGGTTCCTTCACGTAAACTGTGTTTGAAAGCAATTAAAGAATGGCAGTGTAGTGCAGTGGTCTCCAAACTTTTTTTTATCCTATGTCCTGGAAATAAAAATTTTTACACATAGACTCCCAAAATAAAATTTTTATTTCTTATTTATAAATTACATTATGAACCATGGCAATAATAATTTTGTAATTAAAAAATTTACACAAAACAGAGGAATTTTTTAAATGAGATGAAGCTAAAATAATATTTGAGCTTAAAGCTAATGAGGAGCTACTAAAGTTTACTGAGTAGAATAGTGACCTGGTCAAACCTGAGCTTTACAACAATCACTTTGGCAGTTGTGTGGAAAATGGATTTGACAGAGGAAAAAGGCAGAAAACCCAATTAGGAGGCTACTGTAAAAGTCTAGGTAAGGCTCTTAACTAGGGTGGTGATCACATGAACAGGGGGAAGGGAATGTACTAAAGAGTACCGTGGAGACAGAAATGACAAGGCTGAATATGTGGGATGAGGGTAAATGAGGAGTTGAAGTTGGTACACTAAGCAGAAACAGGCAAGTTAAAAAGAGAGATAAGTTTGGTGCAAGACATGATTTGGACATGAGGAGTTTGAGACTCTTATGGGATAACTAGTTTTAAATGCTCAATAAACAGTTGGTGATGGGGATCAGAGTTGAGAAGACAGTTAAGATCTGAGTCACCAACATTAGAAATTACAATTAAGGGGCAGCTGGTTGGTACAATGAATAGAGCACTGGCCCCAGAGTCAAGAGGACCTGAGTTCAAATCTGGCCTCAGACACCTGACACATTTACTAGCTTTGTGACTTTGGGCAAGTCACTTAACCATAATTGCTCTGTCTTACCCCTCCAAAAAAATAAAAATAAAAAAGAAGATAAGAAATTACAATTAAGCCATAGGAACTGATTAAAGCCTCCAGCGAGACAGTAAGTATACAGAGAGGAGAGGCCAGAACCTTGAAATACAGCCACAGTTGGGAGGGAGTAGGGGAACTGTGAAGGGGATGGTGTAGTTATATTGAAAGTAAGTCTATGACTAGCTGGTTAGCTGGAGGGGAAGGGAGAAAAAAGAAGCAGATAGCAGAGTGAAATGCAACCCATCTTCCAAACTTTTGAATGGTTAATCAACATTCCTTAGGGTCAAGGCATGAAGCCTTTGGGGTAATGGTCATTCCACAACCCCCACTTTCAATACCACCGGTGTAGAGGGTAAGGAACATTGCTCTTAAGAAGCAGGTCACACAGTCAATGTACATGTATCAAGTGGCTACTAAGTACCAGGCTTATGCTAAATGCTGCAGTTGTCAAAGCTCTGCCACTATCGTGTGACTTCAGACAAGTGATTTCCTTTTCCTGGGCCTCAGTCTCCTCATCTGTAAAATGAAGTGGTTGGACTCAATCTCTCTAATTCAAATGAACAGAGAAGAAATAACTCTGGACTCAGATATGGCTCCCTTGAACAAAGAAACTTATGCTCACCAGCTATGCCTGTCACCACTCCCCATCTTTCCTCTGCCACTAAAACCCTGACAAAGATGTAGGCTACCCTTCCATCCTACTATCCTCTCAAATGGGTGGTGCTCTTATAAACTGCCAGAGAGACAGAAGTTACCAACTTTCTTTTCTTTTTTTTGCTTTTTTTTTGGAGGCGCAAAGGCAGGGCAATTGGGGTTAAGTGACTTGCCCAATGTCACATGGCTAGTAAGTGTTAAGTATCTGAGGCCAGATTTGAACTCAAGTCCTCCTGACTCCAGGCCAGTGCTCTATTCCCTGTGCCACCTAGCCACCCCAGAAGTTACCAAATTTCACTCAAAGCTGTTTGAGTTGCCTGTCACCTTCTCCACCCTCTCAACCAGAGATCTCACTGAAGCCGCTACCATAAGTGTCACAAAGGCTCCCTTCACATGTCAGAGCAGAATCATGATCTTCCTTACCAAGTATGGAAGGTAGGAGGTAGCAGGTCATTTGGGGAAAGTCAAGGTGAGAGGAAACAAGAAGCCAAATCACTCAGAAGGCCAAAGCTCTCAAAATTTCAGAAACATATTAATGAAAATCCAAGTTCAAACCATGTAAAATCATTTCTGGACTGTTCCCTTGGGTACTGGTAGCTTCAATTTCAATTAACAGGTAGGAAAAGCTAAAACTTAAGTCATCCTTCATAGTATGAGTCTCTGGTACAGTTCTGGGCTCCATAAAAGACAGGCTCTCTGTCAAGAGCAATTTTCGAACAAACCAGTGGGTGAGGGAGACAATATGGTACCATGGAAAAAAACAATGGCTTTAGAATCAGATGTCCTAAGTTTAAATCCTGTTTCTAGTGCTTATTGTTTCTGTGACCTTCAGCAAGTCACTTGGAATTCCCTGGGTCTTAGTTTCTTCATCTATAAAATAAGAGGACTGGACTTAGGTCTCCCCTTAGGTCTCTTCCAGCTCTAGAGCTAAGATCCTAGGATCCCTTATAGATAAGAGATCTAAAAACATATAGTATCTCTGAAGCCAACAAGGAAAGTATATTCAACAGTAGAGATAGCTGTCAAATGCTGCAGAGATCAAAAAAGATGAAAAGTTTAAAAAGGTCAATGTTTGACACACAGGTTACTAGGGCCTCTAGAGAGCCTTTTTGATAAAGTGATAGGTGTAGAAGTTAAATTGACATATGGTTAAGAGAGTGGGTGCTACGGAAATTGATTGTAGATAAAGAAGTTTAACTCTAAAAGAGAGGAAATAGATGGAAAAGAATTTTTAAGGGAAATGTTTATTAGGACTTGGAAGGCAGAGTGCAAATTTGTTAATATATGGAAAGAAACCAGATAACAGAGAGAAGTGAAAATTTTAAAAACCGTTGGAATAAGGTCCTGAAGAAAGCAGAAGGAAATGGGACCAAGAGAATAGGTAGAGAGGGATTAGCTTTAACCAAGAATCAAAATACCTCTTCTGTGACCAGAAAATAAAGTGGGCAATGACAATGAAAAGTTTTAAGGAACAGAAGGGGGAACCTCATGTTATATGATAGCTATCTTTTCAGTGAATTAGGACACTAAGTTAGCAGGTATAAGTGGAGTGTCTTGACAAAAAAAAAAAAAGGTTCAGAACAGTCACTGTGGGGAACAAGTCCAACCATTCTGGAGAATAATCTCAAATTATGTCCACAGGGCTAGAAAACTGCACACCCTTTGATCCAGCAATACCACTACTAGGTCTATACCCCAAAGAAAAAGGAAAAAAGAACTCTATGTACAAAAATATTTATAGCAACTCTTTTTGTGGTGGCAAAGAACTGGAAATAGAGAGGATGCTCATCAATTGGGGAACTGATGAACAAGTTGTGGCATGATATAAGAAATGGGGGGGTACAGAAAAGCATGGTAAAACCTACTTGAACTGATGCCAAGTGAAGTGAGAACTGGGAGATTCTGTATACAGTAACTGCAATGTTGTAATGATGATAACCTGTGAAAGACATGGCTACTCTGATCAATACAGTGACCCAAGACAATTTCTAAGTACTCAAGATGAAAAAATGCTACGTACCTCCAGAGAAAGAACTGATGAATTCTGAGTACAAATTGAAAAATCATTTTCTTGGTTTAATTTTGGGGTTTTTTTTACAATATGGCTAATAGGGAAATGTTTTGTATTATTTCACATATATAAGTGATATCATATTGTTTGCCTTCTCAATGTATGAGGGAGGGGGGTAGCTAGGTGTGGCACAGTGAGTTAAGAGTGCTGGCCCTGGAGTCAGAAGGACCTGAGTTCTGATCCGGCCTCAGACACTTAACATACACAAACAAAAACCTAGCAGTGTGACCTTGGGCAAGTTACTGAACCCCAATTGCCCTCCAAATTAAAAAAAAAAAAAGCAAATGTATGAGGGAGGGATGAGAGGGAGACAGAGAATCTGGAACTAAAAATTTAAAAAGAAAATAAATTAATTAAATAAACTTTTAAAATTTCTTGAAAAAACCAGGGAAGGCCCTAGAGAAGGGATAATGAAACATACCTCCTCCAGCATGGCAGGAGTTGGCAGTGACTAAGACAGAATGCTGTATATATCAAACTCAGTCACTGTTATCAGATTTTTCTGCTTGAGGTTTGACCTCACCTTCCCCTGCCCACATATAGGTGGCCTCATTCTTTATCAAGGGCAACCCTCAATGGCTCCTGATCTCATCCCATCCTCATCTCCTCCAGCTCAGGGAACCTTCAGTCAATTCCCTCCTTAGCCTTTCCCCATCAGTTCCTTCTCTACTGCCTACAAACATGTCTAATTCTCCCCCAAACTTAAACTTTTATTAGATCCTACCAATCCCCCCCAAGCTATTGTCCTTTATCTCCTCCATTTCTTGTCAAATTCTTCTCCTCTTTTATTCTAGTTTCTAATCTCACTACTCAAGTGAAACTGTCCCCTGCAAGGTCTGTTGTTAAGCCGTTTTTTCAGTCACATTCTAGTTTCCAAACCCTATTTGGATTTTCTTGGCAAAGATACAAGAGTGGTTTACCATTTCCTTCTCCAGCTCATTTTACAGATGAGGGAACTGAGGTAAACAGGGTTAAGTGACTTGACCAAGGTCACACTGCTATCAAGTGTCTGAGGCCAGATCTGAACTCAGAAAGATGAGTCTTCCTGACTGTAGGCCCAGCCCTCTGTGCACTATGGCACCACATAGCTGCTCTAAATTACCAATAATCTCTGTCAAATCTGATGGTTTTTTTCAGTCTTTTTGTGACACTTTCTCCTGGTTCAGCTATTTGTCTGACCATTCCTCAGTCTCCTTTAGTGAATTATCATCTATCTCAAACTTCCCCCTCAATTATATAGGTATTCCCTGAAGTAGGATCACTTTTCTCCCTCTATACTTTATCTCCCACAATAACTATCATCCCTCTGGAAATTACTCCTAGATCTAATATAACAAGCCCCAGTCTCTCTGAGCATCAACACCATACCAGCTGACTAATAGATATCTCAAACAACACATCCAAAACTGAACTCATTATCTTCCCCCCCAATCCTCTCTTCTTCCAAACTCCCCTATTTCTGTCAAAGATACCATCATCCTTCTAATCTCCCAGATTTGTATCCTCTGTGTTATTCTCACTCAACCCCTCATTCTCCCTCACCTGGCATCCATTCAGTTGCCAAATTATGCCATTCTACATTCACAAGCATCTCTCACATCAGAGCCCTCTCTCCACTCAAAACTCTCTCCAGTTCTGGTCCTCACCACCTTTCACCTTGATTATTACTAACAATGAACCCAAAATTATTTCCTGCAACCTAAACCATACCAACTCCTGTATCTTGCCTTCCAGTGTTCCTTAAACTATTTCCAGCTCCCCTATATACATCCCACTATATACCTACCTGAATCTCCCAACATATCCCCATGTAAATTATCCTCCCATTCAAATTATTCCTACACATGAAGTCACCCAGTCTACTGCATACACAAACTATTCTATAATATCCAGTCACTTTGTCCCACTACAACCGCACACACTAAAGTACTCTTCCATACCCTCAAATTCACTCCACCCTAAACTCTAACCTTGCAACCCCCAATCACTGAAGTCTTGAATATCCCTAAAATATTCCTTTGATGTCAACTACCCATATCCCCAAACTACATCCCTACCCTCTCATCCCTGGACTACTGCAATAGCCTGCCTGTTGGTCTCCATGCCTCAAGTCTCTTCTCCACACAAATACACCACTGGGCTGTCCAAGTGACTTTCCTAAATTGCATGTCTAACTATTGCCACCACCACCCCAATCTCCAGAGTCTCCCTATCGCCTCCAAGATCAGATATAAAATTGTTTGGCTTTTTAAAGGCCCCCATAACTTGGCCCCTTCCTATCTATCCATTCTTACATCTTACACCCCCAGCACTTGCAAACCAGGGTCACTGGCCTCCTTGTGGTTTTTCTCAGATTACCAGCCATGTCCTGACTCCAAGCATTTGCAAGGAATGCTAACTCTTCATCTTCATACCGCTAATTAAACTCTCCCCCTAAAGCACATCTGTCCCTTAAAATCATCCCCTCACCCTAGAATCACACACAAATCATCTCTTGCCCTCAAGTAGCCCCCAAACTCAAATCACTCACCTGAAACCATCACACACACTCAAACCACGTCCTCACCCTAAACTATCCCTAAACCTCTGATTCATCACTCCACCATCAACTCCCAGACCACCAACTTATGTCCTCACCCCATCTACCTCATATGCCCCCAAATCACACCTAGATTGCTCTTACACCCCCAAACATCCCTTAGCCCTCGATTACTCCGACGCCTCCAATTCATTACTTCACCCTAAACTACCCCGAAGCCCCCAAATCATCTCTTCACCCCATACTAAACCCCAACATTCTTAACTATCTCCATATCTGCAACTACCCCAGAACCCCCAAATCATCCCTTCACCCAAAGCTTCCTCTACACCCCCAAATTCTCCCTCCTCACCTTAAACTACACTCTGTTCCCTAAATCAGTATCTCAGCATCTTCAAACCCTACCTGGCCCTAAAGCACTCCTGCACCCCGCTGCAACCATGTACCCCCAAATGCACAAATACTCTCACAACAACGACCTCCATCCTCTTCCATGCCCCAATTCAAACTGATCTGCACCCGAATGCTCCAGGGACCCCCAAAAACAGCTCATCCCAAACTACTTCTCGTGTCCACACCCTCTACCCTCTATGCCGGCCACCCGGGGGGGCCACCCAAGCCTGCGCCCCCAGGGCCGAGCGGGCCAGCCCGGCAGCCGCCCTCTCCCCGCCCGCCCAGGCCCACCTGCTGCCGTTGAGCCCCACTGGCAGGGTGGCGTCCTCCCCCAGCACGGAGTCCATGGCGATGGCAGCAGCTGGCTGCAGCTCCCCGGACCAGGCAGGACCTAGTCCCGCTCCAGCTCCACAGAGCCGACCATCCTGACTCCTCTGGCGCCGCTAGAATTCAAACCCCAAGCCACCGCCCCCGCCCCGCCAGCACCGCCATTTTCTTGGGCCTTTTTTCAATCTTTTTTTTTCTTTCTGACGGCTTTCTCCGGAAATGAGGCGGGGCTCCCGCGCTTCCCATGAAGCCAAAGGGGCGTGGCCCAGAATGGGGACTGACCCAAGGAAATCACAGGGGGTGCCATATTAACTGAGGGCAAGGTGCCGAGGTCCGGGCAAGAGTAGCGCAGCCGCCATCATAGCTAGGGGCAGATTCAGCGGCGGACAATGTGGGGGCTGCCATGTTACTTAAGGGCAGTCAGGCTTCCCATTTGAGTTCGTTTCAAAAGGACTAAAGGAGCCCGCGTTCTGACGAACTTAGATTTCTCGGCGCAAAATTTGTCCTGAGCTTTCCTGGGTTGAAGAGTCTTAGTTTCTGGAAAATAGGTGTAATTTATTCCAAATGACATCATATGCAAAAATCTTGCAATGACCTTAGGTTAGATCGAGGGACAGCCTCGCTTTAAGAAAACCAGATGTACGAAATTGAAACTAACAAAACAAATATAAGGTGGCCAAGGAAGCGAGATTCCTCATTCTACAAAAAATATATCCTTGAAATACTCAAATTTGCTTATAATAAAAAAGTAAATATAATAATCATAGCACTGATGTGGGTAGTTTTTATTATTTAGATCTGGGAAAAAAAATTTAGAAATGATCTGGTCTAAACTTTCCCTTTTTCACAGACGAGGATACCAAAGCACCCCTGAAGGGAAGTGATTTGTGCACAAGGTCATATTTTTAATTAAGTAACAAAACCCGAACTTGAACACAAGTTCTCCTGACTCCAAATTCTGCCTTCTTTCCACTACAGCACAATGTTTCCTTGTAATGGTCAGGAAAATAGCCGAGGAAGGAAGGGAAGAAAAAGTAAAGGAAAGAGGGAAATGTATAGCCAACTGAAAGCAGAATTCCAGAGAAAAGCAAGGAGAATTAAGATTTTCTTGGATGAGCAATGCAAAGAAATGGAAGAAAACAGTAGAATGGGTGATCTCTTCAAGAAAATTAGAGCTCTCAAGGGAAAGTGTCATGCAAAAATGGGCATAATAAAAGACAAAAATGGTAAGGATTTAACAGAAACAAAAGATTAATAAGAGGTGGCAAGAATACATAAAAGAACTACACAAGAAAGCTCTTAACATCACAGATAGCCACAATGGTATGGTTACAGATCTAAAGCCAGATATCCTGAAGAATGAGGTCAAGTGGGCCTTAGGAAGTATTGCTAACAATAAGATGATTTGAGGTGATGGAAATCTAACTAAGCTAGATCAGTTTATTTCCCAGTCCTAAAGAAGGGCAAGCCAAGGAATTTTCAAATAACCGAACATTTTGCATTCATTTCATACACCAGCCTGGTTTTGCTTAAGATTCTGCAAGTTAAAACTTCAACAATATGTGAACCAAGAATTACCAGAAGAGCAAACTGGTTTTCAAAGAGGCAGAGGAACTAGAAACTAAATTGCTCACATTCGTTGGTTTATGGAGAAAGCAAGGGAGTTCCAGAAAAGTATCTACTTCTGCTTCATTAACTACACCAAAACCCTTGGCTGTGTAGATCACAACAAAATTGGCAAGTCCTCAAAGAGATTACCAGATCATCTTTTTTGTCTCTTGAGGAACCTCTAAGTGAAACAAGAAGCAACAGTTAGAAGTGAACATAGAACAACTTATTGGTTTAAGATTGGGAATCAGATAAATCAGAAATTGGAATTAAGGTTGCTGGGGAAAATATCAACAGTCTCAGATATGCAGATGATAACACTGATGGCAAAAAAGAAAAAAGTGAAGAGGAATTAAGAAGCCTCTTGATGAGAGTGAAAGGAGAGTGAAAAAAGCTGGCTTGAAACTTAACATAAAAAAAAACTAAGATCTTGGCAATTGGTCCCATCACTTCCTGGCAAATAATAGAGGGAGAAGAAATGGAAGTAGTGTCAGATTTTATATTCTTGGGCTCAAAGATCACTGCATACAGTGACTGCAGCTATGAAATTAAAAGACGCTTGCTCCTTGGAAGCAAAGTTATAACAAATCTGGACAGAATGCTAAAAAGCAGAAACATTACCTTGACAACAAAGGTCTGTATAGACAAAGCTCCGGTTTTTCCAATAGCAATGTGTGACTGTGAGATAGACTATAAGAAAAGCTGAGTGCCACAGGATAGATACTTTCCAATTGCAGTGCTAGAAAAGACTTTTGAGAGTTCCCTGGACGGCAAGGAGGTCAAATCAGTCAATATTTAAAGAAATTAATTCAGGCTGTTCACTGGAATGTCATATTGAAGCTGAAACTTCATTACTTTGGCCACATAATGAGAAGGCAGGATTCATTAGAAAGGATCCTGATGTTAGGAAAGATTGAAGGCAAAAGGAAAAGGGAACAGCAAAGGATGGGATAAATACTATGATGGAAACAATGAAAATTAACTCGGACAGATTTCAAGAGAAAGTGGAGGATATGGTCCATGAGGTCTCAAAGAGTCAAATTCAATGACCGAACAACAGGAATTTGAAGCCAGGTGTCACCTGTTTCTAAGCTCATTGCTCTATTCACTATTTCATGCTACCTCTCAATATATAGTTGTGTCCTTACTGCATTTAAAATAGGATTGTATTTACAGAAATTCAATGTACACAACTTTTCAGGAAGATAACTACTGTATAATACAAGGTCCACTCCTACTATATCACAGTAGAATATGCTTTTCAGCACAGTAAGTAAAAATAATAACTTGCCTACATATAGTTTTCCAAAGCATTTTTTCACAACAGACTCATCAGATAACTAAGTACTATCCTGGTTTTAGAAATGAAGAGATTGAGACAGAGAAAGGAAGTGTCTTGCCTAAAGTCATTCTTCATTAATTTTCTTAATACATTTTTTTTTCTTTGTAAATGGTGAAAAGGTGACATCTGGGGTCATATAATATAAATGGATGGAATCTAAAATTAATGAGCTTTATATAATGTTATTTCCTTTTCAATAAATATTTCATTAGGGGTGGCTAGGTGGTGAAGTGAATAAAGCACCAGCCCTGGAGTCAGGAGGACAGGTTCAAATTTGGCCTCAGACACTTAACACAAAAACTAGCCATGTGATCTTGGGCAAGTCACTTAACCCTAATTGTCCTACCTTCCCCCCTCCAAAAAAAAGCAAAAAAAAAAAAAATATTTCATTGAAGGGCTATGTGCTTGAGAATATCATAGTGATAACCATATTATAACTTAAGACTTATCTGTTCACTGTACCTCAACAGAGGATGAGATATTTCCCAGGGATACTGTAAAAACCAATAAAATAACATCAAACCAATGGTGCTTGTTAAGGGCCTTTGGCAGTACAGAAGATCATTGGATCATAGATCTAGGGCCGGAAGGGACCTTAGAGGTCATTGAGTTCAACCCTGTCATTTTCAGATGAGGAAACTGAATCCCAGCAAAGATAAGTGACTTGCCCAGGATCACACAGCTAGTATATATCTAAGGCAGAATTTGAACTCAGGTCTTCCTGACTCCAAGTCTAGTACTCTGTGAACTATATCTTACAGATTGTTATAAGGATTAAATAAAGTAATAAATGTTAAACACTTTGAAAATCTTAAAGGTAGCTAGGTGGCTCAGTGAATAGAACACCAGCCCTGGAGTCAGAAGGACCTGAGTTCAAATCTGGCCTCAGACATTTAACACTTACTAGCCATGTGACCTTGGGCAAATCACTTAACCCCAATTGCCTGCCTTCCCCCCTCTAAAAAGGAAAAAAGAAAAGAAAATCTTAAAACACTGTATCTACATAGATATATATATGTATATGTTATCTATTCTACTATATAAATGTTAACTATTATACAAAGCTGCCTCAAACAGTAATGTAGTAGTAAGAGTTCTCCTAGAAACTCGGCTAACCTCAAGTCCTCCAGAGAAAGTCTAGTATAGGTGACCCTCCAATGCTTGGGTTAGATTTTTTGGTTGGTGTCTCAAGATGGATGTGGTGGTTAAATGTTGCCACTCTAATTACTGCCCCTTCTTTCCCTATTGAAAATCTGGTGTGGGTCTCTAAGGCTGGTGACAGGATGCATTAAAGGTATTGAAGGACAGTCCTGATAAGTTAAATTCACTTGTGTCAGGGAAGGTCAAAGAGTCTCTCCTTGTGCCCCCAAGGCTGATCTGATGAAGCCCAACACTTTCCCTCCAAAGAGAGGAAGGATGAGACCACAAGTGAGGGAAGGTGGATGGGAGAGGCCAGCCCTAACAGAGCATATTGTTCATTGATTTTCCAGGGAGTTGACCCTGAGTGACAGGCTGGGGAGAGAAGAATTAAAGCTCTGCTTGGTGCTTTTTTCTAAAATGGATAATACTCCATGTAAAATACTCTACAAAAAGCACGGAATCCCTGAGTTCAAAGGATTTTCAAAGATTTATCTAGTCAAACCCTTACCTGAACAAAAAGCTAGTCTTTCCAAAGTAGAGATTAAGACTTAGAAAGAAGCAAGATTCACAAAAGGATAAACAGCTGGCACTTGAAGTTCTTTTAAGCAAAGCCACAGATCCAAATTCACCCTCATTCAATAGTTCAGAAAACAATTAGAGCTAAAATTTACAAATATGAATACTGAAAATACAATTACTTCTGCATATTACTCAGTAGTAGCCTTGGGTAACTTTCTCAGGCTTACACGAGTATTCGGTTTCAGGGTCAATCCAAACCTTCCATCTATTCATTTAACTTTCCACACTAAGACTTGGCCTGGTTAATGATCGTGTATATGCCTATCTATTTACACATTGTATCTCCCCCCTCTCCCTGCCTCCCCAAGCCGGGCAGAATTTCCCATTAGGGCAGTAACGTCAGTGCAAACACTAGCTACTACCAAACACTAAAAAAATGTTTCTGGGATTGGATAGGACTGGATGAACTTTGTCAGTTCTTCTCAATCATTATCTTCACAGATCACACTGATGTGGTACTTTAGCACAAGTTTTGACATCTCTTTTTACAGAGAAGGAAAATGAGGCCTAGATATGCTAAATGACTTGTCAAGCCCACACAGCTGCTAAATGTCAGAACTGAAATGCAGAGCCCCAGTCTTGTTCTCCTAGTATCCACTAACTTTCAAGGTTCTTTCCTCACTGTGAGGTAACAACTTGCATTTCTATAGCGCTTGAAGGCTTACACACATTTACAAGTCCTTTGTAGACTTCCCTCACCACAGTGATAACACAACTCTATTTTATAAAGAAAATAAGGCTCAGACAGGAGCTCTGACTTGGTCAAGACTCTACAAGCTATGAAGTGGCAGAGCGAGGATTCAAATCCAGCTCATGTCTACCCATGGCAGAGAGAGAAATACTCATCGAAAACAAAAGGAAAACTCAAAGATCAGATTAACCCTGAATGGCTCATATTCCATATGATAAACCATAGGCCTCCAGTATTTCATGAGCTTTTAAATAATTTTACCAAAAATCTTTATAATGACTGAGGCAGGAGTTGAAGAGTAGATACTAACAGGAAAGTCCCTGGGAAAAAAGGGGTGACAATAAAGGCCCCAAGAAGACCACAGAGGAGTGGAACTTAAAAGTAAAAAGTGACCTTAGAGGTGATCTAGTCCAGTCACCTCATTTTTTTCTAGATGAAGACTCAATCCAAGGTCAGAGATGGAAACTCACTTTTCAAAGGTCATAAAGCTAATAGGTAGTGGGACCAGGATTCCTTTTTTTTTTTTTTAGAGGCAATCAGGGTTAAGTACTTATCCAAGGTCACACAGTTAGTAAATGTCTATGGCTGGATTTGAACTCAGGTCCTGTTGACTCCAGGGCCCATGCTCTCTCCACTATGCCACCTAGCTGCCCCTCAGGTCTTTTAATGCCAAGTCCAATATTCTTTCTGCTGTACCATGTGATGCACTGCTGGCAGTTGCCATCTTTTCTAAACTAGGAATTCTGTCAAGCCAAAAAGAGAACCCAGGGCAATAGAAAACTGGCTTGGAGATCCATCAACTTAGACTTTAAGATCTATCAATAAACCCTGACCTATTGAGACAACACTGGAGATACCAAAAATGGACAATTTAATTTTGTGTATATTCTCAGTGCCTAGCACAGTGTGGAATTAAGCTTAGTAGGTGCTTAATAAATATTTGCTGATTGACTGATATGACCCAGACACTGGTCTCAAGGAGCTTACAGGCTAATGGGATAAAACAGTTGTCTATGAATGAGATATGGTGGAGTAGAAGTGATATTGGTCAGAAGATGGATTTGAATACTGGCTTTTTGGCATACCGTGTGCTTGACCAAGTGACAACCTCTAAGAGACTCATTTGCAAAATGAAAGGTTTGAATATCCAATGGCATCCAATATATTTTCCAGTTCTAAATCTATTATTTTGTTCCTTACATGTGGTAGAAAGGAAAGTGAGATAAATTCAAAGGAAAGGTGTAGCAAAGTACTGCGAAAAATTTGAGGAGAGAAAGATCACTTTCAAGCTAGGGAGTATGATGGGCTCAGTGGAGTGTAAGGGAGTAGAAGGTCAGGAAAGGTTTAATGGAAAAGTAGGGTTTTGCAGCATTTCTCTGATAACGGACTCATTTCCTATATATATTAGGAACTGACTCAAATTTGTAAGAGCAAGAGTCATTCCCCAACAGATAAATGGTCTATGATATAAGCAGGCAGTTTTCAAAAGAAAAAATATAAAACAAACATGAAGAGATGCTCTAAATTACTTATAATTAGAAAATTGAAAATTAAAGCAACTCCAACATTTCATCTCATACCTGTCAGATCTGCCAAGAAGAAACAAAATGAAGAAGCAAAGATGAAGAAGAAGAAACTGAAAGATATTAAGATGACACTGGAAAACAGGCACATTACTTAACTGTTGTGGATCAGTGAATTGGTCTAGCCATTCTGGAAACCAATTTTGAACTATGCTCAAAAAGTCACTGAAATGACCTAGTTGTATCACTATTAGGCCCATACCCCAAAGAGATTAAAGAAAGAGGAAAAGGACTTATCTGTACCTAAAGATTTATTGTAGCATTCTTCTTCTTGTGTCATAGAAGTGGAAACTAGGGGCGGCTAGGTGGCGCAGTGAATAGAGCGCTGGCCCTGGAATCAGAAGGACCTGAGTTCAGAGCCGGCCTCCGACACATAATCCACACAAACAAAAACCTAGCCGTGTAACCTTGGGCAAGTTACTTAACCCCAATTGCCCTAAAGGGGCGGCTAGGTGGCGCAGTGAGTAAGAGCGCCGGCCTCGGAGTTTGGATGACCCGAGATCAGATCCGGCCTCAGAAAATGAGCACCCACGCATAAAGAATGACTAGCTGTGTAACCTTGAGCAAGTTACTTAACCCCAATTGCTTTAAAAAAAAAAAGAAGTGGAAACTAAGGGGATGCCCATTAATAGAGGAATGATTAAATAAATTATGATGTATGGATTTAATGAAATATTATTGCACTATAAGAAATATTGAAAGGGACAGCATCAGAGAAACCTGTACATAATCGGTACTTATATAAACTGATACAGAATGAAGTAAGCAAAACCAGAAAAATAATTTATACATTCACAACTTTGTAAAGAGAAATAACTCAGAAAAAAAAATAGTTCTGATCAATGAAATAACCAAGGCCAATTCTAGACTTTTGATGATGAAACATGCTACCCACCTCCTTTCAGAGGTGATGGATTCAATATGCAAATGACATTTTGTTTTAATATAGCCTACATGGGATTTTGTTTTGCTTGGCTAGACATATTTGTTAAAGGAGTTTTCTTTTCCATTTTTTTAAAGGGGAAGAAGTTGGAGTAAAGGATGGGTAGGAATAAGGTAAGCAAAAAATGAAAAGGAAATTCAGAGGGATTATATAAAATATATCATACATTTTAAAAGAAGAACAAGTTTTACATAATAGAAAGTCTCAGTTTCATGTACAATCTTTTCTCAGCTTGTTCATTTCTAATCTTAAAGATTGGATCTTAAACCTTAAAAATGGGATATCCAGTTTAACCTCACCATTTTATAAATAATGATACTTTCAGCTCAAATATTCAAGTGAATTTGTGATCTCATAAATCTTGGAGTACCCTCAAATGAAATATATCACAACCCATCCATGTCCAACCATCCCTTGTCACTCTTGACCTTGTTCTCCCAAAGTTTTGCCTCAGAGGCTCTACCTACCTACTATGCTAGAGGCCTTTCTCACTTTTTCTGGACATCACCAGGGCACAAGTCCTCTGACACTCCATCTCTCTTGCTCTTCCCACCATATAACTTCTGTTCTTCAGAATTCCTTTCTGGTCATGTGTTGCAGCCTGCAACACATACTGTGTTTTTCCATTGCCCTCTGGGTATATTCATCTTTGGTTGTTCATGGAAATGTTCCACCTCTCACTGTTGTTGTGGTTTGTTTTTGGGTTTGGGGGTTTCAGTACTGTATATGTTGACACTCTCTCCCCTCAAGGTTCTAGGGATACCTCTGAGGCGACTATGGAAGTACTTATTTTCTATTAGCTTGAGCTGCTATTCTAGGGTGTTCTCCCCGAGGTTAACTTCTGGTGATTAGCATACCAGTATCAATTATCCAATTAACACTTACTAGTTTTTATAAAGGAAAACTTTTTGGGAAGATATAACAAAGATCAAAAGTTAAAAGCATCCTTCCCTTCTCCCTGTCCCTAACACCCAGGGACACACTCTCCCCTGTACTATCTTTATCTTTAGGAAGAATAGGCCCAAACTTAAAGCAGTTTCTATGTAGCATTCATCCCACCTACTTTACCCATAAATATGACAATAGTTGATATTATTGGGATGGGTCATGCGGGGCTCTAGTTATTATTCCCCTCATTGACTGGCTTCTGGAAAATCCTGGCTTGGCCTCCAGTTTCTGAACTTCTGGTGGTTCACTCTCCTGACTTTAAAAACTCACAATGTCATAGCCATCTGCATATTCTTTCACCTAAAATTGGAAAAGACCAGATCCAAAAGAGACAGAAGCAACAGCAGGGCCATGCACCTTTGACTTCATACTGAGTGTGAACAAAAGGGGGCCTCTGAGTTTTGCTCTCTACAGAGGCTTCCTCTTTCTTAAACTCTAGCTGGGCAGGAAAGAGACAAAGAGATTGCTTTGGCTGGTTAGTACCTTCTGAATGCACCCCAGTTCCAGCTCAGCAGTCAATCAACAGCCTGTTTCTTCATCACATGGTTAGTAGACTGGTACTAGTTAAAGAATGTCTGTGTTTCTTCTATGTGAGGTTGTTATCAACCAAACTTCATTACACAAATATTAGTTTAGTATAATAACAGCCTTTATATAGTACTTTAAGTTTTATAAACTGCTTTCCTCACTCCAACTCTGTGTTTTTCAAAGATTGCTACAACTATTTTACAGATAAGGAAATTGAAACTCAAAGAGCCTTTTTGCCCAAGGTCAAACTGCTAGTAAGCGTGGGAGGCAGGATTTGAACACAGGTCTCCTGACTTCAAGTTCAAGGTTTTTTACCACACAGGGAAGAAACAGCAGTCAAGAGCTTGTCCAGCATCACATAGCAAGTCAGTGGTAAAGGTGGAACCAGATCTCATGATTGACCCAGCCTGAGTATGGGGACCAGTCACCTCTACTGCCCTACGAACTGGAGGACTTTCCTCCCTCTCACCCTAGTCCTCTAGCAAGCACAGTTTGCCTGGAGACAAACCAGCATCACCTGCTACCACTGAGGGAGGCCTCAGACTTTTCCTTTCCCAACCAACCCCCTCATTTTCCCATTGCCCGGCTAACACCAGGGACAGAATGTCAGCTGGACACTGACTTCCCCACATGCCCACTTCCTCTAGAGCTATCCCAGGGTCCATTGCAATCTTTGTAGGAGATCATCAACTATAATCAGTACTCTTTAAGGTTCCTAGGAACCTTCTCATTTGACCTCTTACTTTCCCTGCCTAAGTTCTTTCTGTCGTAAAATAAACACAAGCAGGAATCCTCCTTTATCTGTAGTCTGTCCCCACTAAAATGTGAGCTCCTTGAGAGCAGGGACTGTTCCAATTTCCTATCTGCTTCTACAATTCTTCATACAAATTGCTTTTTAATTTCATTCCAGAAACTTATAGGATGGAACATTGACTTTTCTTTGGCAACCTAATTCCAGTTTTCTCTTCCCGTGATCATACTGAACTTGGAATAGTGAAAACTGTGAGGAGTGGGTATTAAAAAAAAAAAAAGACGTAGACATAGGCTTCCCAATTCAGTTATTTGTGTAGAGAAAAGCCAAAGGGCAAGAGAATCTGGGGTTTTGCCAGAATAATTTACTTAATTGTCTATTGCTTTGTTGGCTTGTCTTCTGCAGGATGTCCGGGGAGATGTTTGTTCCTCCGATCACGTGTGTAACTCACATCATCCGGGGTGGCACACTGTGTCTGTTTTATTCTAGGGTAAATTGACCACTGATGTCACAGAGTGTGCATTGCAAGGGTTCCACTGCCCTCTCCTGGAACTGGAGCGGTATTGTCTGATCTCTGCACATACAAAACATACAGGCCTTACTGCCCAGTCAAACAGTAGACCTTGGAAATGAAGCCCTACAAAGGAGATACAGAGAGGGGAGGTGATTTAGCCTAGGTTAACACAATTCTTCACAGGTTGAGACAGGATTTGAATTCCCATCTAATTTTCTTCGGACTAAACCATATGGTTGCTCCAAGACAAATTTTTGCTGTCAAGTTTCTTTCTAACTGTCCCCATCCTGCCTTTAGTTGCAGGGTCATTTCTGGTATAAATAGAGCCCCAAGTAGAGCTGGATTCTTGGTCCTTTCTGTTCAACATATTAAAAAAATCAATGACCTGGATGAAAGTATTGATGATGTGCTTATCAAATTTGTACATGATACTAATCTGGAAGAGATAAGCTAATAAAAGTGGGACTCAGAAAAGTTTGGATGAACTAGAACAATGGTTAGAACATAGGGGTGGCTAGGTGGTGCAGTGAATAGAGCACCGACCCTGGAGTCAGGAGGACCTGAGTTCAAATCTGACATCAGACACTTAACACAAAAAAAAACTAGCCATGTGACCTTGCGCAAGTTACTTAATCCCAATTGCCTCCAAAAAAAAGAAAAGTAAAAAAAAAGAATCTAAGAACATGTAACTTTAAAGTCCTACAATTGAGTTTAGGACAAAACTAGATAATAGCCCAGGTGAGAAAGACCTGGGAACCTCATGGATTTCAAGTTCAATAAGAGTCCTCAGACCTGGTTGCAGTTTGGGAGAAGTAGGTTATCCAGAGGAAGGGAGGTGATAGCTTCTCTGTCCTTTGCCCTGAAAAGATCAAATCTTGGGCACTCCATTTTAGGAATGACATTGACCAATTGGAGCAGAGGAGAGTGACCACGATGATGAAGCAGCCAGAAATTATGCCATCTTTCCTTCCTAGGATAAGGTGAAGGAAATGGAAATGTTTAGGCTGGAGAAGAGAAGATTTAGGAAGGATACAGATTACTATCTTCAAGAATTTGAAAGGCTGTCGCATAGAAAGGGGATTAGACTTTTTCTCCCTTAGAGAGATTTAGGAGTAAGGGATTGATGGTCCTGGGAGGCAGATTTCCACTTAAAATAAAGGACCCAACTGAACAACCAGTTATTAAAAAACAAAAGCAATCTCTGCTCTCAAAGAGTATATAATATGTAAGCAACTATGTACAAACAAGATACATACAGGACCAATTGAAGATAATCTCAGAGGAAAACCATTAGCATGAATGGGTCCTAGAAATACTTCTCAGAGAAGGTAAGATTTTAGCTGAGACTTGAAGGAAGTCAGGGAACCCAGGAGGCAAAGACAAGGAGGGAGAAAATTCCAGGCATGGTAGACAAACAGTGAAAATCTGCCTTAGAAAGAAGCAATTAAAGCTTCCCCAAAATAGAAAGGATTATGCCCATAGGCAGTGAGTTCTCTTTCAATGAAAATCTTCAAATAGAAGTTGAATGATCACTTATGGGGGTGGGGTATTATAGAAAGGATTCATGCATTAATTAAAGGATTGACCTCCTTAGATATAGCTAAGGTTCCTTCCATCTCTGGCAATGTCTGATTCTAACTTGGTGCCCATACTATTTATGAATATCTTTAGTTGCTTCTAAGGACAAGACCTTAAGAAGAAGACAGAGAGCCACAGACTCATAAAGCTGTAAGTGAAATAACCCAGCACCTCCATTTTATAGATAAGAAAACTGAGGCCAAGAAAGGGAAGTGATTTGCTCAAGGTCATATAAGTAATTAGAGGGCCAGATTTAGTTCTCCTAACTCCTAATGCAGGTCTTTCCCCCATTGATGATTTTATTCTGCCATTTAAAATGGAGAAATGTACTATTTATTCATCTGCTCATGAGTGGTTAGCATTGTGGATGTGGTCTTTTTTCTTTTTTTAATTTTAGCCCTACCATGAAAACCAACTCCCTTCTAAGTATTGTACTTGGATTGGTTTGGGGACTTTCATGAATGAAGTGCCATTAATCTTCAAAAGGCCTTAGCAGGAGAGCCCAATATTCCAACCTCTGCTTTGAAAAAGAAAAAACAGAAGAGGCCTGACTCCCAACTATCTAGTCTTCTTATACTTTATTCCCCTCCACTTACTCAGTGAACCAGTGACACTCACCTCCTTGCTGTTCCTTGAAGACTTTCCATTTCCAGACTCCGGGCATTTTCATTGGCTATCTTCCATGCCTGGAATGTTCTCCCTCCTCCTCATCACCTCCTTCAAATTTTAACTAAAATCCCACCTTTTATAGGAAGCCTTTCCAGATCCCTTTTAATTCCAGGATTTCCCTGGTGATCATCTCCAATTCATCCTGTAGGTAGCTTATTTGTATGTAATTATTTGCAAGTTGTCTCTCCTTTCCCCTGAGCCCCACCCCTCCTTAGACTGTGAGGTCCCTGAGGGCAGGGACTATCTTTTCCCTTTCTTTTTATTTTCAGGATTTAGCATAGTGCCTAGTAATAGGCACTTAATAGACTGACTGATCTGTTCATTTTCACTGTCATTACATTATTATAGTCATTGTGAATTTTAGGGCATACCCTTTTCAGACTTCCAGTGATTAATGTACATTTTGTAAGAGCATAGGGACAAAAAGCCGGTTTAGACTTAGGACACATTTACATATGAAAGGTCAAGAATTCAGCTGAACAATTCATATAGATGATGATGGACATAGATTATTATCCTACCTACCTCTTCTCCAATAACTGTATTATATGCACCAATAGGAAATATTTAGAATTTAAAAACTGGAAAACCCTAAACCGCAGAGCCCTATTTAATAATTATTAGGCAAATTATCATCTGTTTTATAGCCTTTACTATAGAGATGAACAATTTTGAAGTATATAAGAAGGTAACCATAAACTAGAGAGAAGTCTCTGACAATGGCTCAGTTCAGGAAAAGCAGTCAAAAGAAAAGACTTAACCTAGGGGCCTTAACTTTCTGGGACAACCCTGCTCTTCCCTGTGCTCTGGAGATAGCAAACCTTAAAGAGGGAGCAGAATTGAGGAGGCTTCTGCTGGTACTAGCATAAGGTATCTGCTCTTACCAAAAGAGGATAGTAAGACTCCAGCCCAGGATTTTAGCTGAGCTAGAAGCTGAAAACAGTGGGGACTGTAGCTGAACAACAACCAGCAGAGCAGCATTTGGCAGAAAAGGGTTTGGTGGAGAACAAGAAAACAAAAACAGCCAATGAAGCACAAAGACATCAATTGTTCTGCAGCCCTCAGAAGTAAGTTGCCTCTCCTTAAACATGCCTTAACCACATATGTTCCCTACACATGACCCATTTGTGTGTGCATTCTCCTCCATGATGTTGGGTGTGTTTGTGGGTTCGTGGGTGAAAATATTTTATTGCTACTTTTCTGACTATGTCATTTCAGTAAATGTGTTTGATTTGAGTTTATTATTTCCTCTGGCTGACTACTGGAAGGTAAATACCTAAGTGGGGACTTCTGAGCTGCTCCACAATACACTTAAACCTGGATTAAAAGCAGAACCCAACTTATGAGTATGATTACAGATGAGGAGCCCAAAGGAGAAACTATATGAATTTTTCCCCATTTTTTCTTGTTTCACTTTGCTTTCCATGTTTCTCTAAAAACATCACATTCATTATTTCTTACAGTACAATAATATTCCATCACACTCATATACCACAATTTCTTTAGCCATTCCCCATTCAGAGGATATCCACTTTGTTTCCATTTTTTGGCCACAAGAAAAATCCACTCAAGTTTTCCTCCCCATGCTTCATGGTGGCATAGAGGTAATACTGGATTCTAGAAGGCTAGGTCAGTGGGGTCAGACTCTGGTAGGTACTTTGAAATTGCAAAGCCTTCAAGTACTGTATAGGCCTGGTGATGGAATTGTACGTTCAAAGCCTAAACTAAGTCCAGAATGACCTTACGTTGGTTGCAGGGAGATTTTTATTTTTTGGTCACAGCAACTATTGGAGACTACCCATCAAGTCATAGAGGGATTGTGATCTATTAGGAGTGGGTTTACCTTCATCTATGAAATTATGGATTCTTAAAAGAGATGACAAGATTTTTACTCTTTCAGAGGAAGTTTCTGTGGGTACATAGGGCACTGTTTGTTATTCATTGGCTCTCTGGATTAGAGATGTTACCTAAGTGACATTCACTCAGACTAATCTTGCTTGTCCTTTGCCTTTGCCTTTGTATCCCTATCTCCAGTTCAGTCAGTCAGTGAATGAGCCTTTATTAAGCACCTAATATATTCTAGGCACTATGTTAAGGACTGTATCTTATACAAAGAAAGACAAAAGACAGCCCCTGTTCTCAAGGATCTCAGAGTCTAATGGGGAAAATAATATGCAAACAACGACATGTGAACAAGATATATATGGGATAAATTATTCTCAGAGGGAAGGCAATATGATGAAGGAGAAGTAGGAAAGGCTTCTTGCAGAAAGTAGGACTTTAGTTGAAACTTGCAGAAAGCCAGGGAAACTAGAAGGTAGAGATGAGGAAGAAAAATGCCCCAGGTCTAGGAGACAGTGAAAAAATTTCAGTTGGGAGATGGAGTGTCTAATTTGAGGAATAGCAAGGACATCAGTTTCACTGGATTTCAGAGTACAGAGTTGTAGGAGGTAGGGTGAGTGTAAGGTGTGAGAAGACTGGAAAGGTAGAAAGTGACAAGGTTATGAAAGGCTTTAAAAGTCAAACAGAATATTTTATGTTTGATCCTGGAGACAATAGAAAGCCACTGGAGTTTAAGGAGGGAGGGTAACATTATCAGTCCTGCATTTTAGGAAGATTGTTTTCACAGCTAAGCAGATGTTGGAGGGTCTTAAGTCAGGGAGACAATTCACCAATGGACTACTGTAATATTCTTAGGTGAAGAGGGTTGGACAAGGTGGTGGCACTGTCAAAGGAGGGAACGGGGAGTAGCACAAGAGATGTTACAAAGGTAGATCAATACATGTTGGCAGCAACTTGGATATCGAGGGTGAGGAAGAGTAAGGAGTATAGGACAGCAACTAGATTGTGAGCCTAGGAAACTAGGAGGGATGGTGGTACCTTTGACAGTAATAGAGAAGTTAGAAAAGGGGGAATAGTTTGTGGGGGGAAAGATAACAAGTACAGTTGTGGACATGTTGAGTATAATATATTTGTGTGACATCCAGTTTAGGAAATTTAATAGGTAGTTGGAGACCTAAGACTAAAGGTTAGTAGAGGCATTACTCATGGTCAAGTAGATCTGAGAATCATATGCAGAGAAATAATAATCAAAATCATGGGAACTGATGAGTTCACCAAATGAAAATGAAAAAGGGAGAAGGGAAGAGTACCAAGAACAGAGCTTTGGGGGATGCTCGAGCTAGCAGTTAAAGGGCATAACACAGATGAAGAAGATCCAGTAATGGAGTGAGAGGAGGATCAATCAGACAAGAGGGAGGACCAAGAGAATAGTTTCTTGAAAACAGAGAGAGAAAAGAGAATCAAGAAGAAGAGGGTGATTGACAGTGTCAAAGGCTTTTTCTGTTTGGTTGGTTTTTAAATATTTTAATTTTTCAATTAATAATCATGTTAATATTAATATGACCCTCTTCCCATGAGGCAAACTTTCTAAAAATCTAAAAAATAAAGTCTTCAATACATAGCTACATGGTTCAGGAAAAACAAATTCCCACATTCGTTATTTCTGGAAATGTATGACCTGTATTTTAAGTTCATCACTTCTCTCAGGAGACAAGTGGCATGTTATGTCTTCATTCTTTTGGACTCATGATTTATCATTGCAAGCTCTAAGGTCTTCCAGAGCTGTTTTTCTCTATAATGTAGAACTTGTTCCAGTTCTATTCCCTTCTCACTTCATCAATCCATAGAAGTCTTCCTAGTCTACTCTGAAACTGTTCCATCATTTCTCGTGTCACAATAACATTCCATTATATTCATATACCATAATTTGTTTAGCCATTCCCCAACAGAGCATCTTCAGGGTTTCCAATTTTTGGCTACCATGAAGAAAGCTGCTATAAATATTTTTGTACGTGAAGATCTTTTCTTTCTTTGACTTCTTTGGGCAGGAAAAGTCTAATAGTGGTATAGCTAGATCAAAAGGTATACATGTCAGTAACTTTCTGGGCTTAGTTCCAAAATGCTTTCCAGAATGCCTGGACTAATTCACTGATCCCCAAACAATGAATGATTATACCTGTTTTCCCACAGCCCCTCCCATTTATTATTTTCTTCTTTTATCATTTTTGCCTATCTGATAGGTATGAAAAGCAACCTCAATGTTGCCTTAATAATTTGCATTTCTTCAGTTATTAGTGATTTAGAACATTTTTTTCATATGATTTTTGATATCTTGGATTTCTTCCTTTGGAAATGTCTATTCAAATCCTTTGACCATTTATCTCTTAGAAAATAATCTTAGTCTTATACATTTGATTCAATTCCTCATATGTCTTGGATATTAGACTTTTATCAAGAAAGAAAAACTTGTTGCTTATGAGTGGAAGAAGCTAAAACTTCTCAGACTATACTCTAAAATTTAGTAAGGCTTTTCATGGGAAACAGGCCTGAGTTCAAATGATCTACAAGGACTCAAAACTCAGAGTAGGGGGCAGAGTCAAGACAGCAAAGTAGTAACAGCATTGCATGCAGTTCCGGCTCCCACCTTCCCCAATTTATGTAAAAGGGGACTCTGAACAACCTCTGGAGCTACAGAACCCACAAAATGATGCAGAGAAGCTAACCTCCCACTGAGGATATCCCAGCAGCCCGGCAGGGAGAGGCCAGCACAGCCCTCTAGGAGCCAAGCCCAGTCCCACATGAGTTGGAGGTTTTAGCCCCAGGGTGGCCTGACCAGCAGCCAGCTGGAGGGACTCCAGATCACCAACAGCTGTGGCATTTCCAGAATTAGCAACATATAGATGCCAGGGACAAAGTGAGAGGTCAGTGCAGTTTGGACTTTGGGACTACTTGGGAGAGCGTGTTGGCCTCTTCCCCTGAGGTGAGAAGCCACTGAGCAGGTGAGGAGCAGCCTGCCACATTGCAGCTTCATCTCCTGCCTTTCAGACTGTAGGGGGATCCGGCAATCAGTCTGGGGGAGGGCGGAGGTAATCGCTCTTGCTTTAACCTTCTTGGATCTGGATTGTGGTCTAGGGTGGAGGTCTTGGGGTGTGTGACCAGCTTGCCAGAGCATGTGGAGGCTTCAGAGAGGGCACCCAACTGATACCTCCAGCAGCTGAGAAAACCCCAGCTCCTCTGGCTGGTGGCAGAGTCCTACTGTAGCAATAAGCCCAAAAGTCAAGTAATTGAGTGGCAACATGCCTAGGCAAAGGAAACAAAATAAACAGAAAAATTCAACATTAGACTCCTATTTTGGGGGGAAAGAGGATCAAAGCATGGAACAGGAGGAGGACTGTGAGGTCAGAAATCCTGCACCAAAAGCCCCAAATGAAGATACGAGGTGGTTACAGGTCATAGAGGACCTTAGAAAGCAGATAAGAGAAGTGGAGGGAAAATTGGGAAGAGAAATGAGAAAGATGCAAGAAAAGTATGAAATGAGAGTCAACAGCCTGACTGAGGAAAATAACACCTTAAAAAATAGACTAACCCAGATGGCAAAAGAAGCTCAAAAAGGCAATGAGGAGAAGAATGCCTTAAAAAGCCAAATTTGCCAGATGGAAAAAGAATCTCAAAAGCTCACTGAGGAGAATCATTCCTTCAGAATTAGACTGGAGCAAATGGAAGCTAGTGACTTTATGAGAAATCAAGATGCTATTAAGCAGATCCAAACAAATGAAAGAATAGAATGCAATGTGAAATACCTCATGGGAAAAACCACTGACCTGGAAAATTGATGCAGGAGAGATAATTTAAAAATTATTGGACTACCTGAAAGGCATGATCAAAGAAAGAACCTCGAAATCATGCTCCAAGAAATTCTCAAGGAAAATTGCCCTGATGTTTTAGAATCAGAGGGCAAAATAGAGGTTGAAAGAATCCACCAATCACCTCCTGAAAAAGATCCCCAAAAGAAAACTCCCAGGAATATTATAGCCAGGTTCCAGAATTCCCAGATCAAGGAGAAAATATTACAAGCAGCCAGGAAGAAACAATTTGAATACAATGGAAATGCAATCAGGATAACACAGGATCTGGCAGCTTCTACACTGAGGGATTGAAGGGCTTGGAATATGATATTCTGGAGGTCTAAGGAGCTGGGATTAAAACCAAGAATCATCTACCCAGCAAAACCGAGTATCATGTTTCAGGGGAAAATATGGTCATTCAGTGGAATAGAGGACTTTCAAGCATTCTTGATGAAAAAACTAGAGTTGAATAGAAAATTTGGCATTCAGATACAAGAAGCAAAAGATGTCTGAGAAGGTAATCAGGGAAAAGAAATCATAATAAACTTATCAAAGTTGAACTATTTACATTCCTACATGGAAAAATGATAACTGTAACTGATGAAACTTTTCTCAGTATGAAAATAGTTGGAGAAGGGTATATGGGCATATGAATACATATGTGAATGTGTGTATATATGTTTACAGGTATACATAGATAAAGGGCACAGGTCAAATTTAATAGGAAGGGATGATACTTAAAAGGTGAAATTAAGAGGTGAGAGAGGAATATAATGAAAGGAGATGGGGAGAGACAGAATGGGGTAAACTATCTCATATAGAAGAGGCAAGGGAAAATGGTTACAAGGGAGGGGAAGAACAGGAAGGGAAAAAGGCAAAACTTTATTCTCATTGAATTTGGCTCAGGGAGAGAATGACACACATACTAAATAGGATATCTCAACCTACAGGAGAGTAGGGGGGAAGGGGATGAGAGGGGGGATGATGGAAAGGAAGGTGGGAGGGAATGGGGGGAGGGTAGTTGGAAGCACCCACTTTTGAAAAGGGACAGGATCAAAGTAGGGAATAGGGCAAGTGGGAGGTGGGATAGGAGGGAGGGAAATATAGTCAAGTCTTTTACAATATATCTACTATGGTAATGCTTTGCATAGCTACACATGTACAACATATACTGAATTGCTTATCTTCCCAGTAAGGGTGGGTGACAAGAGAGGAAGGGAATGAATCTGGAATTCAAAGTTTTAAATTCAAATGTTTAAAAATATATAAATGCTACTATTAATGCTATTTTATATATAATTGGGAAATAAGGTATACAGGCATTGGGGCACAGAGATTCACCTTGCCCTACTGGAAAAGTTGAAGGGGATATGGGAGAAGATATGGGAGAGAGCAGATTGGATGAGGGGATATCCTGTGGGATTGCTATTCTGGGGTGGGGAGAAGGGAAAAAATGGGGGAAAAATTGTAACTCAAAATCCAGCGGAAATGAATGATACAAACCAGAAGTTAATAAAGCATTTGGAAAAAAAAAAACTCAGAGCGGTAAGGTGTCACCCCTCTCCTCAGTAACACCTCAGGGCAAGATATACCAAATAAGGACAGAAGAGCTTTCTCAAATGTACATTGGGTGGTCACTGTTTCCTTGTTCCAGTACTTGAGGTAGATTGCTGTGCTTAGATTGTGCACCGGACTTCCAGCCAATGGAAAAAAAGGGGTCAGGAGAGGGATGGGGGAGAATTCTGTGTTAGGGCTTTATATCTTCACCATTTCCTTTTGTAAATTGCTTCTCCATTTGTCTGGGGGGGGGGGAGTGGGGACGTTGCCCTTTCTCAAGATTGTAATAAATCATTCTTTTCTGCTTCCTACCTTGAGAAGCCTCTGAGTATTGTTTGGGTAAGAATCTCTGTTGCACACAGTTTTGGGGTGCACACATTTAGAAGAGTCTTTATTAGCTTTTTTCTTTTCTAAGAGAAGAAACTTTCGTTTTTATCCCGGTATTTCTACCCATCTTGCTGAATTCAACTGAATCAGAACTCCCTGATTGAAGCTTCTCTTCCAGGCACAGAGGTATTTTGAATTTGGTTTGAGTGCTTGTTATTCTCTGTCCTCCCATTTCCCTACCCCTCCACACACACAGCCTGGAAATGTCATGGAAATTTCATACATATTTTAAATTGTCAAGAAGTTTTAACATTCTGTCTAGACCTTAAAACTAGAAAGATCAGAGTCTCTGATGACATGTTCTGCTGATCAAAGCCCCACTTGGGCACCCACTTAGTTCTCACTGGTCTGATTTTTTTTGCTACAAAGATTTTGATATTGTCAGTGCCAAGAACAACTCTACCCAGTACATTAACCTTATTTGTGAGGTCCTTCTAGCAGGTTAGCTCTCCTTGATGAAATGATACATTTATATTAATTTACTACAGATTTACTTCAAGATCTTGATGATGATGATATTGGTAAACATTTATAAAGTACCTACTACGTGCTTCTCAAAGTGCTAAGTGCTTTACAAATATGTCATTGGATCCTCACAGCAATCCTGGGAATAGCTTCTATTATTGGTCCTTTTTTATAGGTGAGAAAACTGGGACAGAGTTTAAGTGATTTGTTCAGGATCACAAACCTAAGGCTAGATTTGACCTCAGGTCTTCCTGATTCCAGGACCAACATTCCACCCACCTGGTTGCCCCCCCAACTCCCACTCCTCCACCCCCACCCCTAAATGCCTTCCCTTCCCAATAAGAGGAACCAATCATCATAGTTAGAATTGCCGGAAATTGAAATGGGCTGCCCCAGGGCTCCTGACCACAAATATCCTCCCAGTTACTCAGGTTTGCAACCACAGCATTCTCTTCAACTTTTCATAGTTCCTTATCCCATATAGCTAATCAATTGCTGGGGGGTTTTTTGCTTTTTTTTTTTTTGGAGGGGGAACGTAGGGCAATTGGGGTTGACTTGTCTGAAGGGCACATGGCTAGTAAGTGTTAAGTGTTTGAGGAGCATTTGAATTCAGGTCCTCCTGACTCCAAGGTCAGTGCTCTATTCACTGTGTCATCTAGCTGCCTCCCACCTAGACTCTTGCAGTAACCTTCTAATTGGTGTGCTTTCTTCCAATATCTCCCTTTTCCAATGAATTTTCCATATAGCAAACCAATTGAAATTCCTAAAGCTCAACTCTGGCCACATAATTTCCCTTCTTTAGAAGCCTTAGTGGTCCCATATTGCTTCTAAGATAAGGTACAAATTTCTTTACTTGGCATAGACAGATGGACAGTAGGTATGTATATATGTCTATATATATATATGTATATACACAAATACTCATGTGTGTATATATACATACATCTTCACAATCACATTTCCACCTACTTTGCCAGACTGATCTCATATTTCTTCTCCTTGTGTACTTTATAGCACTACCAAACTGACCTGTTTGCTGTTCCCCATACCAGCAATCCATCTCCTACCTCTTTCTGGGCCTTCTCACAGGCTTTCTGCCATGTCAGAAATGCTTTTCTTCACCTCTCCCTCAAAGACACTCTAGCTTCCAACAAATCTATCCCAGGTTCCAGCTTCTACAGAAGGTCTTTCATAATCTCACTTGTCAGTGAGTGTTTCCTCCTCTTTCAACTTTATAGAGGAGCATTCCATGAGAATTCCAGAGAGAAAGGGAAGGCAGCACTGAACCCTCAAGGAGAAGATTATATTTGACCTCAGAAACTCTGGGGACAGCCTTCTATTGGATCATAGGTTTCACCTGGGACCAAGAAGCCAATGAAGCCCCTTATAAAAGTTGGTGTGGCAGCTAGGCGATATAATGGGTAAAGTGTCGGGCTTTCAGTCAGGAAGACTGGAGTTCAAATCCTATCTGACTCACTATTCCTATGACTCTGAACAAGACAGTTAACTTCTCTTGCCCTAGATTTCCTCATTTGAATAATGGACATAATAATAGCACCTACCTCCCAGGGTTGTTGTGAGGATGACATGGGATAATATATACAACATTCTACATAAACCTTAAAGTAACATATAAATACTTTATCTCTAATCACCTTTACTATTATAAACATGACCTGCCATGTAGCAAGATGGGATAAAGAGAAGACTATTGAAATAAAGCTTCTTTCCTTCCCATGCCTTATAGAACAGTCTCTGGGGACGTCATTCTCCCTCTCCTCCCTGTGAGAACAAGAAAGTTTGACATGGAAGAGAGTGGGAATGCTGAAAATGCCGATCTGAACAGGAGAGGTTGTGGCTGCTGGGAAGCTGCGATTTCAGACCTCCCAAGGAGCTCTGGAGGCTGAGCCACGGGGGAATTTCAAGGCTTAATCTTTTACTTTCCATTTCCTGTAGTGCACATGCTCTGTTCTGGATTGAAGCAGGTTTTCCTTTAACTACCTTCACACAGAGTTGGGAAGAAGATGAGAATCTCAGATGAGATAGGGGTGAACATAAACCAAATTAGAAACCATTGTTGGAAATTTCCCTATTCCAAACTAGACTAGATCAAACCCAAGGTGAAGGAGGGCACTAAAAGTAAAACTGGAGTTTGGGAACTCTGCCACCCCACCCCCAATTTCTGTATCTATGAAAAGGGAGAGAAATAGAACAGGTCTGAGTCCAGCTGGCAGCTTAATTTGGAGATTAAGACTCAGTCATTGCACCCTAAGTCTCTTTGCAGCTCCACCTCCTAGGAGTCAAGCAAAACATTCGTTGTCCTCATGTATGTGGACATGGGTTTTACCTAACTTTACCTTTGTGCCAGTGCAAAGCAGGTGCTTCTGTATATAGGGTCACCACCCTACCTCCCCCCTTTATCCTTAATCTCTGGCATAGATAGTTTACTTAAGGCATCTTTTCACACATTCTGCAAACCTTTGTTTTGAAACAAAACAAAGATGCCCTTCCATAAATTCCTTTCACTTGGCTAACAGATAAGCATCTCATTACACATTTTACCAAGATTATTGCAACTAGAAGTCATTTGGGGCTCCTAGTAAACTTGCATGCCGGGGAAAATTCAAAATAGAGTCATTTGTGCCAAGGGCAAGTTATTTTTATGTTTGTCATGCTGCTATGGAAATTTTATGGCCAAGGAAGACTTGTAATCTCTGATATCCTGGCCTCCCTTTCTGCCTGATTCTGGGGTTAAAATGCCAACCACCAGCTGTTTATTAGACTGTAGGTCATTACTATGGCAACAGGGGCTAAACTATGAGGTTGGCATTATGATTTCACTCCCAAGGTCAATTGGAATTGCTGATGGCCTGGGAGGAAGTGGTCCAAAGCCAGATGTTTCTCACTGGTGCTTGACTTGCCTGGGGCAGGACACTCCCCAGATTTTCAGAAATTTGGGACATAAGCTACCAACTCTGGGGTACCACCTAGAAACTCACACCCTCTAGGCTGCTCTGATCAGAAAGCCCTTGATGTTCTCTGACTGGGAAGACACTGGCTCTCTTGATCCCAGAAGCTGTCCCAGTTAACTCATACAATCAGTAGTCTTTGTTAGCTTGCCAGTTCCTTGTGGGTACAGAATGTTTTTTCCTTAAGATGTAGGCTGAGCAGAGGTTCCCTATCCTTTAAAAGAACAAAACAAAATACTTTGTCCTTTTGTGTACTGCTGACTTTTAGAGACACCACAGTGTCCCTTTTTCCTAAGTTTGATGTCAAGAATGGAAAATGACTGCCACCAATAATAGTAACAGTTTATTTGACAGGGTATTGGAAGCAATGATGGACTTGGTATCAAAAAACCTGGGTTTGGGTCTTGGTTCTAATAGTCCTAGCAATGGGACACTGAGCATTTCACCTCACTGAGGTTCTGTTACCTCACCTGTAAAATACTTCCCTACTTCACCATTATTGTGGGAAAGTACTTTGTAAATTGTAGATTATTGTAAATCATACAAAGAAACTGTCATTTATTTATTTATGACAACATACTCTTACAAAGCGCTTTCATATCCACTTTCTTGTTTGATCCTCAATAGCCCTATATAGTAAGTAGTGCCAATATTATTTTCATTTTACAGATGATGAAACTAAGCCTGGAGGGGTTCACTAACTTACCCAAGATGGCATGCACAGCTACATATGTATAGGAGCTAAGTAGGGCTAGAACCTGGCTCTTGAATCAGAACAAGGCAGTTGAGCCATCAAGGAAATGTTACAGGGAGATATCTGAAAATCACCAACAAGGAAACACCAGGTGAATAGATCTAATCAGATAGTCCCATTTTCTGCTCATGCATTTGTTTGCTTCTGGGTTGGAAAACGGCAAGAATGTATGAACTGCCAATTAAAAGTAACTAGGCAGCACCTGTAGTCTGATAGGGAGAAAAAAGCAGGAAGTCTGCCTAAATAAATGAAAGCTTGTTCAGATGCTCTTAGGGACTGAGCTCTCTCATCGCATATGGACCAAAAGAAAACCAAGTAATGATGAAATTCTGTCTTTAAATGTCTCGGTGACTCATGGAGAGGATGCTATGTTTGTAAGTGCCAGTAGTGAATAACTTGCATGTATGCCCAAACTTCAGGTTTGGCTCCATCTTGGGGAAGAAGGTGAAGGGTCAAAAGTCAAGATGCAATTATTATGCATCTATTGTCTGCCAGGCTTTGTACTAAGACCAGCTGATAGGAAGAAAGGCAAAAGAAAGTCACAGCCATCAAAGAGGTCGCTGTCAAATGGGGGAGATAAACAACTCTTTAAGAGAAAGCACTAGCATTCAAGCAAGCTGGGAAAGTGTAATAGGAATGTAAATTTAAGATCTTCCCTGCCCATAGGCTCTTTGATAGGCTTAAGTGCACCTGGAGCCTGTGGGGAGAGGCTTGTTTTTCAGGAGATACTTTTTGATTGGGCCAAGAGGGTTGTTACATTCTCTAAGCCAGGAGAAGGCTATATAAACCCTGATGGGAGGCTTTGCTTTGGGCTCATTTTGAGAAGTGTTGTGTCATTTGTCCAGATAAGACTCTGGGCAGCCATTGAGAGCCCCTCGGCTTTGAAAACCCAGATGTTTATGCTTCCCTCTCTGGTAACTGACTAGGTATGGATGTAATGGTTGGACAGTTGGAGGCCTATCTGCTTGATCTCTTTGTTTCTCTTTCTTCTTGTAATTTCTGCTTGTAACCTCTATATACTCTGAAGTTCGGGGTGCTGACTTTTTCCCCTGAACTAGGTAAATGATATGTTTGATTGATTAAAGCAAAGATTGTTAACCCATTTTGAGTTGCTTTCCTTTAGAAAAGCAGATCTAAGAACTTGTGTTGGCAGCCACCCTGGGTATGTCCGTGTGCTTGCTGCAACAGAAAGTCATCTCTTTGAAGGTAGTAGCACTTGAGCAAGACAAGCCTTAGGCAGCACAACAATTTAGGGCCCATTTTTTCTCCCTCCTAAGCTAAACCTAGTCATGAAATTTCTTCTGGGCCATCAGGCTCAGATCTGAGGCCAAAGGGGCTCAGAGCAGTGTCCTAGACAGTTATAGAAGAATAAATTACTTCTATAAAGAATGGAAGCATTGGTTTTTGTTTTTTGTGTTCTCTTCCTGAATTAGAATGTAAGCTCCTTGAAGGCAGAGGTATATGCTTCCTTTTATTTGCATCCCCAATGCTTAACAAAGGGTAAAGAACTTAGTGATGCTTATAATTATAAAATGCTTATAATGATATGCTTTTAAATAATGCTTATAATAATAAAGTGTAATAATACTTTGCCATTCATGCAAGGAGAAAATGAAGGGAAAGGATGTGAAAAGGGACAGAATAATTCTAAATGGCATAAGGAGGTAATGGAGGGGAGAAATGAAACACAAGGGAAGGACTAGAATATTATGTATGATAATCTTTTTCTAGAGTGGGAACTAGACTCTCTCAGAAGGAAATATGCATGATAATGATATTGTGGATCCTCAGGGGCTTCTCAATGCAAGATCATCCACTAATGGTCAGAAGAAGAGATAAGAAGAGATGGTCAGTACCTACTGAAGACCCGGAGGGCTTCCTGTGGTCAGAGCCTGTTTTGGTTTTCTTGTATCCCTTGTGACTAGCACAGGGTCTGCAAGACAGGTGCATAAAAATGCTTGTTAAAGAATGAATATGGGGCAGCTAGGTAGCTCTGGTGAGTAGAGTACCCGCCCTGGAGTCAGGAGGACCTGAGTTCAAATCTGGCCTCAGACACTTAACACTTATTAGCTGTGTGACCTTGGGCAAGTCACTTAACCCCAATTGCCCTGCCTTCTCCCCTCCAAAAAAAGAAAAAAAAGAAAGAAAAAAAAAGAAATGAATATCTAGTCAAAATAATGAGACTGGCAAATTAGGGGAGTGTTATATTCATGGTATTCTTAGATTTTTAGCCTGTTGTTGTTTGTCCTTCATTCTTGACATCAGGAGCATGATGTCTTGACTTGCATGTGAATTGGATTTGACTGAGGCAGAGCTATGCAATGTCATAAGCCTAGCTCTCTCCTCTAGAGCCATCAGAGCCTAGAGGCAAAACAAAAGACAACTGGTCATGGCCCAGAATGCAGTGGGTGACCTTGGCCTTCCTAAATTAAGGTCTTTCCCAGGTCTCAGTTTGTCTGAGGCCATGCTCATTCAATGACTAAGGGCTAGGTAAGAATTGAGACAGAAGGTGACCTAATTTGTCATGCCCAAAATATTAATGTATGCGGAAGTAAGACCCTCAGAGTTTTGGGCCAAAATGGAAAACAGTTGCTATTTACACTCATTCTAAGCCATCAGAACTGAAACAATGAACCACAAAGGCTTGTGCTGGGCCTATTCTTGGCCAGTCAGTGAAAGTCAAAATGATTTGGATATAAAGGTATAGCAAAACATGTAAGAAACAATCTGTCAGATCTATGGAAAATAGAAAAGTTCATGACCAAACAAGAGATATATAGATTCATGAGAGGGAAATAGAAAATTTCATTATATAAAACAATACTTTTGGCATATACAAAATTAAGGCAATTAAACTTAGAAGAAAAGCAGGAAACTGGAGGGAAAAGCTTTGCAGCAAGTTTCTTTATCAAGCAAGCAAGATAAAAGTCTCATTTCTAAAATATTTACAGAACTGATTCAAATTCAGAAGCCTCGTATTCAAGCAATGCTCCTTGTGCTGTCCTGGTGGCAAGCTCGAGATAGGTAGGCCAGAAAAGGGCTTCTTTTCTTTTCCTTTTGTTGCTCTTCAGATTCAGATTTCCTGGTCACCATATGGAGCAGAGGAAGCGAGAAGCTGCTGTTACCAGACATAGATAGGCATGCAGTGATGGGGTGAGAGAGGATGCTGTTATTTCTGTTGTCAGAGACTCATGCAACCAACCAAGACTCCCACAGATTCATGTCATGGAGGTGATTCAGATCAGACCCAAGTCCTGAGACTGTCCAGTTACTATGATTCTTCTTTTTTTTTTGCCTTTTGGAGGGCAATTGGGGTTAAGTAACTTGACCAAGGTCACACAGCTAGGTTTTTGTTTGTGTGTGTATTAAGTGTCTGAGGCCAGATCCGAACTCAGGTCCTTCTGACTCCAGGGCCGATGATCTACTCACTGTGCCACCTAGCCACACCTTACTATGATTCTTTTAGGCTGGTGAGTTGGAGGGGGAAATACTCTATTCCTGATTTTCCAATTATGTCTCTCAATGTACCCCAAGACAGCATTAGATTTTTAACTGCCATATCTATTGGTAGATATGTTGACTTGTGTTGAGGTTATAGTCCATTAAACCCCTAGATCTTTTTCAGACAAATAGTCTAATCATGCCTCTCTTATCTTGTTCATGTGAGGTAAATTTCTAGAACACTTTAAGACTTAACACTTATCTTCTTAAAATTCTTTCTTCTTAGATTCATCCCAGTTTTCTAGCCTGTCAAATTTTTCTTGGACTCTGACTCTATCATTCATCTGTGTTAATTAACCATCTAACTAAGTGTCATTTACTAATATAATCAGGATGCCATCTATGCCATTTATTCAAATTATTGGTAAAAAGCATTAGATGGCATAGGACCAAGTATAGATCCTGGAGGAACATCATTGGATAACTCCTTCTAGGGGGGCATACTACCATTAACAGTTTCTCTGAGTTTAGCCACTCAGCCATTTCCTTTTTTAAATTAAATTTTCTTTTTTTCAGTTAACAAATATTTATTTTTTCTCCCTCCCATGTCCTCCCAATGGGAAAAAAAACCAAAACATGTAACAAATATCCATAGTGAAGCAAAACAAATTCTCACGTTGGCTATGTCCAAAAATGTAGGTTTCATTTTACATTCTTGGTCAGCAGGTAGCTATCACTTTTCACCATCAGTCCTCTGGAATCATGATTGGTAATGGGGTTGATCAGAGTTCTTGCTCTGAATGTAATTGTACTATTGTTCAGCTCACATTTCTCCCTTTTTCACACAAAATAGCATAAATTAATTTACTAGATGTTTACTAAATTCTTGGAAAACTATATCTGTATTATTCCCCTAATTTATCAATTCAGTATTCTTGTAAAAAAAAAAAAAGGAATTAAGTTTAGTCTTACATGGGACTTTCACTTTCTTTTGAGATGTTCACTAACAATCTCTTTAATTCTATGTTCTAAATTTTCCCCCAAATCAAAATCAGTATCACTAGCCTGTAGTTTCCATGTATTAGTCTCTTTTTTTTAATTACACACAATTGTTTTCCATATCTATGGTATCTCTTCCATTGTCTATAATTTTTCAGATGTTACTGATGATTGTTCAGAAATCCAATCCACCAGTTTTCAAGCTCAAGGATATAGTTCACCTGGGTCAGGTGACTTGAATGTATCAGTGCCACCTAAATGCTCTCTTATTAATTTCTTGCCCATCTTGGGCATCAAGTCCCTTGTCATTTTTGTTATAGTTGGAATTTATGGCCTCAGAAATCTCTTCCAGCTCTTAGACTCTGTCTTCTAAGCAGGAAGTCCAGGATTATCTCAATTACAGCCCTCTCTCTCTCTCAAGAGCAGCATGTGGTTAGATGCTTTTCACATTCCCAACAGCATTTGGTTTCACAGCAGCTCTAGGACTTTAATATTATTAAACTATATACAAGGTTAGATCCTCCTTAAAAAATCATAGGATTTATGCCTGGAAGTAATCATCATACATTCTAACCCTAAATGCCACCCTTATTCTGAAGGTGTAGATCTTGACTTATTCAAGATCATACAGACTAAAATAAGTACTCACAACTCATATCATAGAAGACATAGAGTGTTAGAATTGAAAGGTATACTAGAACATAAAATGTTAAAGAGAGAAGGAACCTAAAAACATCCAAAGAGATAGATCAAAGAAAAGGGAAAAGGACCTATATGTACAAAAATATTTATAGCAACTCTTTTTGTAGTGGCAAAGAACTGGAAATTGAGGGGATGCCCATCAGTTGGGGAATAGATGAACCAGTTGTGGTATATAATTGTGATGGAGTACTATTGTGCTATAAGAAATGATGAGAAGGATGGTTTCAGAAAAACCTGGGAAGGCATATGAACTGATACAAAATGAAGTGGGCAGACCCAGGTGAACAGGGTACACAGAAACAGCAGCATTATATGGTGATTACTGAATGACTTAGCTATTCTGATCAATACAATGATTCAAGACAATTCCAAAGGACCCATTATGAAAAATGCTAATCACCTTGAGAGAGAGAACTGATAAATTCTGAGTGCAAATTGAAGCATTCTTTTTCCATCTTTTTTGTTTGTTTGTTTGCTTGTTTCTGTAAATGGATAATGTGGCAATATGTTTTGCATGACTTCATATGTATAACTGATATCATATTGTTTGGCTTCTTTTGGGGTGGGGGAGAGCACTAATTTAGAACTAAATTTTTTTTACTAAGCAAAAATACCTATATATTTTATTCTGGAAGTACAGTTATGATTATGTATAACTGGAGCTCTTTTGTGCTGTGTTGATGAAGAAAATACTTCTCTCAAACACTCTTGGGTCCAGGGAGGACCCCCCTTGGAGTTGAATTCACTTGCTTATTATTAAATATTGTAGTACCTTAACACCCTTATACAGCAAGACACATGACACTTTCATATCATATAAAAAGAATACTTCTTGGTAGCATGTAGCCCATGGTCATAAAATTATGGCTATGGTGGGAACAATATCCTAATCCCTACCACTATTCAAGTTACCCTAGTTTTTCCTTAAATGATATTGAAACTATCTTCCAGACTTTAGTGGCTCAGGAGACTAAAGGCTCAGACTCTTAGCATGATTTCCTAGTTGCCAGAGTACAAATCAGCCATGAGTTGTTCCCTGATGCTTTGCTGGTGGGAAAAGATGGGCAATACAGACAAGGGTGCTTCATTTAGCTGACTCAACTTAGGGTCTCCTCAGTGCCTATCCTTGAATATCCTTCTCTTGCTATTCCTAAATAAACCTCCTTTTGTTAACTTTTGATTATTGACCCTCAAGTGTCTTATTTTGTCCCAATTTTTGTTGCTGCTGTTCAATTCTTTCAGTCACGTCTGACTCTCTGTGACCCCATTTGGAGTCTTCTTGGCAAAGATACTGGAGTGGTTTGCCATTTCCTTCTCCAGTTTATTTTACCAATGAAGAAACTGAGGCAAACAAGTTAAGTGACTTGCCCAGGGCCACATAGCTAATAAGTGTCTGAGGCTAAATTTGAACTCAGGTCTTTTTGTTCCAATATCAAATATAAATAACCAGGAGATTGGTTTAAATCAGGCCCAGACCAGAATAATGGGTCCTAGACCAAAATGCTAGATTTTGTTATGGAAGGTAGAGTCTTTACCCTTGAGGTATTTTTGGAAGAATGTTTGAATTTGCTCCCAACTGTCTACCTGTGCCATGGAATGAGCCTTTGACTCAACTCCCCAGATCACTCCTTGGCCCACCATTTTATGCACAGACATTAAACATGGAGGAAAATAAGGAGGGTCAATGCAGTGCCCAGTCTTTGGATAACAGATGATTTGAGGTTTTTCTTTACCATGAGATTGTAATCATTCAGAGGCCATACATGCATAGGATTCACTCTTCCAGTTATGATCCTCTTGACCAACAGTGAACAAGAAAGGCCCCTGAGGTTACTCCAAATATCCACAAGATCAACAAGGCCTGACTCAGTGATCTTGAGTCTCTCTAGGTCATATTCAATATTAAGAAGAGTCATTTCCTTATAGTGAAGTGGAATCATTGTGTTGGCCATACAGGCATTTATAAGTACTGTGTCTGTGACACCTTTCAGGAAGAAGGCCATGGAAAGACACAAGTCACTCCTTTTGGAGAATCCAACTAGCCCAATACCCAGGCCTGTTACCTTCTCATGCTTCTCTTGCTTCTTATATCTGAATTTCAAATTTTCTATTCAATTCTGGTTTTTCCATCAAGAAATTTTGAAAGTCCTCTATTCCATTGAATGACCATATTTTCCCCTGAAACATGATACTGGGTTTTGCTGGATAGGTGGTTCTTGGTTTTAATCCCAGCTCCTTAGACCTCCAGAATATCATATTCCAAGCCCTTCAATCCCTCAGTGTAGAAGCTGCCAGATCCTGTGTTATCCTGATTGCATTTCCATTGTATTCAAATTGTTTCTTCCTGGCTGCTTGGAGTATTTTCTCCTTGATCTGGGGATTCTGGAACCTGGCTATAATATTCCTGGGAGTTTTCTTTTGGGGATCTTTTTCAGGAGGTGATTGGTGGATTCTTTCAACCTCTATTTTGCCCTCTGATTCTAAAACATCAGGGCAATTTTCCTTGAGAATTTCTTGGAGCATGATTTCAAGGTTCTTTCTTTGATCATGCCTTTCAGGTAGTCTAATAATTTTTAAATTATCTCTCCTGGATCTATTTTCCAGGTCAGTGGTTTTTCCCATGAGATATTTCACATTGCCTTCTATTCTTTCATTTGTTTGGATCTGCTTAACAGCATCTTGATTTCTCATAAAGTCACTAGCTTACATTTGCTCCAGTCTAATTCTGAAGGAATGATTCTCCTCAGTGAGCTTTTGAGATTCTTTTTCCATCTGGCAAATTTGGCTTTTTAAGGCATTCTCCTCATTGTCTTTTTGAGCCTCTTTTGCCATCTGGGTTAGTCTATTTTTTAAGGTGTTATTTTCTTCAGTCAGGTTGTTGACTCTCATTTTATAATTTTCTTGCATCATTTTCATTTTTCTTCCCAATTTTTCCTCCACTTCTCTTATTTTATCTTCAAAATCCTTCTTAAGTTCCTCTATGTTCTGTAAGCAACTTATTATTTTCTTGGAAGCTTCTGGTGCAGGAGTTCTGACTTTGCTGTCTTCCTCCTGTTCCATGCTTTGATCCTTTTTGTTCCCAAAAAAGGAATCCAGAGTCAGACTTCTGTGCTTGCCTTGCTTCCCTCATTTGCTCATGTTGCCACTCAATTACTTGACTTTTGAGCTTTTTGCCACAGTAGAACTCTGCTACCAGAGTGGGGAGCTTTGTCCCAATTGCTGGGGTTTTCTCAGCTGCCAGAGCTATTAGTTGGGTGCCTTCTCTGAAGCCTTCACAAGCTCTGGCAAACTGGTCATGCACCCCAGGACCTCCACCCTAGACAGCAATCCAGATCCAAGCAGGTTAAAGCAAGAGTGATTACCCCTTAGACTGGTTGCTTGGTCCTCTTATAGTCTGCAAACCAGGAGCTCTGAAGCAGCCTCATGGCAGTGGCTACACAGCCACCACCACCTCAGCCACTTCTCCCTCCAGGGGGTAAAGGCCTGAGCACACTCCTGAACTCCCAGTTCACAAAGTCCATATTGTACTGACCTCTCACTTTGTCCTTAGCATCTATGGGTTGATAATTCTGGAAACTGCCACAGTTGCTGGTGATCTGAAGTCCCTCCAGCCAGCTGGTTGTGGCTGCCCTGAGGCTAAAACCTCTGGCTCATGCAGGACTGGGCTTGGCTCCCAGAGCCCTGCGCTGGCCATTTCCTGTCAGCCTGCCAGGCTGTCTTCAGCAGGAGGTTAGCTTCTCTGTGTCATTTTATGGCTTCTGTAGCTCCAAAGTTTGTTCAGAATCACCTTTTACATGAATTGGAAGAGGTGGAAGGGGGAGCCCTGTGGAAGTCCTGTTTCTACTCCACCCCCCCAGAACTCAAAATTTTTTAAATGAATTTTTTAAACTAAGTTAATCAAAAGTAGAAACCCAAAAAGCCCCATAGAGTGTCAAAGCTGAAAAAGGCCTTAGAACAAAGAATTAGAAGGGGTCTTAGAAGTTATCTGGAAGGTACTTTCAAGATAATTTATTATTCCATCTCCTCCTTCATTTTACAGGAAAGGAAACTGAAATCCAGAAAAGTGAAGAGAGTTTAACCAAGTTTAACCAGCTTATCTGTGTCAAGACAGGATTCAATCCTAGGTGTCCTGAGGTTCACCTCTGTGGTCCTCCACACTGCCTCCCTTATGTTCTCTTCCCTTCTCCTTTCATGCTTCATCATCATCTTCGATACATTCTTTTTTGAATACCTACTAGGTGAAGAGCAGAGAATTAGGCTCATAATGGGCTAATGATTTCCACATAAGCCTAGATGACCTCTAGATTTCCTTCTAACTCTGAGTTTCCAGGATTCTGTAAGAATGCTGTGTTCCAGCCGAAAGAGCACTGGATTTGGAGCTCAAGTACCTGAGTTCAAATCTTACCTTTGCTACTACCCTAGCTAAGACTTTGGACAAATCAAGTAATTTCTCTGGGCCTCAGTTTTCTCATCTGTAAAATGAAGGGATTAGGCTACATGGCCTCTAAGCTCCTTTTCAGTTCTAATCCTGTCGGCTAAGGACAACAGAACACCTCAAAATAATAGCAAAAGTCAGTCAATTGTAGGAGAGCAGGGTGGCTTGACCTATATAGGACTGAAGAAATGGCCTTGGGTTTTTTGAAACTGACAGTAGGAGGCACAAAAGACTTCTTCACTTTCCTGGATTATGCAGAGAAACTAAACTATTCTATTCATAGAAGCAATCAATAAGCATTTAAAAAGTGCCTATTATATAGTAGACATTTAATATATATGAATATATACATACATATGTATCTATAACTATACCTATAGCTATAGCTACCTATCTATAATACTGTTCTAGGTGCTAAATACAAAATATTAAAGCCTAAGGGAACTTTGTTGTTGTTATTGAGTTGTATCAGACACTTTATGATCTCTTTTGGAGTTTTCTCAGCAGAGATACTGGAGTGGTTTGCCATTTCCTTCTCCAGCTCATTTTACAGATGAGGAAACTGAAGCAAAGAGGGTTAAGTGACTTGCCCAGGGTCACATAGCTAGGAAGTGTCTGAGGCCAGATCTGAACTCAGAAAGATGAGTCTTATTGACTCCATGCCCATTGCTCTATCCACTGCCCCATTTCACTGCCTTGAGGGAATTTAGGGATGATATAGTCCAACTCATCTATTTTATAGAAAAAACAGACATAGAAAAGAGCTTTGACTTGCACAAGGTCACCTTGACAGACAGAAAGTAACAAAGCTGAGACCAGAGCCCAGCCCTGCTGATTGAGAATCCAGCACATTCTCCTCAGCCTCACTCACCGAGCATCTAACCCACCCCCACACATTCACATGCAGGACCCAGACACAGTAAAGAGTTTCTTAACAGACCTGGAAGCACCTGGGAAGAAAGATGCTGTCCTAAGCAGTCTGAATTCCTAGGGAGAGTTTTCTAAATTAAAAGCAGCATTTCCAGCTACAAACATTTGAATATGAACATCAGTAGTAGCTCTAGGCAAGAAAATCTCATTGAATTAGTTTCTTCTATGGACTTTTAGCATCTTAAAACAAGTCATAAAATGTTTTAGTTGTGGTTTGTGGGGCAAGTAGGGGAGTGATGGTAAATTTTTAGCAACCAGAGGGAAAAAGTGTGCAGGACATACTTTGAAGTTTAATCTGTATTTTTACTATTTTCTCGGTCATTTCTTAAGTCTAGACAATCAATAAAACAATAAATTGGGCTTGGATATGTGGTGTTCTCTGATTTCCAAGGTATGAATTCTTGCACTGAAAATTTAACTTTCTGGTTCTGGAATGGGTACAAGCTAGCTTCAGCACACCACTATTAAACACCTCTAGAAACAAGATATACAGTGGGCTTCTAGATCTGTTTCCCTTATAGAGAAGAGGGAAGAGAAATCAGAAATAGAAGACCATAGGCAATACTATACATCTTACTCCAATCTCTCCATCTCATCTGAAGATATATTTCAGTGGGTCTGTGAAAAATTTTTTAAAGTATATTTTATGATGCATTTCAGTACAATTGAAATGTATTTTACTTTATGCATTTAAAAACATGATTCTGAGAGGTCAATAGGCTTCATTAGACCACCAAAGAATCCAGTCCACACAAAAGGTTAAAAACTCCTCCTCTATCTCCACAGTATTTAAACCCCCCACATCCATTCCTCAGTCCATGGTAGAATCCATTACATAAAACAATTCACATCCAGGGTCAACAACTTTAAAAACTGGCCATCACATGATACGAGTAAAAGCCCCTCTGATTTCTATAATTAAATAGTTGCCAAGTCATTAAATCCTGTATGGCTGGCAACTGAACTTGCAATAAATATAGGTAGAGTTGCAAGGGACCTTATAGATAACCAAACCAAACCTCCACCATTTTACAGAGAAGGAAAGATTGTCACTTGCTGAAAGTCACACAGTTAGTAAGCTGGAGAAGTCTCCTTTCTGTTCCCCATGGTATGGTAAGGCACTGGCATAAGAAACAAGAACCCAATTCTTTGGCAACTTAGTCTCTGTTATTAACTAGCTCTCTTCCTGTGGTTTAGTGGAAAAAGGTCTGGATATGGAAGCGGAAGACCCAAGTCTGCATTTTGACTTTGCTACATTTATTACCTGTGTGACTTCTGGCAATTCATTACGCTTTTCTGACCTTTAGTGTTTTCATTTGTCAGATAATGAGATTGGACTAGATTATCTCTGGGGTCCTTTTCAGCTCCAAATCTTATAATCCTGTTACTTCCTCTTTCGGAAACTCAATATTCCTATTTTACAAAGAACAACAACTCTTCCCATCTATATAGTGTGTGAGTGAGGTGCGTGTGTGGAGGGCAATGTGTGTATGTGTGTATGTGTGTGTGTGTATGTGTGTGTGGGTGTGTATGTGTGTGTGGGTGTATATTGTGTGTATGTGGGTGGGTGGGTATGTATGTGTGTTTGTGGGCAGGTGTGTATGTCTGTGGGGTGTGTGTATGTGTGTAGGGTGTGTATGTATATGGGTGGGGTATATGTATAGTGTGTGTATGTGTGGGGTGTTTGTATATGTGTCTGAGAGGGGTGTGTGTATGTGGTGTGTGTGAATTAGATGATTTCTAATATCTGTTCCTTGCTTTTAATACCTGTCCTTAATATCTTATATTCCAAGGTCTCTTTTAGCTCCAATATTACATAATAATACCTAACATTTATATAACAGCTTAAGGCTTACAATATATACATTATGTGATCTGATCAATCATAAGTTTACCTCTAGCTTAAATATTCTATGATTCTAACCAATAATATCTCCATAAAGAATAATTTATAGGTGGCGCAGTGAATAGAGCGCCGGCCCTGGAGTCAGAAGGACCTGAGTTCGGATCCGGCCTCAGACACTTAATCCACACAAACAAAAACCTAGCCGTGTAACCTTGGGCAAGTTACTTAACCCCAATTGCCCTAAAGAGGCGGCTAGGTGGCGCAGTGAGTAAGAGCGCCAGCCTTGAAGTTGGGAGGACCCGAGATCAGATCCGGCCTCAGAAAATGAGCACCCACACATAAATAATGACTAGCCGTGTAACCTTGAGCAAGTTACTTAACCCCAGTTGCTTTAAAAAAAAAAAAAAAAGAATAATTTATTTTATTCCAAATATATATAAAACATAGAAGTACTTTTACTCTCATATTGGAACTTAAGGCTTTCTCTTCAATGATAATATAGGATCGGACCAGCTCATAAGTCTCCTGTTTTCACTTCACCAACAGAAGTTGGTCTTCTCTGGACATAAAGATAAAATCTTTTCCTTTCTCTTTTGCTAAATCAATCAATCATCCAATAAGTATTTCTCAAACACTTGCTATGTGCCAGGCACTGTGCTAAGCTCTGGAAATACAAAGAAAGGCAAGAAACTATTCTCTGCTGTCAAAGATCAGACAGTCTAATACTAAAAGAAACCCAAATGTTGTTTTTGCTGTCTGATACAGTTTGCAATGGTCTGGTCCCCTCTTGGAATGTAAAGGTCTTTCTGATTTCACACTGCCCTTTTAGGCATTCCTACTACCACTGGATTCCATCCACTTTGCTTAAATTATCCCAAAATCATTAGTTCTAGTAAAGTAGAATCTTAATAGAGCACCCTTAATGTCCTTATCCTTGTCTGGTAGAAATCTCATCTCTTATTACTGCTCAGAAAAAGCAGCTTTATTTATTTCAGAGAAAGCTGGGCAATCTAGCCATGGTGATTAAGGATAACAACAGCTCATTTGGAGAATGTGTCAGCGTGCTTGTTCGGCAAGCTTCTAAAGGTAATGGCAGGAGGGGGCTGTGGGGGCAGTGTGCGTCCAGAGGACGGCATTTGGTTCCCTCCTTCAGCACGAGGTGCAATGTTTGGTGATGTGCAGTACGATATGTAGGCGAGAGCTGCCCATTGAAGGAATGCATTATGTCAGCACAGTTTCAGCTAGATAGTGTTGTGCTGCACAATCTAAAACATCCCCCAAACAAATGAATTGGTACTATTCCCAAATCAGATACATGTTCTGCTTAACTGAATATGTCTAAGTTTCTTTTCATTTGGTATTTTCCACCGTCCTTGCCCACATAAATCAGTGCCATCTTGGCAATATAACTTCATTGAAGAAAATGTAGGGTTCACCAGGCTTTCTTCAATCTACCTACCTACAATCTTTTCATCCTTCTCTCATAGCATTATATTTCCCTATATTCTACGCCTCCCACCCACCCCACCCCATCCTGCTAAACTGGTCTATTACCCACCTTCCCGCTCACCCCAAATTTACTGTAAAAGTCTATGCTTTTGTTTATGCTAATCCTTGTGCCTGGAATATCCTCCCTGCTTCTCTATTCCTACTGAATTCCTACCTACCTTATATCACATTATTTTGCAATTCTCTAATGCACTTATCAGATAGGGTTGTTATATTCTGACTATCTCTATTTGCATCTCATGCCTCATTAGATTGAAGTTTCATGAAGGCAATATATGCTAGACACAGTGCTATGCCCTAAGGAGTCAAAAAAAGGAATAAGAAATGGTCTCTGCTCTCAAGGAATTTAGCCTTGTTGGGAACCCAGGACATATGTATAAAAGGCTAATCTAACATCACACTTGCACTAATGCATCTAATAACATACCTCCTTGAACACTTTATCAAGGTGGAGAGAAGCCTGGGTCCTCAAAAGGCATGCCAAAAGCTCTAGCATGTCCTACCAAGCTGAAAATAATTTGAACTCAGGCCTAGTAATAGTCTGTATATCTGTCATCTAGAGACCTAACTAATTACATTTGGAGAGGTTAATCAACAGAATATTGATTACTAGGTTCTTGATATTTTTGGATATGACAATTCATGAAAACTGTTTGACTTTTGTGGGTAGAGGAAAGACCCACATTGATGAAATAGTGGATATTTAAAGCCCTGAAATCAATTGTAGGTGAAGGAAATACATGGAGAGTTTACAGAAGCAAGAATTTCCATGGAAAATTTCAAAATATAGATGAGTTTGGTTGCAGAAAAGGAGCAAAATTTACGGATCTCTCAAAGGGTATGATAGCCCACGGAAAGAGACTAAAGCACAGTACAAGGAATTTACCTATAAAACTGCGTAAAAGATCATCAGAGAGATATATGACTAGAAAAAGGAGATGGTCTGGTCATTGTAAAGAGGGTAAGGGGAGCACCCACAGTATTGAGATCAAGGTCCCATGGAAGTACTGAAATAACAGTCATTATTGTTCAAAAAAAATGGATTTCATCTGATTTCTGTGATTGCCACCAACCATGCAGGATTTTGAAGCCTTGGAGTTGGTTACATTCCAGGGTCTCAGAAAGATATGAAAATTGCATAAGTATCATAGCAGGCACAGACTTAATGTAAATAAATAGCTGCAACTTCAAGGCGAGAACTCAGCCAAGGGAGACAAACAGCAGTGATATCCAGAATTTCCAATATTAAATAACCAACAGGAAGCTCTTTCATTCTCACTCTCTCCTGCTCAAACCCGCCTCCTCTTAAGTTCCAATCTCTAAGATGCTTGAAATTTTTTTTTTTACAAGATCTTAGATCATCTTATCTTAGGTATACTTAGCTAAGGGGTTATTTCTTTCCCTGCCCCCCATTTCAAGTATTTATTTATTTTTAGTTTTCAACATTCATTTCAACAAGATTTTGAGTTCTAAATTTTCTCCCCATCTCTCCCTACCCACACCCAAGATAGCATGCCTTCTCATTACTCCTTCCCCCAGTCTGCCCTCCCTTCTATCTCCCCTATGATCCCCTCTTGCCCTCTTCCCCCTTACTTTCTTGTAGGGCAAGATAGATTTCTGTACCCCATTGCCTGTATATCTTATTTCCCAGTTGCATGTAAAGACAATTTTTAACATTTGTTTTAAAACTTTGAGTTCCAGATTCTCTCCTTTCTTCCCTCCTCACCCACCCCCATTGAGAAGATAAGCAATTCAATATTGGTTATACATGTGTAGTTATGTAAAACATTCCCATATTAGTCACACTGTGAAAGACTAACCATATTTCCCTCCATCCTATCCTGCCCCTTATTCTATTTTCTCCTTTGACCCTGTTTCTTTTCAAAAGTGTTTGCTTCTTACTATTTCCTCCCCCATTCTACCCTCCCTTCTATCACCCACCCTCCCTTATCCCCTTCTCCACTAGGGTAAGATACCCAATTGAGTGTGTATGTTATTCCTGAGGGGTTATTTCTGTCTCAAAGGAGGATATGGGTGAATTTTGTATGGTTTCCCAGCTCCTAAATATTTTCCAAGCATGACAATGCAAAAGGGCTTAGGTCCAAATCAATCAGAAGTTGACTGCAAACAAAAACATTTCCTCCAAATAGTTTTCTTTCAACCCTTTTCTAAATGATAAACAAGTAACACTTTAAATTAAAGGAGTATCTGATAACTTCTGTTTTATAGCTGCAAATATTGGGAAATCTATATAATTTTTATTCACTATGCTTTTCTCCCTATTCCTGAAGAACTGGCATACTCTGAAATATGACTATTTTTATGATAATTTCAGGTATTTTGATTTCTTCCAACCCATCAGGTTTAACTACCTAATCTCAAGTCACATGAAAGGTTTTTAAAGAGAGTAATATGATAGAAATTTAAGATGTGAACCAGATATTTCTATTTTAAATCAGATTTCACAAAAATAAAAACAGATTTTCTTTAAAAAACTCATCTCTTTCTTCTTCAATTATGTACTCAAACTAGTAAGAGACCCAGAACTATCTGATGAAGAGACAGTTTATGACAAGGAATTCCTATATCAATGAAATCAGGAATAACTTAAATTATTCAAATGTATACACACATATATGTATTCATATACAGACATATAGATAGAGATAGAGATTTAGATTTTGGTTTTTTATCCTTATATTTCCAGATCACAATATAGTACCTAATGAGTAGTAGCACTTAGTAAAGGTCTGTTGAATTTAATTTAATTGGATACCTATGGAACACTCATATTAAGCTGGCTTCAAGCACTTGACATTTTTTTAGTTACAAAGGTAAGACCCATATCTACTTACTGAATAGCTCTGGTTGACATGCAATAGCATCAGTTTTCCTATTTATTTAGCACAACTGTAGTGAGTATTCTTTAGCTCAGAGGTATTAAATATCACTTTGCTTCAGTAACACTCCTGAGTATGGTCAGTACCAGATTAAAATGTAAGCAGAAAATACTTAACCAAATAAAATAAAAACACAATAAAACACAGATAAAGTTAATATGTGGTTTTCTAGGCCAATATGTGCTCCAAAGATCCTTCTATATGGTTTAGTGGCCTCTCCTTTCTGTTTGAGTCTGACACACTGCTCTAACTCATTCTCCCAAGGTCAGGTAAGCAATGTACCTCATGGGGCTCTAGGCACACCTTGAGAGGTTAAGGTATTTTTTCTCTAATGCCACTGACCAGAGCCTGCACCAGTTGTATTTCCCTCACCCTTAGCCATCGGTGAGTGACTAGCAACCCCATTCCATTTAACTAATTAGCATCAATTTCCTTTCACAAAAAGATATTTATTATGAAGATATAGCAACAACAAAAGTATGAATGTTATCCTTCCCAAAACCTTCTGGACACCCTTTCCCATATCACCTTGGTGTGTGGGGAGAGTAGGTTCAGATTTAGTACAGTTTCAATGTAATGTTGGTCCCACCAAGTTCACTCCAGATGAGGCATAACTGCTGATTGAATCCTTGTCTGAACTACCAGTGGGCTGAGTCCCAAAGATAGCTCCTGAGGGCATTGATATTAGGATGACTGCCAAACCTGCCTTGGACTTTAGGATGCCTGGACACCAGGACAACTCACTTACCTGGAATTTCAGAATTCCCAAAGTTGCAGTCTCCAATCCCTTTACCTAAAGCTAAAGATAAAAGCCCAGGCAAAGGATCAAGTTCTGTTTTCATAAGACTTGGAGAATGAAAGCCCCAAATCTCTCCCTTTACAGCACTGTCTCTTACCAGGAGCTACCAGTGAAGGAGTCAAACCAAGAACAAAGATTCACTGAAAAAGAGAAAGAGGCCAGAGCTATCTGTGGCCTTCTGAAAGTGTCCCCACGTGCAGTACTTTAGCCAAAGAGGGGTTAGCAGATCAGAGCCAGTTACAGAAAGAATGTTTATGGATACTCCGAAGACTATCCAAGGTACTTCCATTACTTGTCATCACAATTCCCTAGGAAGCAGACTCTCCAGCCTGTGTATATGCCATTTCCTGTTACACAATTTATCTTGGCTTATCTAACATAGGATTTGGGTCAGGGTAGGCCAGATTAATGTAAATTCTGATATATCCTACCAAGGGCTGCAAGCATGGGTAAATTTTGTCTATTGCTTTAGGACCAACCTGGTTATGTGGAAAGATAAGCACTAGAAGGCAGACCTCTATGTGGTGAATTTTTTTTGCAAGGGCAGAATGAGACTTGGAGTGTTTGCAATCTGCTTTGCTGGATGGAATAACTGTACTGAAAAACCATAGATCTAAGTTTCAAAGTATATATTTTCTATGTGTATAGGAAAATGCATTAACTAAAACCACTAAGTAAGTTGGAGACTGTGGAGTTAGGACATAAATTGGGTGAAAATTTCACTTTGAAAAAAAAGTATTGGCTAAGCAAATTAGCAGTATAAACATTTCTACTAGGCAAAGTCAATGTAAATTAAGCAGATGGACTGTTTTGAAATTAAAATTTCTGGCTTTATTCCTAATGAATCAAATTAGTAAGTTTTGAAAAATTAAATAATCATAATTCATTTAAAGAATAAAAACATAGCCTGGAGTAACATATTTTAAAAGATACTGTGATTTTTAAAACAATATATAGAAGGATGAATTAATTTAAAAAGTAACTAAATATAGGTCTTGAGGTCTTATTTATCCTAATTTTCATGTTCTTTGTGAATGAGTACAAAGTTTAGCAATTTGTGTCAAATGGTAGAAATGAATTCACTCCTCGGAACTCTGATTTCAAGCTCAGAGAAAGTCCTTATGCTTCCAAATTAGCTCCCATAAGAGGAAATTTCTCTGAAATTCTCTGACTGGAACTTAGGGAAGCTAGGTGGTACAATAGATAGAGTGCTGGGCTTGGAGGCAAGAAGACTTGAGTTCAAATTTGGCCTCAGACACTTACTAACAGTGTGACCCTGGGAAAGTCACTTAACTTCTGTTTCCCTCAGTTTCCTCATTTGTAAAATGATCTGGAGAAGGAAATGACAAACCACTCCAGTATCTTTGCCAAGAAAACCCTAAATAGGGGGATAAAGAGTCACACATGACTGAAACAGCAACAATGGTCATGGTGCTTCCACCTTGATTATTCTCACAAAACGAGTTTAACTTTATCAAATATGCATTATTCTTAATGGGGAATTTTAGAAGAACATTCACAAATATTTATGAGTTTGCAGTGGTGAGACTAAAATCCTTAGGATCTCCCTGTATGGCACAATTGAAAACTTTTATCACCTAGTGGACAGAAATTGTATGCCATATTTAATTTTTTTTAACGTATTATCATCCCCAGGTTAAGTGTTGTTTATAATGAAATATTAATATTGGGGACTAGAAATAACAAGAATTCAGATTTTGGGAGGTTATGATTTTCAAATTTGAAAATTTCACATAATGATCATAATTGTTCCATTATTCCTTTCCAGTAAGAGAAATTAATGGGCAGCAAGATTTTATCAATGTCATTCAGAAATACAAATTCACTTTTGTACGTACTGTGGGAGAGGTATTCACTGAGTGACCACTTATTCATGACAGCCAATGTCTCCTTCCTCTCCAAAGGAGAAGTGCCTGAAGGAAGGAACTCTGAAGTAAGATGTGATTGGCCATATTCAATTGTTTCTTCATCAGTGTAATATACCAGGACTTTTCATAGAAAAAAAAATTTTTTTCTGAACTTGAACACCAAAAAAAGAGCTTTTCTGTAAACAAAACAGAATACAAAAGGAGTACTGTATATGAAACAATGAATTTCCATTTCATACTGCTAGCTTAAAAAAAAAAGGTCTTACTTTCAAATCTGTCCTGCTCACCTGGATTTCCTTCTGTTCATCATATACATTTTATTTTTGATTTGGATTTTATTTGTTTTAGTTTATTTTCTCTTCAATTAACACAAATCTATTTTCTCTATCTCCTACCTACTCCTTACTGGGGGTCAGGAGGAGAAGAAAAACAAAGCCAAATATGTATACAGAATAAAATGAAGTCCCATGTTAGCTATGTCCAAAGAATACAGACATCATTCTGCATCCTGAGTCTACCACCTGTCTGTCATAGGTGTGCAACGTGTTTGACCATTATTCCTCTGGAATAGTGATTCATATTGTATTGATCAGACATCTTAAGTTATTCAAAATTTTTTGTCTTTCAATGCTGTTGTTATGTATAAATTGTTTTCCTGGTTCTGTTCATTTCACCCTGCGTCAGTTCATACAAGTCTTCCCAGTTTTTCTGAGACCATTCCTTTCATCATTTCTTATAGCAAAATAGTATCCAGTTACATTCAATTATAATAATTGGTTCAACCATTCCCCAACTGATGGGTGCTTCTTTGATTTCTAGTTGCTTTCCACAACATAAAAAAAAAAAACTTAAACTATAAATATTTTTGTACACAGGAGTCTTTTTCTCTCTTTTCTCTTTCATTGATTTCTTTGGGGGTTATAGGCCTAATAGTGGTATTTCTAGATCATGAACCTTCTGTGAAATTTTTAAAATGATCCCCTTTTCCTTCTTCTTCATACTCCAAATAAAAGTGGAAAGAAAAAAAATAGAACCTTTTGGAACAAACATGCATAGCAAAGCAAAGCAAACCTGCATTGAGCATGTCCAACAATGTTGGTGTTGTTGCATGCCTTCAGGTCATCACATCTTGGTCACTGGGTAGATAACATGTTCCTTCATATGTCCTCTGGAGATAGAGTGGGTGTCATTACATGGATGAGACTTCTTAAGTCTTTCAAAGTTGTTTTTCCTTACTATGTGGTTGTCCTTGCAGAAATTGTTCTCCTGATCCTACTCACTTTGCATAAATTCTTATTATCAAATATTGTCTGAAATTGCCTCTTCCATCACCTTTTCCAGTGCAATAATATCCATTATGTTTATACAACACGATTTTTTTTTGACCATTCCCCAACTGACCGAAATTGCCTTTCACTCACATTCTCTGATTTCCTCTTTCACTCCTTTTTAATCCCTCCATCAAAATTTTGGGGATTATGTGCTTGTGACTACTTCCCCTCTTGGCATGATTTCCTTTTTAACCTGTTTCCTCCATTCCAGCTTATTTCTCTACTGAGTGTGGCGTATTTTATTTCCACACCAAACTGTGAATGTATTAAAGACTCTGTTTCAGATGAGTGAAGCTCATTCGAAACCAACTCCACTAACCCCTTCCTCCACGTCAATGTGTTTTTCTCATTCACCCCAAGTATAAGAAATAGCAAGTTCTGCCCTCTTTTTCCTTTCTACACTAGAATATTCCTGTTGGAGGCAATTCAGTGGATCAGTGGAGAGAGTGTTGGGAAGAACTGAGTTCAAATCTAGCCTCAGACACTAGCTGTGTGATTCTGGGAAAGTCACTTAACTTCTGTTTGCTTTAATCCAGAGGAGAAGGAAATGGCAAATCACTCCGGTATCTTTGCCAAGAAAAGTCCATGGACAGCATGGTCCATGGGGTCACGAGAAGTCGGACATGACTGAACAGCAAACAACATTCCTTTTACCCTGCCTTCCCTTTTACCTTTTCAAACACTCAGAAAAAAACAATCTACCCAGGACCTCTTTTTCTTATTTAACTCCCTCAGTACACTTTGAACATATTATGGTTTCAAGGGGCACTTGATTCTGCTCTCCTTGTTAGAATCATCAGTTGCTTAAATAAAATTACCTTTCTAATTTCTTTCGAATCTTGTTTTCAAATTTTAAAGTTCCTACTCTGCTCTGGTCTTTTCATCAGAAATGCTTGAAAGTCTTCTATTCCATTAAAGATCTATTTCCCCCCTCAACTTTAGAGACCAAGTTATTCCTGGTTATTAATATTTTGTCCTAGTATCTCTCATCTTTAGTAGAGGAAGGGAAGAAAAATCCAAGCATTTATTAAGGTCCTACAATGTCAGGCATTGTGCTAAACACTCATTTGATCCTTACAACTACCTTAGGAGGGAGGTGTTTTTAGTATTCTCATTTTACCATTGTGGTCCCTGAGGCAGATAGAGGTTAAGTGGACTTGTCCAGGGCCATACAGCTAGTAAGTGTCTCAGGTTGGACTTGCCACGTATGTCAGCTTTGGTGCTGGCCCCCTTTCCAAATGCCTGTGAGCTGTTGACTTTGTGTTCAGTTCTTAAGTAGATGAACTCACTCTAGTTTCTCAGTGGATTTCTTGAGCATTATTTGGTTTGGTGGGAATTTGAGGGTTTTGCTGAAGTGGGTATGTAACTACCAAACAGAGGAGAAATTTACACTGTGAATTCTGAAAGAGAGTCATGGGTTTCTTAGTGTCTGATTCTAAGCCTTTTCATCTTGCTGACATATCCATTTTAGGACCCACTTGAATTGACACAAACTGAGAATTATAGTCAAGAGGTTCAAAACATGTTGTGCTATGAGGAAATCCAAAACCATCAGCATGGAAAAAATCTATTTTTGCTCTGATTATGGACATGTTAGCAGTAGGCTGATAGCAAACCACCAACAGAGCTCTTTTACCTCTAAATGGTGAATAATACCAAACACACTAGTACCATTTTTCTTTTTTGCCTTTTTTTTTTTTTGAGGGCAACTGGGGTTAAGTAACTTGCCCAAGGACACATGGCTAGGTTTGTTTTTTTTTTTTATTTGTGTGTGTTAAGTGTCTGAGACTGGATCTGATCTCAGGTCCTTCTGACTCCAGGGCTGGCGCTCTACTCACTGCACCACCTAGCCGCCCCACACTAGTATTGTTTTGTATTTTATCAAAAATGGTATAAAAAAATTATCAAAAAAATAAAAGTTTTATTATTTTCTAAGGAGATGATTTTTCTTCTGACAACCTTTCCCTCTGCAGATGTCCACTTATTTTCACTTTTTTGATGAGCTGTCCATAAGCTTTATCCTGTAAGATAACACTGAAAACATCTTCAAAATGGATATTACTCTCCCCAAAAGAATTCTTTGAAAATAAATGTTTCCCATTCTGAGGAAAGCCACCCCAATTTCTGCTGCAGGTGCACCATGCCTGAGCAAAAAGAGAAACAGATCAAAACATGAACAGGTTTCTGGCCAACAGCTAACATCTTCAATTTAGATACCCTTGGTATTCCAGAAACCATCCAAAAATTCAACAAGGGCAGCTACTGCCTATGTTCAGGATACTTTGGAGAAATGAAAAGAACCTCCCCTCTCCAGTAAATAAATCAGACTTTTATTGATTAGAATGTGACCAGAGGTCTGAGGTCAGTTTGTTGTGCTGACTGATCAGCTCCTCTGATCGAGGCTTCAGAAGCTTCAGAAGCTTCAGAACCTCAGAACCTCAGAAGCTTCAGAAGCTTCAGAACCTCCCCTCTCCAGTAAATTTCAAATCAGACTTTTATTGATTAGAATGTGACCAGAGGTCTGAGGTCAGTTTGTTGTGCTGACTGATCAGCTCCTCTGATCGAGGCTTCAGAAGCTACAATAACTTAGAATCATAGAATGTTACTTAAACACTTAGGACATTATAGGATATTAGAAGAGAAAAGGATCTTACAAGATAATTATTTATTTGGCATCTTGTTCTACACAATTACTGCTCTAAACCCTTTCTTCTCTCCTTAAAGCCATAAATACATTCCAACTCTCAACCGTTATAGTAGCAAGTTTAGCCTCCCATTTCCCTAAGGCTACGGCCATTAGAATCATCAATTCAGAGCTAGAAGGGAACTTAGAGGCTATACAATCCAACCCTCTCCTTTTATAGATGAAGAACATAGACCCAGCAAAGTGACTTACTCGAGGTCACATAGATAGTAAGTGGCAGGGCTGGGATTTAAACCCCAGCCCTTTTGCACCAAATCCACCACTCTTTCTAATGGACCATTTGAGTCATGCTGTCTTCCACTGCAAGGAAGAAATTTTATATACCTTCATTTACTCCATGGAACTTCTCACTTCACTCTTCTTTTCATCCTGGAGAAAAGGAAGAGATATGCATCTTCTTTGCTGAGACTTTGGCCTTGATTCCATTTCCTCCCTCATCTTCTCGTACCTTACTCTAGCAATAGTCCCTTCTCAATTGATTCCTTCCTTCAGCATTCTTGGTTCTCTCCAATTTTTCAAAGTTGTCAATCCTTTAATCCCACTCAATTATCGTCACATCTCTCTCCTTCCTTCGCTGCATAAAGTTGGTTATGCTCATCTGATGCCTTTGCTTCCTCCCTACTCACACTCTCCTCAGGCCCTTGCAATCTGGTTTCCCATTCCACGGCTCTTCAAAAGCTGCTTTGTTAAAGTTCATCACTAATCTAATCAATAAGTCAAAAGACCTGTTTTCAGCTCATCCTCTAGGACCTCCCTGTAGCATCCCCTCATTCTAAAAACTCTCTTTTCCTATGGTTTCAAGGTCACTAGTCTCCTTGTTCTTCTGCTTCACTAACTACTCCTGTCTCCATTGATTCCTTCTCTTAATTTCTTAATGTGGGTATTACCAAAGATTCAGTCTTCTGCCTTCTATTCTTTGGCCCCCTTAGCAATTTCAATCACTCTTCTATGGTTCAACTATCACCTCCACATACATAACTATCAATTATCTATAGGACCGACTTCACTCCTGATCTCTGTACCCATGTTTTATCTACTATGTTGTCCAGATAATTCAGACTCAATACTGAATAGAAAAATCTCTCTAATTTCCACAGTGGAGCTTGTTTTCTTTCCCTCAAAACTGATTCCTCTCATCAGTGACATTACCATTTACCCAATCTCCCCTGTTCAAAATCTTGGTCTCTTTCCTCTCTTTTACCTCTTTTATTGTGCATCCAATTAATTACTGAGCACTACACATTCTATTTCCATGATAGTTTTAATAAGAATATTTTTTATTTATATTTTTGGTTTTTATATCACCTACACTTCCTCCTTTATTCCTGCCCTGCCCTCTCTGACAGCTACCCCTTATGACAAATTTGTTTTTAAAAAGAAAGAGGAAGAGAAAAACTCAGCAAGACAAAAAAACAATCTGATTCTGTATGCAGTATTCCACATCTGTAAATCCTTCACCTTTACAAAAGAGTAGGGGGAGAAGTCTTCTCATATCACTTCTTTGGGGTCAAGCTTTTTCTTTGTAGATTTGCTGCATTTAATTTTTTTTTTGTTTTGTCTTTTCCATTTTCATTGCTTTAGTGATTTTGTATATTGTTTTCCAGGCTCTACTTACTTCTTTTTGCATCCGCTCATGTAAGTCTTTCCATACTTCTCTATTCATCACATTTGTCATTTTTAACAGCATAGTAATACAATATTATATTCGTGTACCACAATTTGTTTAGTAATTCCCCAACCACTCTTCTTTGTTTCCAGTTATTTACTATCCCCAAAAGTGCTGCTATAAATATTTTGGTGTATATGACACCTTTCCTTTTGTCCTTAACCTTCTTGGGGCACTAAGAGATAAGGAATCAATGGAGACAGGAGTGGTAAGTGAAACAGAAGAAAATGGGACCTAGCATTAGAATCTCTGGGCCAATGGGTATGCACATTCTAGTCACTTTATTTGCATAACTTCAATTTGCTTTTCCAGAATTGTATCAGTCCTCACATCTACACAATATTTTTTTTTGTATATAACCTACTTCTATCCCTAATGTGAACACTCAAGAATGGTTGTTCAGTCATTAAATTGCATCCAACTACACATGACCTCATAAACTTTTTCCATGAGGCTTTTTTGGCAAAGATACCGAAGTGGTTTGCTATGTTCTTATCCAGTATATTCCCATTTTACAGATGAGGAACTGAAGTAAATAGGGATTAAGTGACTTGCCCAGGATCACACAGCTATTAAATGTCTGAGGCTGGATTTGAACTCAGAACTTCCTGACTCCAGATCAAGAACTGTCTGGATTAACATATTAACATATATTTCCAAACCTATTCATGAAACCCACATTACATTAGCTGTTTACCCATTTATAGCACTGTTCCTATGGGATTAATTATGCTCAATAATACTTTTCCCTAATCTTACTTTTTTCCATACCAATTAACTATGCTGGGTAAAATGAACTGTATTTACATAAGATATAAGCTAATAAAAATATACATTCTTACAGATTCTTATTGGAAAAGGGAAATACATATCCAACTACTGTCCAGATGAGATGACAAAGTATATAATGCAGCAAGTTTATTCTATAACTGCCAACACATGATGAGGCTATGGAAAAACAGGTACTCCACATTACACTATTGGTAAAACAGCTTACTGGGTCAAACATTTTGGGAAGCAATCTAACAATTTACAAGAGTAATAAAACTGATCATATCCTTTGTCCTGACATTCTAGTGGTCTGACTATATCTGAAAGAGAACGTTAAAAAGAAAAAAGGGAGATGTCAATAATATTCATAGCTCTTTATTTGTAAAAGATCAAAACTTGAAACAACTTATATGTCCACTAGTTAAGCCATGGCTTAATGAATTATGGTATGTTAACAGAGATAGAAATTGAACCTAGGATTTTATCGGTACAGGGAACTCCCAGGAGAGGAAATTCCTTCTACCAATGAAAGTTGGCACCCTCCCTGCAACTTACAATTTTAGAGAGCTGACTAGAGTACCAAGAGGCGACTTGTCCAGTCACACTGCCAGTATGTGTCAGAGGCAGGACTTGAGCCCAGGTCTTCCTGACTTTGAGCTCAGCTCTCTACCCACTATGCCCTGATGCCTCACTGTGGCACTTTATATAAAGGAATATTATAACAATGTAAAATAGACATATATGAAGAACACAAGGAACTATGGAAATACTTACATGATGTAAGTGCAGACTTATACCCTTGTTCCCTGAAAATGGTAAATGTTATAGTGGAAACATTGGGTTAAAAGCTATGTACACTTTAGTGACTTTTCCAGCATAATACCAAGTTACTTTCTAGAATGGTTGGACCAATTCACTGCTCCAATAGTAACAGTGTACTTGTCTTCTCATTGCCCCAAATATTTACCATTTTTGTCTTTTGTCATAGTTGCCTTTTTAATGGGTGCGAGGTGAAACCTAAGTTATCTTGATTTTCATTTCTCTTCTTATTGATGATTTGGAGCATTCTTTCTTATATGGCTATGGATAGTTTACACTTTCTCTTTTGAAAACTACCTGTTCATAATTTTCAACCAATTATATATTGGGTTATGGCTCTTGGTCATACATTTGAATCGCTTTTTAAATATGATATTGTATCTTTATCAGAGATAAATTGTGATATTTCCCTGAGTTTTTCTTGTTGCATTTTGTTCATGCAAAAGCTTTTTAATTTTATATAATCAAAATGGCCTTCAATCTTTTACAAAATTCCTTGTTTAAGAATTTTCCCCATAAATGTGCCTCCTTCCACTTTCTAATCTTTGTGTAAAAATAAAATGTTATTTTTACATTAAGGTCACTTAACCTCTTACAACTTATTTTGGTATTTGGTATAAGATGCTCAGTAAACCCCTAGTTTCTGCCAATCCCCAGCCTCTTTTTCCATGCTGATTTTATATTACTTCCCACCCCACCCTCCAATACATATTTCAGCCACACTGGTCTACTTGTTCCCTAGACATGGCATTCAATGGGCTTACTCACTTCTTAACACTCTGCAATCTGGATTCTAACTTCATCATTGAAGTTAAAATTATCTTCAAGGTTACCAATAATCTTTTAATTGCTAAATCCATTTGGCCTGTTCTCAATCTTCACCCTTCTTGACCTCTCTGCAGCAATTCACATTTGACCACCTTTCTCATCCTAGATACTATGCCTTTCTGGGTTTTCATGAATTCATGACACTGCACTCTACCTGTTAAACTCCTCCTCCTCAGTCTCCCTTCCTAGATCATCTGTGTCCCATCTAACTGTAGGAATACCACCACCCCCAATCAGTCCTGGGTCCTCTTTACTTCTCTTCCTTTATCCTTTCAGCGACTTCAACTCCTATGAGTTTATCATTAGTAAGTAGATTACTCTTAGATCTATATATCTAACCCCTGTCTATCTACATCGTGGTCTATAGAACAATTTGAATTGGGTGTTCAAATTTCAGACTCAATATGTCCCAAACAGAACTCACTATCTTTCCCTGATAACCCTCCCTTCTTTCCATTTAAAGTCATTTGCCATCTAGTTTAAGTTTCCCTTTTCAGACTTATTTTACATTATCCCATTTCACAAACTATGTTCAACTAAACACTTGCTATTTTTCAACCATGACACTCTGTCCCCTGCCTTTGCATAGGGCTGACCCCCATACTTACACTGCATTTTCTCCTTTCCACTCTTTAGAATTCTTAGCTTACTTAAAGGTTTAATTCATTCATGATCTTTATATTCTTAGCACCTAATACATTGCCTAATACAGAGCAGTCCCTTGAAAAATGTTTGTTGATTGATTCACAGGTCACCTTCTACTTAAAGTTATTCCCAGTCCCCTAGTTGTTAGTGATCATTCTCTCTTCAGATTCCTATCTTTTCTTATCAGGATATGTTTTATTATCCTGGTAGAAAGAGCTTGAGGAAAAGGACTTGAATTTTGCTTTGCTTTTGCATCCCCAGTATGGAGTATAACACTTTGTATATAGAAAGCACTTAGTATTATTGATTGAATAAATCACAGAATGATACATAGGTAGGGATAAGACACTTTTGTTCTTGCCAGAAGTGCAGTGGTCATTCACCTGATCCCAAGATGGAATAACATAGAAGGTTTAACCTGTTGTCTTTCTGGTCTTGGTTGCTTTGATCCTCTTTGGGAAGCCTGGTGGCCCTTTGTTCTTGGGGGATTACCATGATGTGCTAGACAGTGAGGATGTCCATTAGCTTTAGACCTATTGCAGCTCAAGAACACCTGAACTCAGTCCCCTAGCCTCATCCTCCCCAGCAGCATGTACTACAGGTATACACCATCATGTCAAAACTTACTTTGTTAAAAATGTCTATTATTTTAATCCTTTACTCAAGTCAATCTCTGATGGCTCATTATGGGTGGAGCTGACCCTGGGGTTTTGGGTGTTGTACCAACTTTGTTAGATTCTGCATCAAGCTGGAAAGGTTTCATGTGTGGGCCCAGTGAAAGACTATTATTTCTGTTTTCTAAGCAACAGCCCAAGTCAGAGACACTCATCATCAGACTAGCTATAGGGTGGAGAATGTTTTCACCATAGCAACTCTTGAAGACCATCTAGGAAATTATACAGTAGAAGGGATGTGAGTTGCATCAGGGGAAGGATCACTGATAAAATCACAGAAATACTCTAAGTATTCTTAAGTTTATATGAAAATATTAACAGCCCATTTTTAGAGTTTTATCTGGAGATTTCATTTTGTTGTGAATGTTAAGTTTATAATCACAAAAAATAGATGAGTAAATAAAACTTGTTTTTCTGGTTTGGCAGATTGATTACTAAGTATGTTAATATTCTCTAAATGATTTCTCTGAAATACAGTTTTATAAACACACACATATGTGTATACATACATACATACATACACACACATATGAAGAGCCCAAAACATTCATGCTGTATGAAAACCAATTGACTCCCAGTTGGGGGCTTATTAAATTAAAACATATTTTGACCACATCTTTTAAAAAAAGGCAAAAAGCCAATATACAATAGGTACAAATTATATACATTTATTTTTAATCATTTTAAATAACACTCTTGTATAAATTCTTTCATATATTCAAATCATACACATTTTTAGAAATTTATTTTGAAGCTAGTACAGTAAATGTGTGAGACATCTTTGTAAATCTGCATTAGGATTTTAGTGAGATAAAGAGAAGTTCATTCATTGCTTCAGAGAGACATTTATCACAATAGGTTGACTGGATGACTGGCAGAGCCCTTGTACCTTTAAATCAAATTTAGCTTTAAATCATTAAGTTTGACTTAGGCGTGGGACCTGGCTTCATGTCTTTTAGTTTATAAAAGTTATTTAGTATGTGTAAGGATGACTTTCATCTGATGGAATAAGGATGATACAATTACAACAGCCTTGGAAAATACTTCATTCAACCACTGATACCTTATTGATCAAAAGCCTTTGGTCCCCAGGATATCATTTGGTTCTTTCAGACAAGTTCCTATTAATTAAAATGACTCTTGCTTTTCCCCTGGACAGACATCAGCTAATATCCAGAGTGTAGACTTTCAATCCTGCAAATAACCCCCCTGTTACTGATCTCTCCATTTACAAAGGATTTGGGGGATACTTGTCAGGGTTTCTTTTCCTTCTCTGGATTATTTTCACCTTTCTGCCCTACCTATCTAAAATGTCTTTTAGAACTTTTCCATGAATTGGTGAGTTTTATTTTCTTAATGCACATGAATCGGATGATACTCAGTGTATAATGATAATTAATTCAAATGATGATACATGTTCCTTGATAAAGAACTATCTTCCTCAAGGGATGGGAACATAGATCAACATATATCCTAGGAAGTACCCTCACCTCTACCTTTAAAGTCCCAAACTAAATGTCCTATAGTGCTAATTTCAATTCAAGATGCAAAGTAAGGATCACTGCTTTAGGTCCTTGATTAAGAGGAAGAATCCTAGACAAGATGTGAATTTCCTAGGATCTCTGAGGCCAGAAATGGTGGGCATAATAGACTTATATATGTGGTATGATTTAAAAGTCCCAATCCAAAAATTTCTACCTTCTATCCCTAACATCCACTATCCTCTTTTAAAACACAAACGTGTGTTTGTGGTTAATATATTGAGTCCCTAAGACAATGGAATGAATTCATCAATGAAGGATTGGTAAAAGTGGAAAAAGTCAGGTATTTGGAGATTACTGGATATTTGGGTCCAAAAGGTCTAAGAGAACAAAGAAATGGTGAATGATATTCAGCAGAACACACAATGCTTTGCATACAGTAGACACTCAGGACAAAATTGATCTATTTAGCAATTTTGCCTAGAGCTGATTTATTTGGAAATCTGCTTCCTGAAATGATGATAGTGGTGGAAGAAATAAAGTCATCATTTGGTGACAGTCAGCATCTGCTCTTTTCCCAATCAAATCCACATAAGATAGTTTTGTCTGTTTTGGTGATACACTAATTCCTAAAGATTTCTAACATCTGGATCCTTCCAGCCATTGGGTTTTCCAAATCATGTTCACTATCCTATAGTTTATGAAAATATTTTTCCTTATAAGAGTTGATGTACAGAGAAGTCATATTCATTTGTTAGTTTGTAAAATTATAAACTCCAGGGCTTATCACTTTTAAAATTGGGGTTTTTGTATACTATTGCAAGTAGTGGATCATATTTAATTGATTATTACAATAAAGAATCATTTCTAAGAGCAAGGCTAGGGGATACTAAAACATTAAGACATTTCATTGGCTGGAGTTACACAAGATGATGTGTGTAGTCGGGAATGGAAGTAGTAGTTGATAAGCACTTTCAATTGTTTACAATTCCTTTTTTAAAGGCTTTATTCTAATATCCATACATGGATAAAAGTTCTGACTGCCTGGATCAAACTTTTAGATGCCTAAAATTCACCTTATTTTCTAAGTAGCTTAATTTTCTTAAGAAACACTGAATTTCTCTGTCTGTTTTAAAAGAATATAAGATGGCAAGGTGGACATCTTATTAGTATCAAATAGAATTAACATCAGTTTCAGGGGCTTCCAGCCATAGACTGGAGCTCATCAATGGCACGTTCCTCTAAAACAACAGAACATCCTCACAGATGGCTTCACCTGTCTATGCAATTTCCCCCATTTCTGTTGGCCATGACTGAATGTAGAAACTGGCCGTCTGTTCTCCCCGCAAGCAACTGCTATTAAGCCACAAGCAGTAACCACAAGTAACCACAACTAGGTTATTAGTAACCACAAGCCGTTGGTACCGGACTAGGTATCAATTAAAACACCAGCAAAGTCAAGGGACTGACCTGGAAGACCTTCCATAGAGTGGTATCTCAGTGCTAGATTGGAACTTTGACTCTGATCTCATTTAGAGAAATAAGTCCACTTGAATTCCTCTTTTGACATACTGCTCATTCCATATTGCTTATTGATACCAGTACTTAGAATAGCAGAATTTCATACCTAGAAGGGACCTTAGAGATTATGTAGCTGAATTGTCTTATCCCATAGGTAAAGAAATTCAGGTTCAGAGACATCTAGTGATTTAGCTAAGTCATACAGTTAATTATCAACAGAGCAGGAAGCAGGAAGCAGGTCTGTCGACTTAGTCCAGGACCTTTTTCCTATATTTCCTGCTGCTGCTTCCTATACCCCTCAATATTTCTTTAAAAAGTCAACTTGATTGATGTTGATGTTACACATAACCTGTGCCCAAATGGCTTATGTGTAGTCAAGACTTTATTTTTTTTGTAATATGCTTTGAGACCTGGTTTCCAAGCATGCATTATGTCTTAAAGTCAGGACAGTGCTTGGACACCTCGCTGCATAGCTACTTCATACATATAGTCACTTTTGGAACGGTATGTGACGAAGGAAAGGACCAATACAAGTTCTAGTTAGTGAACACTTTATATCCCTCCAGGTCCAGTCCCTCAAAGCCCCCCTAGCATGAGAAATAGAAAGCCTATGAAAATTGGACAGGTTATTATATGTCATCATAAGCAGATCAAAATTGGCACAATGGACCAACAGTTGAGTAAGTACATTTTTTTTTGAGAGGGGAAATCAAAATATAGACATTTTACAGACAGGAAGAGTAGGGGTACCTGGTGATGTGACAATAACCCTTCATTTCTTTTAAAATGAGGATTCCACCATTTTCTTTGGAAGACTACCACTTACATCCAGGAGACTACTAGCAAAAAGAAATTTATATATCAACTACCATTTTACATTCATCTACATGATGTAAAATTAGATGCTTACAAAGACTGAGACAGAATCTCATTAAGTGAGAAGTGACAAGATTTTGCAATCCAAGGTAGCCCTTGACTTTGAAATCTACTGAACCTTATTTCTTGACTCTATTTAACTATTCACATCCTTTTAAAGTCAAAAGGTTGATAATTCTAAGGCTGAATTGCAGGAAGGAGAGACTGAAGGGTGAGAAGATAATAGAAAAGAAACACTCAATCTCTTTAAAATTGCCCATGACATCCATAGAGGAACTTAAAATGATCGATATTCACCAGAGTCCCAGCTCCAGCAATATTGCCATCTATTTTACAGTATTTTAACCAATTCTTGTATTTTCTTTTTTACAATGCCACTAACTTCTGCTGTACAAATAAATTCTAGATGATAAAATATGACATGATTTTTTTTTACAAATAGTTACAAATGCAATGTTGATAAGATATGCTACATTATCTATATACACATTGTTTCTAGGAAGGCTGGGGCATCGATAACAAACTGAGACCCTGAGGGCACCATCAGCTTCCTCATCATAGATACTGCTTCATTCTCTCTTCCAGCCCAAGAGTCTCACCCTACACTTTATTACATCACTAGGTGATAATTCATTAAGGAGAAACTTTCCAAGAACCTCTTTAGGATTCATTTGTCCTCGATTCCAGAAACAATAAAGAACTGCTTATTGCAATGCTTGTGGCTCATCAGTTTTTTCTCATTGAAATCTCTCAGAAGAGTAAAACCGAGATCCATCCCTGCCCCACCTTGAAGAGAAATGTGTATTAGGAATGTATATGAAGACTTCCAACAGTCCTTTTCCTCCTAAACAAACATCAATCATCCTGTGGCAGACTGCTTGGTGGACACTGGCTTCCCCAGGAGCTTCTCAGGGAGTTGGATAAGAGATTCACTACAGAGTTTGGTCTTGCTACACACTCCTGCATGGCTGGGTACAAAAATATATTTTGCTTCAAGTCCTTAACAACAATGAATTCTATGGATCTTCTTGGGGAAATGAAGTATGACAGGTTGAAGGCATTACAAATTTTTACCTGAAATTTTGGGATGCACTACACATATTTGCTTTTTCAGTAAGCAAGGCCAGGCTCTGCCCCTGGGCACCACTGCTGCTACTGCTGCTGCTGCTCCCTTCAATAAGCACTGTAGTTTTAGCAACACTAGAGGAATTTGGTTCACTCTGTTCAGGTCTTAAGCTTTGTAGTTATGCATGGGAGTTGTGAGTGTTAGCTGTCCATTGGGAGCCACCTCATTGCCATCATCTTCCAATAAGCCAGACACGTCAGCATTGGGGATGCTGTCATGGTAACTGCTGAAACTGATGTTGTCTTCTTTCAGTTCAATGGTCCAAAAGGGGGCATTGAGTTTTCGGTTTTGATACTCCCTGTATGTGTACACAGCCCCCACAAATCCCATAAGCAAGACCACCACAATGATGATGACTGTCAAAATGATGATGTTGAATTGAGTCCACGATACATCAGCTAATGCTGATGTGCTATTTTCAGAAGATCCTATTGAAAAGATAGGCTGCAGAGTGGTGGGGGTAAATGTACTATTTGCAACTGTAGTGGGTGGTGATGTAGACAAAGTGGCATTAGAAACCAAAGTGGTAGATCCTTCAGTCGTAGTAAAGACAATTTCTGAAAATAAAGACAGAAAATGAGTAATGAAACAGACTTATCTAGCTTTGGAGAAGACTATAAAAGATCTCTATAAGAGATCATCGAACAAAGAATGTTCAGGTATGGGTTAGCAGATGTGGAAGAGACCTTGGAAAGCATCTAGTTCAGCTCTTTTGTTTAGTAAATGAGGAAACTGAGAGTTAGAGATGTTAAATAACTTGACCAATATTACACTGCTAGAATTTCAATCCAGGTATCACGATTCCCAGTCTACTGCTCTTTCATAACACTGTACAAAAGAGTTCTTATCAATGCACTAATATTAAAAAAAGTTAAGAATTATTTAAAACAATAAGTATCATGATAAGGACTAGGACCTCAAAACCTAGGACAATGAGTATTACATGCATGGCTGGCATCTAGTGTGGAGATACATCCACCTTAAAATTTTCAGGAGAATTCCAGAGTAAGTATCTTTCAAGATTTTCTTTGCTGGATTAGTATAAATTCTTCTAAGTCAATGAATATGTCACTACCGACACCTAAAGCCTATGTTAAGTTAGGTAATGAGGATGTATCTATATAGAATACTACAGTAAGCAGATGAACGCAGGTAATGCTAACGTACCTCAAGACTTTACACAAAGGCAGCAAAGCCTAATAGAATTGGACTTAAATCTCAGATCTGCCATTTATTGCCTATATAACCTAGCAATGAATGACATCTCAGTTCTCTGGGCCTCAGTATCCTCCTCTATGAAATGGAGATAATAATATTTATACTATTTACCTCAGAGACTTGTTATAAAAATCAAATGAGATATTGAAAGTGAAAGCATTTTATAATCAAACTATATAAATGTGGTTTATTAATCTAATAACACCTTGAGCATTCTTTCTCAAGACGTCCATCAATTTATGTAAATCCACTGTGACTTTATTTTATACATGCAAAACAAGCTTTTGTTACATGATAACTTACTTGGAATAGCAGAATACATCATGTTCTCCCATCCTTACAGCTAGGAAAATAATATGGTACACCATATTGAGAGAAAACTGGACTTGAAGTGATAATAATTAGGGTTTGGGTTACAGCAATCCCACTTACTCTCCATACTGCCTAGGACAAGTAATCTAAGTTGACTTAAATCTCAGTTTCCTTTTCCATAAAGGATAAAAATTACTTGTACTTTGTAACTTTCATTCTTTGACTCTCAATTTCCTCATCTGCATAAGGCTGTCACAAGCAAGTACTTGCTGAGTTGTTGGATAAATACAGGGGGCCATTATTTTAATTATTATAATAAACACTAATGGTGATAATGACAAGAAGAACTCAAAGTCAGCTCCTGGAAAGAACTCTAGGACGTCAGTGAAGTGTACTAACTATCAAACTCTAGTCCTACTTGGAATGAACTTAGATGATTACTAAATGCAGTGTGAAACTATAAAAGAACAAAAGATAAGAAGAATGAGAGGATATCTTAATTATTAATATGGAAACAATACAGGCCAAATGGAAGTGTGAAAACTATACAATGACAGCCTGGGTCCCAAAACAGGATTCAAATTTTCTAAGTTTATAATGGAGGTTTAGGAGGGGTGCAAACAAATTAGAAAGAAGGGAAATTTCCCTGAGCAATTATCTGACAAAATCTACTTTTGGAGTCTATGAACACAGAGAGATGCCTAGCTCATTTTGCTGTAGCCAGTGCTCAGATAAGCATTTAGCAAATGGAAACAAGATTTTCCCAACTCAGAAACAGCAGTCAGAGATGCACTCATTTTAGGATCTCCTCTTGATTTTGAGGAAAGTCATAGCAGTTGAATTCGCGAGAAACTCTCTGAGGTCTAATCCTCTCATTTTTATTTCCCACACTACTGTCCAAATGATGACCATATGTATACAGGACACTCAAACTTCACATCTATGGATATTAAACTTGCAGCAGCACACCTTCAACTGAGGCGAGCAAATGGGAAGGGACAGTGGTGGCAGAAACAGGGAAGAATGTTTTTGGAGCTAGAGAGGAACTATGGTTGATTTTGCAGTGAATAAGGCTGAGTGGGCTCTTCCTGAAGGTGTTGCTAGGAGGCTTAGAATTTATACTCTTAGCTAAGGGTTTACCTTTCTTGATGCAGTTTCCTTTGAGGTCTTTGACATAACCTTCCCAGCAGTTCTCACAATGAAAGCCAGTAGTATTGTGGAGGCAGTCAATACATTCACCACTCTCTGGCTTGCAGATCTTCGGAGTTTTAATAGAGTCCACATGACCACCACACTCACACTTCAAACAGATGCTGTCAGAATTGTAATAACCATTTTCACAGGCATTGCAGTTTGGACCTGTGTAACCCTCTCTGCATTGATCACATTTAGGTACCAACTCCCCAGGATCTAAAAGAAACAAAATATCAACATGCTTTAAAACATAGGCCTAAGAAACAACAAAAATATTGCTAATCCTGAAAAACATTTTGTTTTGGTTTTTATCAATTCTTCCTACTTCCTACAGCTCAATCAATACCAAAAGATATATAGTGCAAAATTAATATAATGAGATAAGTATTAATTATAATACAGGAATTCTAGAATGGTTCTATCAGTAACTTAGTTATATGACCTCAGGCAATTCAGCCTCCTTCTTTGGTCCAACTTCACAGAATCACAGAGTTGGAAGGTTGAAAGGGAACTCAGCAGTTTAGCTGTCCATCTCATACCTGAAAGGGGGCCCCACTATCACGTCTCTGACAAGCAGTCATCAAGCCTCTCTGAGGTGCTAAGGAGGGCAACAGATCCCCCCCCAAGGGCAGCCCACTCCACTTATTTTTTTTTTTTGCTTTTTGTTTTTGGAGGGCAATTGGGGTTAAGTGACTTGCCCAAAGTCACACAGCTAGTGTCAAGTGTCTGGGGCCAGATTTGAACTCAGGTCCTCCTGACTCCAGGGCCGGTTCTCTATTCACTGTGCCACCTAGCCACCCCCAAATCCACTCCACTTATGAGTCTCTCTAATTGTTAGGGAGTTCTTGATATCAACCTAAGTTTACCTCTTTGCAACTTTGACCCACTGTTCTTGGTTCTTCCCTCTGGGACAAAATGAAATAAATCTAATCTCTCTTCCTCATTCTTTCACTTTTCTGAAGATAGCTTTTATCCCACCCCCCAACCACTCTCCACCCTCTTACATCTTTATTTCAGGGTAAATGTATCCAGTTCTTTCAACTGATCTTATGGCACAGACTCAAGGCCCTTCACTATTTGGGTTGGACAATTCTGCACGCTTTCCAGCTTATCTACGTCCTCCTTAAACTACATTACCCAGTACTGAACACAATACTCCAGGTGTGATATGACCAAGACTAAAGTGGGATTATCATCTTGTTATTCCGAGAAGCCATGCTTCCATTACTCTTATCTAAGACTCCATTAGCTTTTTGGCTGCCACATAATATTGCTGACAAATGAGGGAAAAGGATGAGGTGCTTTCTATAGGACCTATCCATTCAGCCCCAAATCATTTATTAAGCACTTACTGTGTACCACACAATAACACAAAGACTCTCACACTTTACCACATCCTAGGTTCTAAAGCTCCTTCTATTTCAAACTTTCTATGCTGCAGGGTTACTTCCAACTCAAACATTTGAGGATTTAATTATTCTACTAGCTGCTTGGCTTCTAGGGAGTATGAGGGAGAAATCCGAGTTACCTATTTCAGTAGGAAAGGAATGAAATATGCTCAGAGAGTCTGAATAACAGCAACATATCAGAGGCAACTAATTAATTTTTAGCCCTCATAGATATGATAAAGTAGGGCTTTAACAATAATTGACAGAGCAGTGACTGACTCCATAAACTATTTGCAAAGACAGCTTATGTTGAATAATACTAGGCAAACTGCCTGATAAAGGTTTCAAAACTTAAAAGTAATTGACAATGTGTATGTGAATTCATGTTAACTGGGATAGACTTCCATAGTTTACTCTGGCATAATAAAGAAATTAGGAAGGATATAACAAGCTATCAGACTAAAATTTCATTCAGGCCAGAGAAATGCTTCCAAGGCAGAGCTCTGACATGGAACCATTAGACATTTTGTAAGATTACCCATAGCAAAGTGAGAATATCACCTAAATAAATACATGTCTGGATAAAATCATCCTGTTATGGCAAGTTAATGATTATATGAAATCATGCCTATCTGTTCTATATCTATATTAATTTCAATGTCTGAATTTGTTCTTGGTATTTTAGAGTTAGAAACAGAACAGTACACTTTAGGGATTATCTATTCTACTCCCCTTATTTGGCAGTTGAACAAATTACAATGGTAAAGTGATTGGTTATACAGGCAGAAGAGGAAGTGTCAGACTCAATATAAGGGCTCTGGGTCCAAGCTCAGTGCTCTTTCCTCTGTACTAGGCCAGTTTTATATGGGCCAATAAAGGAGTTTAATTCACCATTTAATAGTCAGACTAGTTTTGTAAGTTGGGTATATCACAATATCTGACCATAAATTTTCTTATGTGTACACACACTAAGAGGACTGAAATAGATAACCTCAAAGGTCCCTTCCAACTCACTGTGAACCTGTGATGTTACAAAACAGAAGGCTGGAGCTGGAAGGTGCTTCTTAGATTATCCAGCTTATCCCCCTTACTCCAGGTGTGATATGACCAGGAGTAGAGTGATATTATCATCTCCTTGTTACTGGTAACCATGCCTCTATTACTATTGGTACAAAACTAGGAGGCAGGAGAACCACGGAGGCTATTTAATTTTTTATGAGACCACCTTACACTAACACAGAGCTTTGAAGTATATACACTATCTCACTTGATATTCACAATGACCTTGTAAAGTATCGTGGGGGCAAATTTCTTAAGATCAAGGACTCTGTCTAATTAATCTAATTTCTCTTTCCCCCCAGCAGTCCCAGAGTATAGTACTTCAGCGAATAGCTTCTACTGGGAATGTTAACGGACTACTACAAATGTTAAACTTGTCTAGGACATAGGTTTATGGAAAAGCCTTACGTATGAAACAGCTGCCAGTAGATGTCACTGCTGAGCAAGGGCACCTAAGACATTTATGGATGGCAGTGGGACTCTTGTAGAAACCATCTTTGCATCCTTCACAATGGTTTCCTTTGCTGTTTCCTTGGCAGTTCAAACAGGTACCTGAAATAAATTATTTAAAAATGTTTAGAGGTGTAGGGACCTCTGGTTTGTTTTACTCAAGGTAAAACTTAATAATTCAATTTGACAAGCATTTATTAAGTGCCTACTACATGCTAATGCTATTCTATGTCATGGAGATGGGAAGAGAATAAGTACTTTTATAAAGCACTCAGGCTGCATAATTAGTGAGTGTCAAAGGCCAGATTTGAATTCAGATCTTCTTGATTCTAGACCAGGGTTCTATTCACTGTGCCAAAGCTAAACAACCACTATCCTTAAGTACCTTACCTTCTACTATGATGGGGATAAGGTGAGAAAGCATGTACATGAATGACAGGATCATGTGATCTTACATGATAAATAAACACAAAGTGATTCCAAGGGTGGGAAAACACTGATAAAACTGAAGGGATCAGGAAAGGGCTTTAGTAAGGCAGTGAGAAGGAAGAACATATAGGCATGGTTGACAGCCTGGGCAATAGTGAAGAGGCAGGAGATAGAACTGCGAACTTTTTTCTTGTATGTGTTTTAAAGAGTTTATGCTTGCATACTAATAAAGATTAACTGAACTTGACTGAGGGCTAGTGTTAGACTTAAAAATCTGATTCTCCCTAAATATTATAGTTTACTGGAATAAGTATGCCAGCATAATGACATCTTTCTGAAAGATTCATAATTATAGAAAGACATTGAAAAATAATACCAATTGTAAATCATTTGTAGGTTGTATTTGAGCTAGATTAGGGGGAGAAGTATAGATTATATTCAGTCCAATAGGAGTTTGTTTGCTTCCAGGGATCTATTTGGGTGTGGAGGGATCCAGACCTCAGAATCACTGATGCAGGCTCAATTGTTGATGTGAAAACCCCCCACAAATGCAGACTGGCAATTCATCTGAAATTTATAGTTGAAGTTGGCATGGGGCACTGAGAGGTTGAATTACTTACCCAGGGTACAAAGCCAATATGTGTCAGGGGCAAAACTTGAATCTAGGCCTTCCTAATTGTAAGAATGATGTCTACTTACTCTGCTATACAGCCTCTAAACAACAGCTAGAAAATGTCTGTTGATTAGCTTTAGTTTTTAGTTCTAAACAGCACTTAATCCTAACTTTCAAATACATTACACTGCACAGATTATTTATTTTCAATGATAGTCAAGTATATGTGGGGTGGGTGGGGAGATGGGGGAGTGGAGCAGAATGAGTCAGGTAAAAGATCAAAGCCATAGGTACAAATTCTAAGGAAATCCTTTTGGGGGGAGGGGCTTTTCTACTGAAGATTGATTGTACCATCCTCTCCCAATCTTCAAATTCCCCTTTCCCATATCAGGGATATGGTTTTAAGAAAATGCATTCATTATGATAAGCTGTTGGGCTATATAAATCCTGATCTGGCAAAGCCCAAAGGCTAAAGCTCAAACAATGGACCTTTGGGAGAGATTTCTGATATCCCAATCATTTTGGCATACCTTTTCCAGCCTTGTCTAGAAAAAAGACAAGCTGGCAGTCTTAAAAGACAATCCATAGAATATTAAGCCTGAAATTGACTTTAGAGATGACATAGTCTAATCCTATCCTCATTTTCATTTTGATGGAACGGAAACAGAACAGGAGAGGGGATGGGATCTACTCAAATTTACACAGTTAGCTAGTGATGGCCAAAATAAAAATCTAGGCCTCCCAATTCTTAATCCAATGCATTATCTATTATATCATGACTCACAATCAAGCAAGGTGCCTCAAGGAAATAATTCCTCTTGTTTCTGTAGTTCTTTAAGGTTTATAAAACTGCTTTTGTAATGTCCACAAAAATCCTAATACTGTTACATGTATTTTCTTTATTTTATAGATAAGAAAACGGAGATTCTGAGTCACCCGTTAAGAAATGTCAGAGCTTGGACTTGAACCTTCTGATTCCAAGTCCAGAGCTCTTTCTATTTATACTACATTGCACTTGCAATAAAATTTCCTTGGTCGGGGAGGGAAGAAGTTTTTAAGTAACTCGGGTATTCATTAACGGTCTAGTCTTTTAGGAGTCAATTGGCAAGAGAGCCATATTTGATATAAAAAATACATATTGTGCCATAATAAATGTTTGACCTGAATGGCATATGAAATCCAATCAGGCTTAAAGTTATGAAAGTTGCTTTTATGTGCTGACTTGCTAATAATTTGTATGTGGGCCCCAGAGTCTTTGCAAATATCACAATGCATTTTATTCAATAAAATAATTTATTCAAAATGTTATGAAGAGTTTCCAGAACAAACAGCACCATACTGCTATTCTATTTGCATTATTCCTAATACCTTGCAATCAGAACCCCGTAAAAACTATGGCCTGAATACTTGCATATGAAACACAGTGAGGTGAGAATGTCAGCACTTAAAACCCAAGGTATATAGGGAAATGACATCTATTAAAGAGCATGCAAGTTTGTGGTGGTTTTGATTTTTGTTTGCTTTTTGGGACAGGCCTGCAATTTTATAGACGTGGGGAATTCCTTTCCTCAGCGAATGATAGCAACGGTTTTGTAGCTTATACTCTTACAGAGTTCCCAGAGGCACTGAGGGGTTCAGTGATTTGCTCAGGGGTACAAAGCTAGTATATACCAGAGGCAGAACCTTTATTTACCAAGCTGCTTCTCTTTGTGGTGGTATTCTTTTTTTAAATTGAGCACTATGAATAAGTCTCATTCTATCTGCAGAAAAACTAACAGATAAAAGCCATTCACAATGAGACTAAGTAAGAGGATGTTAAAGTTATAATAGTTAATATTTAATAATAATAACTTTATGATAGAAAAAATTTAATGACAAAATAGATATATTTTCCTTAAATATTTGAACCATACTATTATAAGACATTCATGCCAGTTCTATACCTGTAACACAATGTGAAATACAAAAAGAAAAAAATCAAATATTACAACTGCTTCAACACCCAAACCCCCTTTACCCACGAGGTTCATTTGGTTTCACATTCTGCAAACTTTCACTGGAAAACTACAGTGCATACATAGCCCTTCCCTTCCTTTTCTTGGCCTTTAAAGCTCTTCTTTGGTCCTACTCAGTTTTTTGTTGTGATCTACTACAAATGCAATCAAGTACTCCAAATCTCTCTTCTCATTTTTCAGATTTAATAGGATTATTTCTGTCCATGTGAGGGACAAAATATATGGTAGGAAAACCTTCCACCTTGTAGTGGTTGTTAGTTACATCACTGGCAGTGACATCCACCTTTACTATAACCAGATTTTTCTGGTGCTTGTATTTCTCCCCTACTTCAGTATACACAGGCTCTAGCTGCTTACAGTATTCACATCATGGGGCCAAGAACTCAATGAAAATGTCTGACTTGGAGTCTGTCACAAAGGAGTCAAAAGTCTTACCTTCCACAATCATTTCAAATCCTTTATTGTTTTGGGGCACAGGCTGGGATTTGATGGTTACCTTTAGTTTTCCTTTTTTGAATGCCAATACAAAGTCTCAGAGTATTATCATAATCATATTCCTCTGGTTCTATGGCATACGTTTTGGCACCCACATCCGAGATTGCTACATTGATATCTTCACCACTGTTGCCAAGTCCCAAGTCCTTCATTTCATCATACTCATCAGCAATAGCAAACGTATTCAGGTAAATCCTTTTTGTCATCGTCGTCGTTGTTGTTGTTGTTCAATAGTATCTGACTCTTTGTGACCATGGACCATAGCAGGCCTGGTCCTTTTATCCTCCACTATCTTCTGAAGTCTGTCTAAGCTCATGTTCATTGCTTCTATGACACTATCTATCCATTTTATCCTCTGCTGTCCCCTTTTCCTTTTGCTTTCACTGAAGTCCACAGCAACTTTCAAGACCTTGTTCCTCTAATACTGAGTAGCAACTCTATAGTGAAAACTGAAGTTCACAGTATAATAGAATGCCATCAGAGAACATTTAACATATCTCTTGGCATTACTGGAAGTTGTTCAATGACCAACTAATGGCAGAGCGTGCTTCACCACATGATCCCTGATGGCAGCTACTTCAGTAGGTTGCTCAGTATCTAAAACATTGATTTTTCATTCATACTTAGAGTAAAATTTTTTTCTACTTTGTATCATGACAAATTTTTCCAGAAGAGACATACAGGAATTTTGCAACTTCATTGTTGAAAATATGGTGGAATTTCCATCATATTGACCACCAAATGTTAAGAGTTATAAGGGATCCTAGAGATCATCTCTTGGAGTGGGTGGGGAATCTGTGGCCTCAAGGCCACATGTGGCTCCCTAGGTCTTCAAGTGTGGCCCTTTGACTGAATCCAAACTTCACAGAACAAATCCCCTTAATGAAAGGATTTGTTCTGTAAGAGTTGGACTCAGTCAAAAGGCCGGACCCACAGACACAAAAGGCCACAAGTGACCTTGAGGTCACAGATTTCACACCCCTGATTTGAACCTAGGTCTTAATTTTTTAGTAAAAGGAGAATCTATGATATTTTCAATACAGTCATGAATATATGTAACAATTAGAGACTAATACAAGAGTATACTCATGTGTTAAATAGTGTGAAACAGAAAGTAAATACTTCTATGGATTTGTTCTGTGAAGTTTGGATTCAGGCAAAGGGCTGTACTTGAGGACCTAGCAGGCCACAGGTTCCTCACTCCTGATTCTAGTCTAATCACCTCATCTTTACAGATGAGGAAACAGACTTAGAGAGGTAAAGTCATTTATTCAGAACACACAATTCATTAGTAGGACAGCTGGAACCAGAGCACTCATCTAAGTACTATTCCATCCAAAGTTTTTTCATTTGCAATAGCTTATTATCTGTGGGGGAAATAGCATAGCAATGCTAATCTGATTCAATTTTTTCCCCTGAAACCATGTGAATATCAAAATTTTAGGAACCACTCAGTGTGGCAACAAAGCATATTTAAAAACAAAAAGAAGCCTTAATTGGTTCCATTCTCCCCACTGAACATAGCACTCCTTACTCATTAAGTCTGAATGTTCAATGAGGTACATTAACTATTAACTATTTCAGGTCATAAATGTGTCAATGGATATAGTTCCCCAAATCGTCCACTTATGATATGAAAGAGTTAATGTGTTTCCTGGAAATTGAATCTACTACCATGGAATGATGCAAGTTAAGTCTGGAGAGAATCTAGGTCCTTGAATAAAGGCTCTGTTGCTTTTAGGAAGCCCAAACAGAATAATTAATCCTTAATTAATTCTTAATTCTCACTAATTGAATGGAAGGCTGGTATGAATTACTGACAAATTTAATTTACAGAGAAATGTTGTCTTATTTTAAGTAAGCTTCTGACATCTTCTGGAGAACCGGAGTTATGTTTTAGGAAGCATATCAGCAAATTAGAACACAGGTCCTAAAAATGGTGACCAGGATAGTGAAGGGACTGGAAACCAGAACTAGTGAGAATCAATTAAGGGAGAAGTAAAACTGAAGAAAGACTTATACATAGGCATGTTTTCTTTTTAAAAATATACATTATAGGATTATAGGGAAAAGGAATGATCTGTTCTGCTTGATCCCAGGGCAAAACACGGACCAATTGCTGGAATTACAAGGAGATAAATTTTGCCCACGTCCACAAATTTGAAAAATGTCTTGGGAGAGAGTCTCCTACTGTAGATGATCAAGAGAAGACAACTTGTACATGCTGCTAAGATTCATGCTCCAGGCAGGAGAGGGGCAGCATGGAGAAAGTACAATGGATTCAAAGACAACTCTCTGGATCTCATTTTACTACTCTGAAATATGAAGGGGGCTGACTGGATGATATATAAGGTCCATTTAAAACAAATTTATAACAAAGTTTTGCCAAGCAGAAGTTCCTGGAAAACATCTACTTTATTACTATGTCTCATGAATTATTAATTAGTAACTATTGTGTGAATTCTCTTATATGCAAATGGATATAGCTTGATGAGTTTATTTTAAGTATGTGAACATTCCTTTGGAAGTATGTTTGTGTTATTAATGTAATAGTAGACTATATCTCCCATTAAATAGCAAACAAAAGTTTCAGAATAGCCAGTTCATGGTAAACTCAAGGCCAGCTCACTCAAGAATCTATGATAGAGAAGCAAAGGAAAGCTGGGCATAGTGTAACACTTGCCCTAGATTTTGAGTCTATTTCAAAAAATTTAGTAATAGCATCCTATGGCCTAAAATTTGATAGGGGAAGTTGATCCAAGAGATGTGGGAAGTTTTCAAGGGCAATATTCTAACGAAATAAATACAAATGAATCTGATGAGGATTAAAGGAGGAACTCTCTAAAAAGGCTCAAGTCTTAGTCCTTTAGTCAGGGAACTAATAAATCAACTTTGACATTAAAGACGTGTAAAAGATGGAAGCAAGGCCAAGTTAAAACAAGTAGGACACGTTCCCCTAAGTGCAAAAGCAGCTCAGAATGAACTGAAGTTTGTGAATTGTTGAAAATCACTAAAAAGGCTTTTAAAGCTATACTAGAAGCAGCTAGCAGTTTAAAAATTATTTTGAAGCTCTTTATTTTTTACAGCACACTCAATTTCTGGAAATACCTCTTCTTTCCTTCTCCAGATTGAACACTTAACTTGTAATAAAGAAAACCAATTAAGTCAAGATGAACCAGTTTTAAACCCCTTTGAATCCACCAAAAAAAAAAAAAGGCTGCTGGCTCCTCTGAGTGTATAGGATAATGATAGCTAAAGCCAAAGGCAGAACTACTCAACTCTTTGTTTTTGGTTTTTGTTTTTTACAAAAAGAATTTTCTTCAAACTGGGGATAGAACAAAAGTTATTAGTAAGGAGTTAAAACTCAAAATAAGTTGGGGGGAAGGAGATAATTGTGTCTCCTTAAAAAAAACAAAGGCTCCCAGATGTCTTAAAGAGTTTAAGTCACCAGGTCCAGACAACTTAGATCCTAGTGTTATGAAACAATTGATAGAAATTACTTGTAAATTAATATCAGTTATCTCTAAAGAATTATGCAAAATGACAAGATTGGAAATAGTCAAGTATCCTGATTTTCCAAAAAGGAAAAAGAGTGAATTTTTTAAATTAATTTTTTGCTATATTTTGATGCAGCAGATATATCTCAACAAACATACATCATACACACCTCCTCCCCATCCCTATACTAGTCATACACATAGCATAGTGCTCCCAAATATGAGCCAAACAGGCAAAACCATCTAAACTAAAATGGGTTACACTTCATATCTGCCAGTCATTTCTCTACCTTGGGTTTAGTTGCTTCCTCATTCATATAGAGTTTAAACTCTTAACTTTTCACTTTTGTAGTTTATTGTTTATTAACAAAAGGGAAGCTTGTGTACCTTAACTTTAATAATTTGGTGCCAATGTTGCCCATTGTACTTATATTTAGTTTGGGGCTTTTCATTCTTTATTTATACTCCTGTAATCATTGTATATATATTCATCTGAAGACAGTGAATTCCATAACATAAACCAATGGCCTTAACTTCAAGTCCTTGCAAAAATTCTACAATGTGCTATTATTTTTTTAAAAAAGATTTGATTGATATTTTAATTTTTACATCTCCTTCATTTCCTAATACATTCTTCCCTATTCCCCACCCAGATGCTGTCTCTCCTTCCTAGCTTTGTGTCATATGCAAATTTGATAAGTATGCATGCATTCAAGTTGCTAATAAAACTTTTTTTCTCTAGAAGTTTACTAACCATTAGTTTAGTTATGTCTTATAATTAAATATATATTTATTAAATATTAAATTAAAATAAATAATAAATCAATTATTTATTTAATTAAATGTCCTAGAATTTTTGCCAGAATCAAAGTCAAACTCATTGGCCTCTACTTGCAGACTCCATTTTCCTCCATCTTAAAAAAAAAAAAATTGGTACAGTGTTTGCCCTTTTAAGACCTTTTCCTTGTGCTATCAAATTTCAAAGATCATTCACAATAATTCTGCAATTACATCTGCCATTCTTTTTTTCAATTCTGAAGGAGTCTCATCACTTCTTTTAGTTTTTAAATTGTTTTTTTATTTATAATCTATAATCATGCCTCCAATTTAACAAGTGAATATTGTTAAGACAGGTAAGATAAAATGGGACATGTGAAAGTACAGTGAGTTCTTAGGGGAGAAGCACTAGGTAAGTTCAAGGTTGCAATTTTCTTTCCCTTCTGCTTTTTAGCCTAAAAATTGAAGGTTAATGTTAATGTGGCTATTGGCCACCAGGGGGCAGCCACAGCACATCAGTGGTGGGAAAACTGCATTGAAAAATAAACGAATTTTAAGTGAAGCTGGCAGTGTTGGGAAAAGTACTAAGAATGTTCCTTCATCTCTAACTCTCAGGAATTCTCTAATATGACCCAAAATGTACAGGCTTCACCTGATATTTGTAGGAAAAACAAATCCCTGTTTCTTTAGTTGTGGTATCTGATAGAACAGAGCAGGGAATTTTGCAAGTAATTTAAAATTGGAGGACCCTGCCATTTTATTCATGATCTCTACAACATTGTCAGAATATAACCCTTAATAAACTGTAAAAGTTATTAAAAGGGAAAAAAAACCTTCAGTCTGTAATCTACTCCCTAAAAGTTTCCCAAAATTAACTTAAATTAACTCAGTGATAAACCCATTCCTTACTTTATTACTGGTTACAAAAGCATAGAATGGTAGAGCTGGAAGAGATATAGAAACATGGAGTAGAATAAACTTTGAAGCAGGGAATGTTAGGATTAGCCTGTAAAATGTACATATAATGTACATGATATATAATATATACATATATAACCAGCTATAATCTAGTTGAGAAATATTATAAATTAATTCACTGATTCAGATAGTTGCTTTAAAATAATACTTTCTAAAAAACCATATCCTCAGCACAAGAAATAAATGGTAAATTGCCTTAAGAACCATGCATTGTTTTAATCAGTCTTAATAGGTAATGAGGTTAAGGAATAAAAGGAAAGGATCACATATATACTTATATTTGTGAATTCTTTCCCAAATAAAAGCTGTATTTTCCCTCCACAATAATTTTATGTATATTTACTAACCTGTTCCCCCAATTTGACTTAGAGTAATGGGACAGAGGGCAATAGCTAAGGGAGAGGGATCCTCAGAGATAATGATTTAATCTAAAAGACCCAGATACACCCCTGCAACAAAGTAAGTATAACCTGTGTACTACCCAGAAGACACTAGGTAAGTACATGGTTTTAATCATACAGTTGGTAATACTTTTTTATTTTTGACAGGTCTTTTTAATAAAAAAAGGCCAATTATTTTAGATATACTATTATCATCACCATAATATTCCTGTGGTAGTTATATATATTATTATAAGTGTTATTTTAACTAATAGAGATTAGATGTAAAAGGACTACATGAAAAAAGTTGACAAAGAGAACAGAATCTAACTCTTAGTTCTTGTTAACATATTCAATCACAAATTCTTATTGAGCACTTACAGAGCACATGAGAAGCAATGTGGTGGAGTAGAGAGAGAGAGCTAGCCTTGAAGTCAGAAAGCTTTGGGGTCAAGTCCCACTTCTGACACACACTGGTTGTGTAATCCTGGACAAGTCACTCAATCCCTCAGTGTATACCCCTGGGCAAGTCAGTAAATCTTTCAGGACAACCCTGGACAAGTAACCTAATCTCTCAGTGTGACTCCGGGTGTGTTACCTGGGTAAATCACTTAATCTCTCAGTGTGACCTTGGGCATGTCATTTAATCTCTCAGTGTGACCCTGGGCAAGTCGCTCAGTCCCTCAGTGCTCCTAGACAACTCTCTAAAATTATAAATTGTAGAACAGTTGCAGGTTTGCATTGGTAGAGTTACCTAACAGTGAAATGAAATCTCTACCCCATCCTCTTCCAATATTCAGATGGTGCCTGAAGATCATACAATAAAATAAGAGTAGGTCAAATAATCTCTTCTATCCTTAGGGTAAAGTTAGCCCAGGAATCATGTAGATCAAAGCTAGTAACAACCAATATTATTTAAGTGTCTTCTATGTACAAGGTACTAAGTACTGAAGAGGGAAAGAGATGAATATCTCACTGCTCCCTAACTCCCCACTATAATCTAGTTGAGAAGAAATATTACAAATGAATTCATTGATCCAGTTATTACATACTTATTAAGTGCAAAGGCCTGTGACAGATGCTATGAATACAAATATGAAAAAATGCCACAGTTCTTGCCCTCAAGGAGCTTATATCTAGTTGCATGGAGAGCAAAGAACAAAAGGCTAAGTACTAAGATTACACCTTGGAGTGAAAATATGCTTTACCTGAGAAGGGATCACAAGTGACAGACTGATTATTGCATTGGCAGGGCAGACAGCCATTCTCATTGAAGTCATAATACCCATCTTGGCAGTGGTCACATTTGGAACCTCCAACACCCACTTTACACTGGCATTTCCCAGAGCTGCAAAGAAAAACAGGGAAATTAAACAAAAGCTAAATCATCTCAATTCTTTTTTTTTTTTTTACTGCTAAACAAACCATACCAGAAAACCTCACTATTGGAAACAAATTTAACTAGGAGCATTAGGAGTGATTTTCATGAATTGGGAATGTACAAGCCCTGTGACTAAACACATTCAGCTCTTCTAGTGTGCTGATCCCAATCATTTCTGACACCTTCATCCTCTGCATTCCAGGGCGGCTTAAAATGACTGCTCATGAAACACAAAGTCTCTACTTTCCAGAAACATTTCTGTTTACCAAGCTCTACATTCTCGGTAAGTAACCATCTATTTCCTGGATCACTCTCTATTCCACTAGAATTTGCTCTTTAGGACATGGAGAAATTAAAAGGTACATCACTTGTTATCCATTCTATTTCACATCTGACAAGAGAGAACGAAGACAAAATGTGTAAGTATGACTTTAAGGCAAAAGCACACTTTAAATATGAATTTATTATTACTGTTATATATGTAGAATTAATAATCACTCACATCTATCAAGGGTTTCACAGTTTACAAGATTTTCTTCCTCAAAACACACAGGTTCCCATTATTGCACTCAGAGAAGAGGGACATATGCCACAAAAGAGTTGCACTCCCTCCTTGCAGTGGTAGAGTGGGATACTCTGGACTTTCCCCTTTGACTGGGGCTGACTACAGGCTCTTGGACCTTTCAGGAGATTTTCCCCCACTAAAGGGCCCACATAGATAAGGCAATATAACTATTCTCAAGTGGCCAGGCTATGTTTTAACCCATTTTATTTGTAGGGCATTCAAACTGACTTCATACATTCATTCATTTAACAAATATTTATTAAGATCCTACTGTGTACAGAGTCCTGTGCTAGACTTTATTGGAGATATAAAGGTTACATAAAATATAGGTCTTCCCCTTGTGGAACTGTATATATCTAGTTGGGGAACAACACTTAAGTATAGATAATTATAATATATAATACAACATGATAAGTATATTAGAGAAGCATTAAAGTACTTTGTGAGTTCTGAGGAAAAAGGTCATTAACAAGAGAGAGAGAGAGAGAGAGAGAGAGAGAGAGAGAGAGAGAGAGAGAGAGAGAGAGATTAGGGAAGGCTTCCTAAAGAAGGCAGCATTTGAAATTAGAATAGAGGGAGTCATCCAACTTTGCTGGTTCAAAAATTCCTGACAGCTTTAGCCAAATATCATTCTATAAAACCACCAACACAACAATTACATATGCATATCAATCTGCTTTGTGGAATAGATATTAAGACCCTTACAGGAGGCCTTTAGGAATAGGAAAACATGCAATTACTGCCAGAAACAGCTAGCAAACTCCAGCTCTCAATATAGAAAAAAATCATCTCTTCACATGGATCAGAAAAAATGCTGAAGGCACATCTCTTTTGTTACAAACATCAAGAACATTTTATCAAAGGAGCCTTCAGGATGATTAAAAGACTACTGGAGAAATGCTTTTTGACTGACAAAAATCTGACAGAAGACAAATACAAAAAATTACTTTCTGGAACTGTCATATCTATTAAAAAGAAATAAATTGGCTGTCATGTCTATAGTCCTTTGAGTGCATTGAAACTGTTCATTCACGTTGGTTCACACACCAACATGTGTGGACACTCCATGACCAATTCTCCATATAAACAAAGGGTCACTGCTACTATGCCTCTGCATCCAAGACCCCTCCTTAACTGCTACTGAAAAATGGGCTTGGCCCCCTGTCTAGTCTCTATTCCCACCTCCAGAATTTCAGGTATCACAGCCCCTGCACCTCAACAACAAATGCTGATGGAATTAGTCTGCTATGTTGTCATGAGATGTGCCTAGTCCTCAATTGTTAACTCTTTTTGCTTCCCTTAGGATGTAGAAAAGTTAAATATTTGGGCTTTGGGCTCGAAGGGCTCAGGACTTATAAGGGCTTTCATAGGAATAGGCTTCTCATAGGTTTATGAGAAGTTCAGAGTCACACTTCGAAGAGACACAGGATTTTGACTCAGAGAGAAAAATAATAATGAAAACTACCAAACAGTAACTGATGCTTAAGTGGCAAAGGGAGGCAGCATCACATGGTGGATAGAGAACTGACCTCAAAGACCTGGCTATAAGGTTCATATCCTGTGGTTTCAGGTCCTGACACACACTGGTTATATGGATACAGGCAAGTTATAGTACCTCTCTATGCTCTGGGCAACTCTAAGATTTTAAGTTCCAAAAACGGTGCTAACATGAATTGGCAGAAGAACTCTCTCACCAGAAGCTCCCTACATTGATGAAACCACAAGTTCATTTTGTATCTGGATTTGTTTAGCACTTTCAAGTTTGCAAAGAGCTTTACATACTATATACATTATTTCAGTTGTATCATGGACTAAGTAGCCCTTTGTGAACTGAGAAGCTATGCAGCAATCAATTTACAATCAATATATTGGAACAAACTTTCAAAAGTTGGAAGCAATCTGCATTGAAACTACTCTTTCCCTAAGGAAATCTTTTATATCTTATCACTGATCAACTTTGGTAGAAAAATGGCAGTGTGACAGAGTAAGTCTATTCAGGGGGTCAGTCTTTTATCTATTCATGCCCACTCTCTCAAAATAGCTTTGGACACAACGTAGTACATTCAGTTAGAGGACAGAGTAAATGTGCAGCTTTGATGTGTGTATCATGGGTATCAAGAGGCAGTGTTGTAGTGGACAGACAACTATGCTTGAAGCCAGGAAGATTTGGGTTTAAGTACCACCTCAGACACTAGCTATGTGACCCTGAGTTCAGTGCTTTAGGCAACTCTTAGGCTAAATTGCAGAGAAGGTGCCAAGCTGCCTTAGTAGAGATTGTTTTTTAACCCAGAAGATCTCAGTGCCGATGATGTCACAGGTCAAGTCTCCAAACTTATCTACTATGGGTATCATTCTCCTGAAAGTGAATGAAATAAGACACAGCTTTCTCCCTGGGTCAGCTTCCTCCTCTGTAAAATGAGGGAATTAAGCTATTAAAGAATCACAGTTATCTCGGGACCTTAAGTGATTCTCTAGTCACAAGCAACATAGATAGAACTAACCTATACCTCTTCTTTTAAAAGTGGTCACTTAGCTTTTCAAGACTTCTAATGATGAAAGTTCACTGACTCCCAAGGCTGCCAGTTTGACTTTCAAATAGCTCCATTAGGATGTTTTACTTATATTGAGCCTAATTCTGCCTTTTCATAACTCCCACCACAGTTCTTAGTTTGACCTCTGGGACCAGGCAGACAAGTCTAATCCCTGTGCTACAAGACAGCCTTCCAAATACTTGACCACGTCACACCTAAGTCATGTATTCTATTGTCTAAAATCACCAACTCTGTCAACTGATCCTCATATGGTATATATATATATAATTTAATGCACTTAGCATCATGTTCACCCTGTTCTGGCTGTGTTCCAATTTCCTTACTAAAATATACCAAAAATTATATCATGTTAGTTGTGGTAAACTACAAAGAGACTATAATTGGGGCGGCTAGGTGGCGCAGTGAGTAGAGTGCTGGCCCTGGAGTCAGAAGGACCTGAGTTCGGTTCCAGCCTCAGACACTTAACACACACAAACAAAAACCTAGCCGTGTGACCTTGGGCACATTACTTAACCCCAATTGCCCTCCAAAAAGCAAAAAAAAAACAAAACCCCAAAACAAAGAGACTATAACCTTCTTTGTTGAAGACACCATGTCTCTGTTAATGCCGTGAGAAATAAGTGTAAGTTATTTTTCTTACTCTGGGTTCTGCTAATGCCTAGCACATTAAGCTCCTTAAAAGGTTTTAAACTTAAACTTAAACTCTACCTTTGCTGGCCTCAGTTTCCTCCTCTAAAAATAGAGTGAGACTAGATGACCAGTAGGATTCCTTTCAGAAAGTTCTAGCATTCTATAAATACTAACGTCCTTTCCAACTTGAGCATTTTATTACACTATACCTAAATCCTTAGCATGCCTATTTTGTGGTTCTAGAAATATGATCTTAGTTGAATTTTTCCTTTTACCATTAAAAGTTTTCTCCAAGCTACCTTTTAGTGTTGAAGTGAACATTTTAAAAATTATTTGACTCTATCAAGATAGTTGTTAGAAACCATCTTTGATATTATGGAATGTTCTTTCAGAACATGAAGAATTTCAGTCAATAGATGGATTCCCTCTAAATATGTTTTAGACTACTTACTCTCAAAAGAGCAAAGAATGTTTAGCACAAAGACCCAATGTTTTCAGTGATAAAGCTACCCTTTTTTTCAACCAAAGAAGCTTTCCTGATTGCATAATGATTTATAAAGTATGTGTTGTGCTAGTGGAGAGGGCAATATTAAAAGCAGATCTGACAACAAAATGTCAAATCATGGGATTAAATTCCCTTTTTAGGGGAAAGCAAGGCTCTGTAGAAAAATTATTTTGTATAAAATCACAGGAGCAAGGATATGAAATATAATACTTGCTAATAATCTTTGATTTTGTGTACTTCTCTAAATACCAAAGTTGCTTAGAATTTGTGTCCCATGCACCGATATATTATCTTCAATATGGTTAAAGTAAGGGATAATTGTAAAGGGGATCTGTGCTTCAAAAATTACAAAATATTAGAGCTTAAAGAGACCTTACAGCATAGAATTTTAGAGTAAGAAAGAAACTCAGAGATTATCTACCTTAAACTCATTACCTAACTTAGAAAGGAAAAAACAGAGGCCCAAAGCCAAAATGGTTTGCCCTCATTAATAGAGAAAGGTAGTAGCAGAGCTTTACAAAGCACTTCATAATTCACAATGCACTTTTTTTCACAGCAGCTGTACAAGATTAATAATACTACAAATATTATCCCCAACATAGAGAAGATGGAATAAGACTAGGTTCACTTTGATAGCCATTTAAATAAGAAACCCAAAACTATCCTATGGAAACAATTTAAGTGATTGTTCTAATAAAAATGCCACAAATATTGTGCTATTAAGTATATTTTCTACCTTTTTTGATTATACTAATCAGGATTCTCAAATCATCTTAGAGAACCAACACTTAGAATCAAAGCATTCTAGATTCTAGAACTCAAAGGCCTTAGAAATCACAGAAAACAGAGTTAGAGTTTAAAAAATGCCTTTTATCTCATTTTATAATTTTACAAATAAGGCAACCAAGGCCCAGAGAGAAGTAAAGTGCATTGGGTGATACAACTAATAAGCTACAAAGGTAGGGTTTGAATTAATGTTTTCTGACCACGGTTTTTCCAGGGTATCAAAACTGGATAAACTATAAGATTCCTTCCAATACTAACAATCTATGACTATGGAAAGCCAAACAAAGGATCTGAGTTATCCTAAAATGGAATAATTAGCTCCCAAATAATCAAGACTATATAAAGTGAATTCATTCTATGATTTGTCATTGATTCAGTGATAAAGATTTTTTTTAGATCTATACACACATTTACTAAGTAGCCAAAGTCATATAAGCTAGTCATTAAGTCATAGCCAGGGCATCATCCAAAGAACAGATTCTATCTCAAATCTTTTGTTTCTCACTCTCAATTTTCTGAATTTCTGGCTCCTCATCAAGATCCAGTTTAATCCTCCTTCTCCAAGTATTAAACTGTAGGTCTTTTATTTCGAGCTTGTGGATTTTTATGAGCACAATTGGTCGTTAACAGGACTTTTTTTGTAGCTTCATTGCGTTTATATCACTGACCTTTGCCTTGAGGAGTGTTCAACAGTCTCTAATAGAGGCAGAGCATGAAAGGGGGCGTTGTAAAGGCTTTATTCCATAAAAGAAGTGACCACAGGCAAAGCTTTCTATTTGCTGAGTGATTTAATTCTTACACATGCAGAACTTGGCCCCGGGCCATGAGTAACATGTTGAGAAAGCACTACCAGTGCAGCTTTACGAGTCCTCACTCTCTTCCCCACCCCCTCTCCTGACCAAGCTCCTTAAAAAAAGAGAAAAGAATCCTTTTCCTGTTATTTTAAATCTACCCAGGAAAAAAGTGAAGGGTGGTATCCAGACTGTTCAACTAGTTTATCAGCCTCTGTGTGTGTTTTTCCCTCTCTAGGCAGCTGTTGAAAAGGGCAGGCTCTCAAAGGAGAGGGATGCCCACTCAAATCAATCAGTTGAGCGCCTAGGGCAGAATTACAAAAGGAATATCCATCTGTGGAAATGGAACTCTGACTGTATTATGATTAAGAAAGTGACTGCCAACTAGGGTAGGTAGGAACTAAATGGCTTTTTTTTTTATACTGAACATCAATAGAAATGAGCTTACCCTCTTGTGCAGTGGGTTTTCTAACATCTTCCTCAGAAACATTAAGAAAGCTTTAGGAAGATGGAAAGAACATGAGACTGTCAGTCAATATATCTAGTTACTAGTTCCAGTTCTGTCAATCACTCACTGTATGACCCTGGGTCAATCTTTGAACTACTTTCTTCAACTATAAAATTAAGACACTGGGCTGGATGCTCTGTAAGGTTCCTTCCAGCTATAATGTCCTTTGTGCTAAGGTTCCTCCCAGCTCAAATACTCTGTGGTGGTAGAAAGCTAGTAATCCCACTAAGCACTCTGTAATTTTAGTAATATTAGTTTGCAAGGACTTGAGATGACTGATTCCTTCTTGTTATGTTACCGAAGAGCAAAACCAAAATTTGAAGTATTTTAAATACATTATTTTTATTTTATATCTTTATTAAATAATATAATTTATTAAATTATAAGTTTATTATCTTCATTAAATACAATATTCTTGTTGTACAGGTATCTAGGTAAACCTATGATATATTTGGGAGCATTTGCTGGTGGATTTTTTCATGTAAGTTTCTATTTTGTGATTCTATTTCCAAATGATCAATACTTACTATAACCAGAACCAATTTTGATGAAATACCAACTGAACATCAGGATTGTTTTAGAGTTATCTTTTTCCACTCTTCTCAAAGGATTTCATTAGGCTGCTCTATCTCTAAAGGCAGAAATTCCAAATTTCAGTTAGAAAAGAAGTGAAAAAATCTTAGCAAGGAACCTGATGGTTATCCTGGGTGTGTAGGGAACACCATTGTTAAAAGTCAAATTACTGAGCTTTGAATAAGCAATCTAGAAAAGGTGGGAAGGGAAAGGGACAAGCATTCATCAGATGCCTTCTTGTGCCAGATACTGTGCTAAATGCTTAACAGATATTTTATCCTCATAAGAACTCTGGGAAGTAAATGTTATTATTATCCTCATCTTATGGTTGAGAGAAATGAGGCAGACAGAGGTTATGTGACTTGCTGTTATTCCCCAACATAATACTGTACTTACAAATCTATCCACAACACCACCTAGTTGCCCATTCTTTATTTCCAGAAGACATCCAGTAATAGAGAATAGAATTTTTGGTATAAACTAAAGGTCAGGAGTAAATACTATCTTGAAATCCTTCTTATTTAAGCTCATTAAATTAATGATGATAATGATGATGTTTCTCTGGTACAATCCACTTATAGATTTGGAAAACTGAAGTGCAGAGAAAATGAAGTGACTAGTCCAAGGTCTCACAGAGAGCTGAGACTAGAATGAAAATCTCAACACCCAGTCCAGTATTCTATCTCACTATTTTCACTTTGTTATTGAAATAACAATGAAATTGTATTTAGAGAAAAAAACCCAATGCCTTGTATTAGTCAGCACTTTACTGCCTGCCTAGGTTCAACATTTACCTTTGATGGGAGCTTATTAAATAATTAAAAATAAACAGGTCACAGAATAAAATAAATTATCAGGTGAACTTAAGAAGTGTTAATATAATATGCCTTGTATCAGCACTTTATTCTTCAAATGTTGCACACAGACTACAGTTTGCTTGTCAACACTAACCAATAAAAGATAAATCTGTCCCTTGAGAGATATAGCTGACAGTCCATTAGTTCAATCATGATGAAATACTACAAGTTTTGCTCAACTGTTATATAAAAATGGGCACTGTCTTTCATTATATACATCTATAGTTTTTTTTCAGTTTATGATTTTAGATGTCAACTTCAGGGCATTTGCAGTACATGACAGAAGAATCTGTCAAAAGCAAGTCCTGTTTCAGTATCTGAAAATATAGTTTGTAGAATGAACTGTGGAAATGACTAGAGAAAAGACAAGGAGGTAATAGAGAGGAAAGGGACAGAGAGGAAAGAGAGAAGAGGGAGAAAGGTGAAGAAAGAAAGGATTTTATATAGTTTATATGAAATGCAAGACAAGAGGCCATTATGGCTTGGAAAAGTTGGAAGAAAGATGAAAAACTCACAATAGAGATAAGCTGTCAAAATGTGTCAAACAAGATAATGCATGTAAATCACTTGGAAAATTATAATATTTTATAAATATGAGCTGTAACCAATCCCCAAAATGCAGTCATTAATTTTTAATCATGTCACCTTGAGTATATATCTTACTTCTTTTGATCCATAGAATAAGGGATAATAAAGATAATAACTAAGGTTCTTTCCAGATCTAAATTCTATAAGTCATCTAACCTCTATGAGTCTGCTTTGATAGTCTCAGAGGTTGCTATTTCAGCAATGTGACACTTAGAATCATGGAACCTCAGAGCTGCAAGGGAGGTTGCAGGTCATCTCCAACCAAATCATCTTGCCATCTGCCCTGCCACGATGCCATACTTCTCTCTACCTGGACTGGTACCTACACTGGACCTCCAGGAGCTGTGTCACCAGTCCCTGGAGAAGTTAACCCACTGAGCTCTAGAACTCTTGCCCTAAGGCTAAGCCATCCATTTACACCCCGCCACCCCTCCAACCCCACCCTGAATTTTCATTTCTTGTCCAGGAATAGTAATCAAATCAATATCCTTATTGTTTCTAGAAAGGTAACTATTAGACCATGTATCTAACTCATAATCCCTCTGATTCCCGTAGACTCCCCAAAATTCCCAGAAAGGGAATTTTGCTTCTTTCTTCTGGCCACAATTTCTCTATATGGGATATCTTTTCCTTATTAGATTATAAATTCCTTGAGAGCAGGGACTGTTTTATTTTTTAAATTTTTTTTATTCTTAGAGCTCAACATGTTGCCTGACCCTTAGTAAGTAATAAATGGCTCATTTATTACTTCATCCAACAAGCATTATTAAGCACTTACTATATGGTAGGCACTATGCTCAGAACTGGGGATACAAAGAAAAGGAAGAACATGATCATTGCTTTCAAGGGGCTCACATTTTAATGGTGCCTATACGTACATACATACATACATATGATGTTTCATATATATATTGTAATATATACATATATAATATACATAAATGATATATGCAGCATAAATGAAAAGCAATCTCTTTTTTTTGCTTTTTTTGGGGGGGGGAGGGCAGTTGGAGTTAAGCACCCAAGATCACACGGCTAGTAAGTGTTAAGTGTCTGAAGCCGGATTTGAACTCAAGTCCTCCTGACTCCAGGGCCGGTGCTCTATTCACTGTGCCACCTAGCTGCCCCGATGAAAAGCAATCTTAAAGCAATGAGGGGAGGAGGTTGGGGTGTAAAGAAAGCAAACACTTGGAAAGGTCTCCAGCAAGAAGCTGGGAAGCAGAGGTGAGGAGAGAGAATAGCCCAGGGAATAGCCAGGGCAAAGGCACCGAGTGTGGAGATGGAGCACTGTGTGTGAAGAATAGCACAGAGGCCACTGGAGCTGTACCACAGGGTGGGCTTGTGTGTGGCAGGGAGTAAAATGGACAAACATTAGAAAGGCAGAAAGGAGTCATGTTTTAAAGGGTATTGCTACACACATATTACCAACTACCTCTTGGACATCTACCTCCAACTGGATGCCCTGTAGGCACCTCAACCTTAACATGACTCAGAACAACTCATTGTCTTTCCTTCTTTTCAGTTTTCTCATCAGTGTCTAGGGCACTCACATTCTCCAGCCACTGAAGCTCCTAAGCTTGCTGCCATCCTGGACTCCTCTCTTGCACTCACTCTACACATCTAATATGTGGCTGAGCCTTGTTATTTCTACTTTACAACATCTCTGTCAATCAACAAATACTTATTAAGTGCCTACTATGTGTCAGGCACTGTGCTAAGTTCTGAAGATACACAGAGACAAAAGGCAGTCCTTGCCCTCAAGGAGTTTATGATCTAATGGAGGAGAAAACAAGCAAGTAAATATGTACAGACAAGCCACACACAGGATAAATAGGAAGCGAAAGAAAAGGAACTAGACTTAAGAGGAGCTGAAGAAGGCTTTCTGCAGAAGGTGAGATTTTACTTGGGACTTGAAGGAAGTCAGGTAAGTCAAGAGGCAGAGATGAGTAAGGATAATATTCCAGGGAAAGAGGAATGTCTAAGAGATGGAGTATTTTGTTCATGGAACAACAAAGAGACCAGTGTCACTGGATTGAAAAGTATGTGGCAGGGAGTAAAGGGTAAGAAGACTAGGGGCGGCTAGGTGGCGCAGTGAGTAAGAGCGCCGGCCTCGGAGTTTGGATGACCCGAGATCAAATCCGGCCTCAGAAAATGAGCACCCACGCATAAATAATGACTAGCCATGTAACCTTGAGCAAGTTACTTAACCCCAATTGCTTTAAAAAAAAAAAAGAAGACTGAAAAGATGGGGGTGCAGTAGAGTCAATATATGAAGAACTTCAAACATCAAAAAGAGGATTTTATATTTGACCCAGAGATGAGAGGGAGCCACTAGAGTTTATTGAGTAGAGTGGGTGACATGGTCAATCCTGTACTTTAGGAAAATCATTTTGGCAGCTGAATGTAGGATGAACAAGAGTGGGGAGAGACTTGAGGCAGCTAAATTGAAAGTAAGTTATAAAGCAGGGATGAGAGTGGGGAAGCTACTGGAGGAGATATATTTATATATGTGGGAGGTGGGGTGTGTGTGTATATATATATATATATGCACATGTATATAAATATAAATAAATATATACACATATACATTATCTATACATATATACATACATATGTGTGTGTACCCTATTTTCTCTATTCACATAGACACCATGCTGATGCAGACTTTCATCATCCCATGCCTGGACAATTGTAATAGCCATATGACTGTTCTCCCTAATTCAAGATTCTCCCTACTGCAATCCATCTGTCACTCAGCTAGCAAAATGATCTTCTTTGCATATACACCTGACTATGTCATGCCTTCCTAGCCCCACCCCACCACATACACCCTTTCAAAAAATTCCAGTAGCTCCCTATTATCTCCAGGATCAAATATAAAATCCTCCATTTGACTTTTAAAGCCGCCACAACTTTCTAGTCTTCTTATATTTCCCCTCCACCGACTCAATGATCTGGTGACACTGGTCTTGTTGCTCCTTGGAAACAAACCCCCATTTCCTGATTCTGTGCTTTATCACTTGATATCCCCATGCCTAGAAGGCTTCCCCTCCTCACCTTTACCACCAGCTTAAATTTAACCTTCTGTTAGAGGCTTTTCCCCTTTCCTTATCACTGCCAGTGCCTTGTTTTACTGAATACACTGTAATGACCTCCTGATTACACTGTATTTCTCTTGTAAAACTGTTTACATGTGTTCTCCCCCATTAGAAGATGAGTCTAGTATATAGGAAGCACTTAATAAATACTTGACTGATAAAAGTCAGAGGATTTTATATTCAACTTCTGCCTGACATGTGAGTCTCTTCTATAATATTGTTGACAAATCAACACCCAACATCTTCATGAAGTCTTCTCGTTTATTTAATGAAGCAGCCCATTCTGCTTTGGGCCAGTTCTTATCATCATGAAGTTCTTTATGCTCAGAATACAGAACTGCAAACTCCTAGCCTGTTTGGGTATCTTTTTTTTTTTTATCTGCAGTTCTGAAGGGAGCCTCTAAAACTGATATTGGTAGGCTCAGGCTAGAACAGAAAGGCTCTTGTTCTACAGAGAAAGCCCTGGCTCCCCTACTTCCATTAGAAAATCTAATCACTGCTCCTTTTTCCAAGGCAGCTGTGTTTTTCAGGACATGAAATATGTTACCTAGAGGGTGAAGCAGTCCAAAACACTGTTGAGCCCTTCTACCTAATTCAGCATCTGAATTGTAACATTGAGGCGTTTGGCCTTGAGTTTTCCCTGGTTTCCCATAAAAAGGTATAACTACTTCAGTCCTGTAAGCCTCAAAAATGAAGCTTACAGAACTTGTTTAAAGAGCTATTCATTCTATTATGACCACCAAGTATGGAAGGAACTCATTCTCTAATATGACCATTCTACATGTACTAAAATTTCTCTGATATAACGCTGTATTTAGAAAAACCAATGGGGTTTTAGGATGTTTCATGACAGCTTAATATTTGAAAAGCAAATTAGCTTCTCACGTGAAGCATTTTGGATTTAGAGTCAGGAGTCTTGGAATTCAAGGCCCACTTTTGTTATGTGGTATCTTAAAGTTTAAAAAGGCTTTTGGGTTTAGGACATGATAGCTATTTTCAAATGCTTGAAGGACTATTGTGTGGAAGAAGACTGGACCTGTTCAGTTTAGCTTCCTAGGGCAGAATTAGGAACAAAGGGTTAAAAAAAAATTAAAAAAATAAAACAGCTAGGGAGAATGATTTGGGACCATAAAAGGAAAATTTTATCTGACAATTGGAGTTGTCCAAAAATTAAATAAATTGCCTCAAAGTAGATACTACACATTCTGTCACCAAAAGATCTTTAAGACAAGGCTAGACAAGACTGGGACTTTATAGAAAAGATTCATGCAGGAGAGATAGGTAAGAGTGAAATTATATCTGATGTCTGAAACAGCAAGGCACCCCAAGGGAGAGTCAAGAAGAGGATATACCAGGCTAGTCAAACTACCACTACCATTTTGACCAAACTCCACTGATGAAGGCAGCCCAGGATACTGAACACAAAAACCTTGGGAATAGGCTTCCAATATAAGTTCTTGGAGCCACCATTCTGGGAAGCAAATTCTGTGGAGATGTAACCTGTCCACTTCTCCCAAAGGTACTAAAGCCACAGCTACTAAAGATCCAGAAAAGAACATTCTTGCTACCAAAGTCTTTAGCACTGTCAAACATTTAGAGAAAAGATATGGGTATTTATCAGTGGAAATCACATTAAAGAGGTATTACCATTTGCTTTGCCACTGCAGCCTAAGGACCATGGGACCTTTCCATCTGATGCAGCAGAAACCTTTCATATGCATTATCTCCATTAGAATGTGAGCTCTTTAAGAGTAATGACTATCATGATTTTCTATTTGTATCCCCAGTACTTAGCACAGCATTTTGTACAGAGTAAATGCTTAATAAATGCTTCATTCATTCATTCATTCATTTTCTTCTAACTCAACAATCTATGATTAAGACCCTTAAGCTTTCTGAGACTAGCTCTTAATCAGAAAAAACAGGGTTAATACCTTCTTCTCTTCACGTCTCACAGGCCTTTTGTATAGCTTAAGTGAGCTAGCAGACAGGATGATGGATATGATATATACTTTATCCTGTCCTCACAAGGTTTTGATTTCTTTCACAAAGTCTCTACATTTTGAAAATTTCATTCAATATAGCTTAAAGATATTGTAATAAGCATTTGCTTATGGTAATATCCATTCTAAAAAACTTTTTCTTAAATTCAAACATGCTACCCACCTCCTAAAAAAAGGGGGTGATGGACTCAAGGCACAGAATATGAGACATAAATTTTTGACATGACAAATGTATTTATTTTATTTGGATATGTTTTTACACACACACACACACACACACACGCGCACACACGCACACACATTTAAAGGGATCTGTGTTATGTACAATAATTGTGTGCAACAGCTTTATCTGGGATGATATTCCTGATTTAATTTGTTGAATTCTCAAGTTGTAATTTGTTGTATGGGAATTTGTCATCTGCAAATTTGTACATGATAGGGAGCTAATAAAAACTAAAATTTATTTGATTCCTACAATAATTCTGTGAGATGGGTGCTAATTTGATCCCTATTTTACAGATGAAGAAAATGAGGCTAAGACAATTTATGTGATTTGCCCATGATCACATAGCTAATATGTATTTTAGGCAGGATTTGAATCTATGTCTATATACCTACTCTTTAGGAAGATGTGAAAAAATACCCACAACAAGAACACGTGGATTTACAACATGAAAAAAAAAATACCCAGCAGACTTGACCTAGAAAATACAACTATTTCAATGGCTAATATTGTTGCAAAACCACAACTAGTTATGCATGATTTTTCATAGAGCATGATACTGTAAAATTAGCAGTAATAAACTGAGGACATTGGTTTTAACAAACAATATTTAAAATCCTCATACTAGATGAGGTATCTGATTTCTTTCTTCAAAAATATATTTTATTGATGCCTTTAAGTTAAACTGCAATTATTTTACATACCCCTATAAGTAAATCCTCCCTTATAACAAAGAAAAATATTTAAGCAAAAACAAATGATACGGTGATATAGTTTGACAATGTATATGATATCCTAAGTAAGTTCTTTACCTCTTTCTGATATGACAGAGGAACTACATCATTCAAGATGTTCACTGCTTTTCCCCATTACTCAGGCTTCACTTTCTTTTTTTACCAATCTTTTCATTTGCATTGTTATAGTCATTGTGTATATTGTTTTCTTGGTTGTTATTTATTTTTTGCTCTACTGCAGTTTAGATAAGTCTTTCCACATTTTCTGAATTCCTAATATTTTCATTTCTTCTTGTAAATTAATATTTTCTTTCATACCCATACTATTATGCTTTTTTAGCTATGCCATAATAAATGAGCATACTTTATTTCCAGTTCTTTGCTATCAAGAACGAGGCTTCTTTGAATATTTTGGTATATTTGGGCAAGTCATTTAACCCCAATTGCCCTCCCTTCCTTCCCCCCCCCAAAAAAAAGCACAAAAAAGAATATTTTGGTATATATCAGATCTATTTTTGTTTTTGACTTTCTTAGGATAGATAAGTTGTCATATTGCTAGGTCAAAAGATAAGGTGCAATTTAACTATTATTCTTTCATAATTACAAGCTAAAATCTAGAATGGTTGGACTACTTCACAGTCTATCAAAAACAAATGTGTGTATCTTTTTTTCCTATAAATCTTTCAACATCTACTATCTCCATCTGTGACAAGTGACATGATATATGGTGAAATGTTAGAATTGATGTAATTTGTTTTTCTATTATTGTGATTTGGAGTAAATTTTCATGTTGTCATTTATAGTTGGAAATTCTTTTTATTCTTTTGTTTTTTTTTTAAAACTGCTTATCCACATCCTCTGATCACTTACCTAATGGAGAATGGCTCTTGGTGTGATAGTTTGTATCATTTTTGTAAGTATTTTAGAAGTCAAACTTTTATTGGTTGATATTCAACATAAATATTTTCCATGCTTTGCCATTTGGCTTTTAATTTAGGCTTCACTGATATTATTCAAGCAAAAGTTGTTTTTTTAATTTATGTAGTAAAACATTTTATTTTATCCTTTATGATCTGATTTATCTTTTATTTGGTTAAGAATTCTCTCTCCAGAGCAAGGAACAGTTCACCTTAAGATTTATGGAGAATGGAAGAATCTGACCAAACAAGAGATAGAGAACATTATGAAATGCAAAATGGATAATTTTGATTACCTGAAATTGAAAAGTTTCTGCACAAAGTCAATGCAATTAAGATTAGGAGGGAAGCAGAAAACTGGGAAAGAACTTTTATAACCAGTGTCTGGGATAAAGGCCTCACTTCTAAAATATATAGAGAACTGAGTCAAATTTGTAAGAATACAATTCATTCCCCAATTGATAAATAGCCAAAGGATATGAACAAGCCTTTTTTTTTTTTTTTGCTTTTTTTGGAGGGCAATTGGGGTTAAGTGACTTGCCCAAGGTTACACGGCTAGTTTTTGTGTTAAGTGTCTGAGGCCGGATTTGAACTCAGGTCCTCCTGATTCCAGAGCTGGTGCTCTATTCACTGTGCCACCTAGCTGCCCCAAAGATGGTTTTCAGAGGAAGAAATTAAAGTTATCTATAGTCATAAGAAAAAATACTCTAAATCACTACTGACTAGAGAAATGCAAATCAAAGCAAGTCTGAGATAATACATCACACATACATATCAGATTGGCTAACATGACAAAACAGGAAAATGATAAATGCTAGAGAAGATGTCGGAAAACTGGAATACTAATGCACTGTTGGTGGAGCTGTGAACTGATCTAACCATTCTGGAGAGTAATTTGGAACTACGCCCAAAGGGCTACAAAATTATGCATACTTTTTGGCCCAAAAATACTACTTCTAGCTCTGTATCCCAAAGAGATCATACAAACAGGAAAAGGACCTATATATACATCATCATATATAAATACAAATATTTATAGCTCTTTTTCTGGTGGCAAAGAACTGGAAATTGAGGGGATGTCCATCAATTGGGGAATGGGCTGAACAAGTTGTGGTATATGAATGCAATGGAATACTAATGTGCTATAAGAAATGAGGAGCAGATGGACTTCAGAAAAACCTGAGAAGACTCATATGAACTGACGCTGAGTAATGTAAACAGTACACAGTAACAGTCACATTGTGTGATGACCAACTTTGATAGTATTATCTCTTAGCAATGCAAGGATTTTCCATGACAACTCCATGGAAAATGCTGTCCACATCCTCCAGAAAAAGAACCATGGAGTCTGAATGCAGATTGAAACTTATTATTTGCTCTCTTTTTTGTCTGTTTGTTTCTTCTTTCTCATGGTTTCTCCCATTGGTTTTAATTCTTCTTTACAATGTGACTAACGTTAAAATAGGCTTAATATAAACGTCCATGTATAGCCTATATCAAATTACATGCCATCTTGGGGTGAGACGAGGGGGAGAAAATTTGGAACTCGAGATCTTATGGAAGTGAATACTGAAAACTAAAAATAAATAAATTTAATTAATAAAAAAAAGAATTCAGGGACATCTAGGTGACACAGTGAATAGAGTATCAGCCCTGGAGTCAGGAAGACCTGAAGTCAAATCTGGCCTCAGACACTTGACACCCTTACTAGCCATGTGACTTTGAGCAAGTCACTTAACCCCAATTGCCCTCCAAAAAAAGCAAAAAAAATTCTTTCTCTACATTAAAGTCATATCTGTAAAAGATATCTGATCTTAATCTCTTCTTTTTTATAGTATATATTATTTTAGTTCACACATCCATTTGGAGCTTATTTAAGTATAGACAGTAACCATTCATAATGGTATACCCCCTTAATGCTCTTGAGATTTTACACTTTTTGGTGTGTTTTTTTCCCCAAATGAATTTTATTTTGTCCACTCCTAAGCAGTATCTAAAATCTGGTGGTATAGCTTTAAATCTACAGATATATTTGAGGATGATAGAAAGAATCTTACAGAACATCTAATCTAAACGTTCTGAGTTTACCAATAAGGAAAATGTAGGTCCAAAGAAGTGATTTGCCCAAGATGGCAGATGGGATTTAAATCTTAGTTCTCTGAGGCAAAATTCAATACTTTCCCTACCATACCAAGCTGCTTCTAGTCGGTACTGTTATTATTATCATATTGGTGTGAACCAACCCTGAAAGGTAAATTGCTCTCCAATTATTTCTCTCCTTTTATTTCTGTAAAGAGTATTTTTTAGTTTATTATAATTACATATTATAGTATAGTTTATATAAACTTGTATGTTTTGGTAGGCGGCTAACTACAGAGTGTTTATGCATTTTGTAGCTACTTTTAATGGATTTTTGGGGTAGTGTTGCTGGCTTTTATTGGTACTGTATAGAAAGGTTAATGATTTTTGTGGATTTATTTTTGTATTCGATAATGCTGAAGCTATTAATTATCTTAATTTTATTACTTATTTTCTTGGCTTTTGCAAGTATGCCCTCACGTCATCTGTGAAGGTTAATTTTGTTTCATCTTTGCTCTATGTTTATACCTTTTAATTTTGTTCTTGCTTTATTGGTATAGTTAGCTTTCTAAAATTATGCCAAATCACAGGGGTGGGAGGGGTTATCTCTTGCTTTATCCATTTGTATATGGGAAAGTTTTAGTGCTTTTCCACCACCAACAATGCTAGTCCTTAATTTTAAATATATACCATTCATTATATTAAAGAATGATCTTTTTATACTTGCCCTTTAAGAAGTTTTTTTTAAATGCAAATATATTCTACATTTTGTCAAAGTCTTTTTCTGTATTTATTGAAATAGCTATTTGGTTTTGTAATCTTTGTTTATATTATTATGGTGACTGTTTTTCTGAAGTTAAACCATCGTTACATCTGATCATTATTTCCCAGAAGTATTTTCTGGATATATTGCTATAGTTATGCTGATGGTATTTTACTTTAAACCTTTTTATCAATATGCAATTTAGTTATTATATAATTCTCATTCCCTAGTTTGCACTGTATTTTTCTAGTTTGTACATCCTTTCCGTAAATGTCTCATAAAAGAAGCTTGATAGAGTGCTTCTTGTCTCTATTATCGAGAATAATTTTGTATCATAGGTATTAATTACACTTTCTATATTTGACAGAATTAACCTGTAAATCCATCTGGCTGAGGCTTTTTCCTCCCTTCAACAATTCATCTATAGATTTCTTTCTTTTTGAAATTGAGTTAACATATCTGTCTTTTGTTACTATGGGAATTTTATATTTTTCTAGAAACTATCAGTTTCAAGTTTTGTTGCATAAATTGTACATAGTAGCGTTTGATAATTCTATTTGCAGGCTCAGTGAATTTATCCCTTTTTTTTCCTATTTGGTAAATATAAATTCACAGAGATTAACATTTCACCTAAGGATTGTTTTAGCTGGATCCTCTACATTCTGGTATGTTGTTTGATATTATCTTCAATATAATTATTTATTCTTTAACTCATTTATTATTCTGGATATTATTTGTCAGCCTCTAGTTTAGATCTGCGTCTTTTGCTCATATTTACTTTCCTTATAAATAATATCATTGCATTATGGTCTATAAACAATACATTTATTATATCTTCCCTTTGTATTTGTTTATGTTTCCTTTGTGATTTTGGGGGTGGAGGCACTGGGGAAGTGCCAAAAGTCATGGGCTCATAAATTGGGTTTCAGTGACTTCCTATAACAATTACTTCTTTTATTCTTCCTTTTCTTACAACTACTCTGATTTGTATATTTAGGGACTCTTAATTTGTTAATTAATTGTTTTCTTAACAATTCTATGTGGAAGAGGGGGAGCTCCCCTATGAAATCTCTTACTCCATCTTTTCAGGATCCCCACGCAGTTTTCTTTCAATGAATATTTCTGTGATTTGGTAAAAAAAAAATCTTGATCAAATACTTTTCATGGTAAATTTTACAGAAAGAAATATGATATAGTGGAAAAGTCTTTCAATGAAGAGAATCAGGAAACTTGGGTTCTGGTCCCAGTTTTGCACTAATTTATTGCATGACTTTAGAGGAGGTTCTCTGGGCTTAAGTTTCATCATCTAAAATGAGGCAGTTAAATTAAACAGTCTCTGCCATCTCTGACATTGTGCTCTAAGAGTCCTTCCAACTCTCACATTCTACAAGTCCATATGCTGCTAGAAGGAAATACCTGGATCTAACAACATGTCAAAGAGAAGTCTTAACCAAAAGAATTAAACAAAATCTGGACATAGGTTTCAGACTATACAACAACAATGATCTAGATACATAGTAATAAATAATAAATACATAGATATAGAGAGAACTTTATAACTCACTGTCATTTTATATCATTTGATATGATATTCCTTTGAAGTAGGCAAGTGCTTGGACACAAATCTGCATTAGACAAATAAAGATACTGAGTCACAAAGAGGCCCAAGGTCATAAAATTAACAGGAAGTAGGACTGAAACTCAGATTTGGGTCAACTTCCAGTCCCATGTATTGTCTCTGATACCACACTGCTTCTCATTATGGAAACAGAAATTACATACTATACAGAAGATAAAGCGGAGGCTTAACACAGCAATGGAGACTACTCCACAGAAGCTCTTTTATATCAAGGGAAAAAAAGCACTACCTTTATGCAATTCTAACTTGAAGAAAGCTTCCATATTCACTTTCCCATTATACTCCCAAGATTACTTGGTAGAATATAGGGTGAGTGCACGTCATTCCTGACATCCCAAATATCTCCTCCTTAGCTGTTCTAGCTAGCCTTGCCACCCTGTAGAAACTTTTGCCCTAGGGTCTCACTCTCCTGAATAGTAAATGGTTCTACCCAGATCATTATTTCAGGAAAAGCCTCAGCTATGCTTCACTTCACTCCTAACTCTCCACTCATCTCCTCCATAGACACACCAACTTGCCTTCATCTCTTCTCTTCATTATTTATAGATGGTGTATCAATCTACTCCTTTAAACCCTCATCATCATCTTTGTAATGATATAGACCAAAGAGCCCCTTCCCTGGTGATCCTTGGTGTGTTGTCTCCCTCACTAGAGCCTAAGTTCCTTGAAATTGTCTTTGTTTTCTGAACTTGTGTCCCTAGTGCTCAGCACAGTCCTTGGCAGTATTTAAATACTTTTTCATTGATTCATTCAAAGAAGCTGGATGAATCAATATTGATACTGAATATTACATTTTACTAATTTGGATATTTAGGGAAAGAATGATAGATAAAATTACTGGTTTCAAAAAAACAAACACACCCCGGTCTCTTAGAAGAGGCAAGAAGTCTTTGCTAGAATTTTCTAGTAACAAATTTTACTTCCAAAATTTGTCTTTAAATATTCTTCACTGTACCAGGAACAGTTTAATAACCTGAGCTACAGAATAGGAGTCTGCAATATAAGCATAGAAAATTTATTTACAATACTACAAAAGAATAAAAGTGATGACTACAATCACAGTGATAGCATGTCAGATCTTAAGTTTTCCTCTCCTATTCAGATGGCTGTAGCAGATGTCTAGTCAATAACTGGTAGAGGGAATGGAAAGATTATGTACTATAAAGGAGAAGGTGCTTTAATACAGAATGTATTAAAAGAATATACAGGCTTTCTGGACTTTTAGCCATATGAATAATGAGCTTAACCATGAAACCCATTGCTTTTTTTCTAACAAAACTCAATGAGGCTCTTTGTTTACTTTAATTGGAATCTTAAATTACAAGTTGAGTCAGATTTGTCTTGAACTCACAGGATGAGCTCAAAATGACCTTAGAACACAAAATTGTAAAGTTCAGAAGGAACTTCTAGGTTGCCTACTCCAAGCCACTAATTTTACATAGTTAACAGAAAAGAAGAGGTGAAACAATGTATCTGCCTCAAGTTGCAGCTGGGACCAGAACTCTAATCCCTCATCCTCTAGTCCGATATCCCTTATCCTATACCTGACTTGGGATAGTGCTTGACACAATGTATTGGATATATCTCTTTGTCCCAAATGGAATAAAGGAGATTATTTTTGTCTATAGTTTTCAGTGGTTAATCTTTTAAAAAACTAAACCTACATATTGAAATTTCAGTATGTTATCTAAAATGAAAATTGGGTATAGTATAGATCTGTAAGGAACTTTCTTTTTAAAAAGAATAAGATAGTAACCAGTATGCTGTCGCATTATTTTCCTAGAATAAAAGAGAGTGGAATTTGTTAGGATTGGTGAACAACATCCTATAGAAAGCTTACTTAAATGGAAATATTTGTTTTTAGTGACCAAGAAATTTTCAATGAATGTTGAACTGGACCTGAGATATGATCTAGTCAAAGTTTTCCCTGATTACATGAAACAATTCTGACATTTCTGAAAAATTCATTTGGCCTGTGCTTGAATACTTCAAGTAATAAGGAATTTATTATTTCATCAAGCAGTCCATTTCACTTTTGGGCAGCTCTAATTGTTATGAAATGTAACCTTATATTAAACTTTTAACTTCCTCCTGTAGGACACAGTTTTGCATTTTGAAGGCAAAAAGAACATATTTGATGCCTCTTCTACATAGCAGTCTTTCAGATATTTGAAATTCCAGTTTCTTCAATTCGTCCTTATAGCATTATTTCAAGTTAGCCCTTCTCTAGATTTTAATAACATCTTCAAGGATTATTAAATAAGAACTTAAACAAATAGTCGTTATCCCACAGTAGTGAGTAAAATGTGATTAAGAATCATAGATACACATCATTGCTAGATTTCACAGCAAGATGTAATATAAAAGTGGAACATGTGCTTGGTAAGTATTTCATCATCCTCTCAGTCAGCATGTATTTGAGCATAAGTTTATTTAGGAGTCAAAACTTACATATGCCCCAGGATAAACTCACATAATTAAAAGTTTAGCAAAAGATGAGTAATGAGAACACAGGGTGGGGGCAAGTGATGGCTAACCTTTGGGGTTAGTATTGGAGAAGAAAAGTGAGGGGGAGGTAGTAGCCTGAAAAAGTACTGAGTAGGAAGAGGAGGAGGAGCATAGGGTTTGTAGGTCTCAATGAGAACAAATAATTGATTTAGTAAAGGTGAAGCATAGGGAAAAACTGCTCTGTAGAACTTCATAAACAATGCATTAAAGTTTTAATTTCCCCCCGTGCCATTTCCTTTTCCAGCTCATTTTACCAATGAGGAAACTGAGACAAACAGAGTTAAATGACTTGTCCAGGTTCACAAAGCTAGTATGAGTCTCAGGATGAAATGGAACCCAGCAAGAAGGCCCAGCCTGCTATCCACTGCGCCACCTAGCTGTCCCATTAGGAATATAGTTTAGGATATACTATGCTTCAGATTTTGTGGGAAAGTCAGTTTACCATTTAAATCAGGAAAATGCTAAATTATCAAAGAACCAGTTTCCTTAAACTCCAACAGCACATTAACAACATATAACAAAAGCCTTACACACAGCTTGAGTTTTCGAGACAGTAGGTTTCTTTTCAGTTATTTCCTTCAGGGAAGTTCAGAGAAGTCATCACAAAGCTAAATGCATGACAAGGGAACTTCTGAAGTTAGGAATTAGTGGCATAGTTGTCTCTCCCAGAGGAGCTAGTTTGTTGTGTTTGGTTTTATTTTTTAGCCATGATGAAAAACAGCAGCAAATAGAAGACTGAGAAAGGAAACAACATGTAATAGTTTGATGCCTGTTGCATTATATCTATTATATTCATTTTTGTCAGTTTGCTTTGTGACAAGTGTGTAGTAGAAAGAGCCAAAAGGCAATGAGACAGAAGATCTGGCTTCAGTGGCCAATTGCTATGTGACAGGGGACTCATTCCTTCTGAGTTTCATTTTTATGATCTATAATACGGGGCTAGTAATAGTTATCTCAGAGTGCTACTATAAAGATCAAATTAGATTTGTACAGGCAAAGTGCTTTATAAACTTCAATATGCTATATTACATATGTATGTAAATAGACAGATAGATAAAAATAGATATTTTAAGTTATTTTAGACAAGGACCATCTTAAAATCTCAGAGCTGGAACAGATCTCAAGAGGCCACATCTCATCCAAGCCATCCCTAAGCAGGATTCCTCTCTACAACTTTCCCAACAAGGAGTCATCCAGACTCCTGCTTTTCATTTATTGAAACCTATTAGCTTTTTCCTATTGAAAGCTATTTCCTCATATTCAGCCAAAATTTGTCTTTTTAAAACTTCCACCCTTTGCTCCTAATTCTGGCCTCTAGAGCTAAGCAGAACAAAAAGTCACTCTCTTTCATATGTTCGTATGCTTTTCAGATAGTTGAAGAAAAGATTATATTCTCCTCTTGTCTCCTGTATCATGTTTTCCAACAAAAATAACCCAGTACTTGTTCTATAACATGATTTCTAGACTAAAATGGGCAATCCAATGGAATGCAGGCTCTTTGAAAATAACGTAGCACCAAGAGCAGAGAGCCCTAGCACAACAAACCTAATGAAGTATTTCTTTCCCTGCTCCCCTGCACTCCTGATTTCTTGAACCAGAGCCTGCATAAAAGAAGTAGTCATCGCAATGCTGCTCCTTACGGTTTGGCTGTCTTTTGGAATGACAACCAGCTTCAACTCTAGCCAGTGACTTCTACATTTTAAGGCAAACAAGTTGAAAAATGATGGAGAGACCCTACACTACTGCCATAATAGTAAAGTTCATTAAAGAAGTGGTAATGGATTTGCCTTAATTTTTCTTTCAAGTCACAGATTTATGAGCCATCACAGCTAGAAGGGAAATTGTGGGGTCATTTTAGCAGACAAGAAGACTAAGGCTCAAAAAGATGAAACGACACTCGCCCAAGGTTTATGTAGCCAATTATTGGTAAAGCTGAGACTAGAACTCAGGTCGCCTGACCTCTAGGACAAGAGTTATTCTAATTGTACCATGCATTTGGGAAGTGGCTAGCCAGGGTGAGAGGTATAGTCTGTGGCTGGGGAGAGGAAATAACGACCCAATTTACCAAGTCTTTTCCTCATAACAACAATGTAGATAAACTAGTGTAAGTACTATAACTGCCATTTTACAGATGAGGAAGCTGGCTCAGAGAGACTAAGTGACTTCATCAGAGTGAGTCAGGTGAAGACCTGAACCTGGGTCTTTTTTTTTTTTCTACCTTCCACCAAACCATCCTGCCTTCCAAAATCCGCATTCTGAATGGATTCACACTGTGTTTTAACTAGGAATTGTACTGGAATTATTTTCTGGTTTATCTGTAAATGGAAATCAAAGGAGCCAGCTTCTTGTACCAGGTTCTGCAACTTATTCACTCTTTGTCCACTTAACTTTTCTGAACTTTAATTTCTTAATCCATAAAATGGAGATAATCATATTTTCATCACCTACCTCATAGGTGTGATGGGAGGATCAAATGAGATAACATATACAAAACGTTTTAGTAATGTCAGTCATCATTATACATTTTGTTCTTAAGAGAGAAAAACAGTAACAGGGGAAACTTTGACCAAATTAAGTGGATTGTAGATTAAATGGTAAACCTTGACAGCTTTGCCTCATGTTGGATGTAAAGCAGACTTCCTTCTCCCTAAGGCCCATTCCAAGTGATCTCACTTCTCTGGGAAGTAGAAACTCCTTTCCCTAAAACAGCACCTTCTTCTCCTCCTTCATCTGCTTACCTGCTACAAGTTGAGTTGATGGCTCCATGGGGGTTGCAGTCACAAGAGAGACAGAGTCCTTGGACACTGGTGCTGGTTGGATAAAAGCCCTCTTTGCAGGAGTCACAGTGAAGCCCATTGTAGCCTGGATGACATTCACACTGCCCTGTGGTTTGGTTGCATCGATTCCCATCCAGGCTTCCAACTATACTGCAGTTACACATGTGTTCTGCAATGAAAGAAGATTTTTTCATCAACCAAGCATCGTACTTTTAATAATCAGACAGACAGACATATCTATCTATATGTTTCCAATTTTTTTTAAATATGAGGTTTCATAACAGGCTTATAAGGAGAGAGGAAATTAATTTAACTTCTCTTTCCTCTTCAAGAAACAACTTCTCAACTCTCATCTTCTGGCCCCTGTGTCTGTACTTTTTGTTTCTCTGGAACTGAAGTATCAAAGACAGGGCCTCCATTTCTTTCTGTTATAGGCAGTTTCTGGTATGATATAAGTGACAAACACAAGTTTATTCAATGACTCTAGTGTATAGTTGCATATGCATTCACAGATAGATAATTATAGTAAACTGTAGCAGGACACAGAAGATAACAACATGGTCATATTTACATTGTGTTCTATGGTTTACAGAGTACTTTGCTCACCATTCCTCTGTGAGGTAGTTGATAAAAGTAGTCTCATCTTTATTTTATTGATAAGGAAAATGATATTTAGAGAGAAAAACTTAAGTGCCCCAATGACTTGCCACCTAGTTGGTAAATGATCCATCTGGCACACATACTCAAGTCTTCCGATTCCCAGGCCAATGTTGTTTTATGGCATACCACATCAACTTTTACAAAATATTTCCATAGCCAGAGTCAGCAGATGCAGCTATTAAATTTCTAGTAAATGGTTTAACATGTTCTGCCCACAACAAGAAATGCAAAAGGTAATTCAGTATTTAAGGATTAGTATACCATGGGTTCTTAACTAAAATCATCTACTGTTTCATCCTAGAGTGGAAATGACCCTAGCTTCTCAAAGGCTAGGCCTTTGCATATTCTGGCAGTCCCAACCATACTGGAAAGGCTTCATGAATGAATCCAGTAATGAACTACTGTTCTGTCCCTCAAGTACCAGTTTAGCCAAGATCAAATATATTCATTACTGGTTTGGCCACAAGGTAATGAATCTTTTTTTTTCTTTTTGGCCACAGAATTTTTATAGACATCAATTAAGTATCCAAACAAATAAAATGACAGATCACAAACAATAAATATCTACTAAGGTATATAGATTCATCTTGAATAATATTTTAAAATTATCCATACTAATCTGAGACTGTGGCATTTCCCATATAAAACAACTGTTGGAGAGCAAACCTTTTATTTGGAAGCATTTTAACTCAAACATCTGTAGGGCTGAAAACATTTCCACTTTGAAAATACCCATTTTTTCAGTAGAATACACATGGTAGGGAGAAGGAAGGACAAGAAAGACTGATAGCCATGATTCTTTGGGGCTTTTTTTGCAAGTAAATCCATCCTTTGTGTCAAGAGCCTTCCTAAGGGTCATTAATACTATTAGGCATCCATAAGTATTTTAATAGGTTTATTGCTAAAAATCAAGTGTAGACAGGATTCAGTCAAACAGATAGAAGCAGTGTGAATTGAAAAATACATAGAGATTTAAAGCTCATCATATACTTAGGAGTTGAAAATTTTGAATTTTGGATACAATGTCACTGAATAGTTGTGAATAAATCTTAACTCCATGAACCTTAGTTTCCACATCTGAAAAATAATATTTATACTGCCAACAGCTTTACACTTCTATGTGATATAAAGTGGAGGTTATTTCAAGCCTGTGTCTAAGGTAGACCACCAACTTCCTTCCACAGTGAGGATTATTATGACTATGATTACAATATCTATGTATGACATTTCTCTGACAGGGTTCCTTTTTTTTTTTTTTTTTTTTACCCTTTTTGAGTATGTGGTTTAAAAGGCAAAACCATATTTATTGGCATGAAAATCTGCCAAAGGTAGTTTTGTGGCAAGACTCTCACTCCAAAGAATGAAAACAGATCTGAGAAGTACATTTTTATTTCTTCTGGAAATTGGCAGAAGTATACCATACATTCAAGTTGCTTTTGCTTGACCAATTTTACCACACATTAAACTAACCAAACTAGACTGGTTCTGGGTAAGCCTATCTCAAGTGACAAAGACCAACAGACCCTATAATCAACGTGGAGTATTTTATTCCATTATTCCACCAATGATGCACTTCCATCCAGGAAACTGAATCATTGTCCCAAGTGGGTGAGATAAGATTAGTGACTGCTCTCCCCCACCCACCCCACCAAAAATAAAATAAGATAAAACTAAGAGAGTCTAGGTGCTACTGAAGGAAGGGAAAGTAACAACAAAACAACTGAAACCACCCAATTGCCCAACAACAAGAACAATAACAAAATACCCAATCACCCAAAGCTAATGAATAAACTTTCAGAGGTAACTAAATATTGTAACTATTTAATTACCTGTCTATACAAACAGGACAGTCTCTTTATTGCCCCCTAAACATGTCAACAATTTTGTAGATGGGATTATTGGGAAATTGAATTAGGTGTCCTTTAAGGTCTTCTTCAACTAATATTTGATGTTTTAAAATTCTGTGCTCTGTGTTCTAATGTCCATTTCAGTTCAATCACTCTGTTCACAGTCACAGACTCAGAGTAGAAAGTGGACACTTATTTTAAGTCATTCATAATTTATAGACGCCAAGATTTGCTTTAACTGCTTAGTGTTTTTGTTTCCACAGATAAGCATTTTTTCTTCAACTATAATGGGCAACTTTTAAAGATAGTAAAGTTCAAGACTAAAACCTACTAATATATTTTGCCTTTTAATAGTATGTAGAGATCAGAATAGGCCATCAAGCAAGACTTTTTCTTTATAACTCTGACATAGCCTGAAAAATGAGGGTTATAGAAAGGAAAAGAAAATACAAATAAGAATAGTCATCTCAGAGTTGATAAAAAAAATGCTTGACATACCAAATTTATCTGTACTTCTTTCAGTACAAGAACTACCACTTAGAAAACCATGAGGAAAAAGGGGTGATGATGTCTATTGATTTACATTCAAATGATCATATTGCAAGAGAAGCATAACATCATGAATTTTCTTCTTGCTTTCCACATAGACAAGCATTTACTCAAAGTCAAGTTGCTTCTAGCAGCTTTTAGCAACTTAAGAAGCCCTAATCTGATGTGCATGCAGGAGAAAAGATCTGGTAAAAAGTTAGTATTGATGGGATACAGACAAACTGCTTCACTTATGTTAAGCTATGCCAGAAAACCCAACTGTATTGAGAATAAAAGAATAGAACTAATTCTGAAATCTAGCCTACCAGGAAAAGTTAAAAACTCCAGAATAACCAATGGAAATGCAATTTCAACAGAGGATTTAGAAACTGCAGTAACAATATGTACCATACACTGAGTAATCAGGGATAAATTCATTCTGTTAATTACCATGATAGTTTTGGACAAGTCCTGGGAAAAAGAATTAGTTTTGTGTCCTACAGAAATTCAAAAGGGGCATCGATTTAAGGGAGATGTAAAGGAATGTCTATCACCCTGAGCTCCATATTCACACACACACACACACACACACACACACACACACACACACACACACCCTATCTTACAAATCAGAAGATAGCATGATAAAAAGAGTGCAGCTTTAATAATAAGGTTCAAATCTCGACTATGATGTTTATCAGCTGTCTGATTATATGACCTGTGTGATCCTTTACTGTTTTGAAACTACGTTTTCTCATCTATAAAACAGGCATAACTATAACTGTTCTATCTACCTCACAATAGGAGCATGAAAAAGGCATGAAAGTCAGTAATAGAGACCTGAGTCAATACATTAGCATCCCTTAGATACTGAGTAGATCTGATATGAGAAAATATGGACAAGAAATGAACAAGTGTTTGATGATATGAGAAATTGTGAAGGGAATGCCCATAATAATTGTATGGTACACTTAAAAGTTCACAATATATCTCACATACACTATTTCATTTGATTATCATAATCATTTTATATCATTCATGTAGTAAAACTAGTATTTTTATAGATGGAGGAAACTTATGGTCAGAGAAATATAGTCAGACTTGACAGTGGTCACATAAGTATTAAGTAGCAGAGTAAAATGCAAACCCAGCTCTTCTGACTTCAAACTTGTATGTGCTTTGCAATATCCCATGTTACTTCTACTTGATTTGTTATATATTCTCTGATGACCTAGTTCAATTTTCCCCTAATTATGTATTAAATATGGCAATAATGCACTGCCCTTACTTTAGGACTTGAAGTGTACGATAGAAGAAAGGAAACTTTCATCTGACTGAAGAGAGAGAAGGACCAACAATAATGATTTTTAAATCTGGCCAATTCTTATACTCCAGAGCAACACAAAGATGACTGTGGCATGACTGATGGAATGTCACCAATGTGCAACTAAGGAGAGGAACAAGATAGGAAAGAGAGAATGCTTGAAAGCTAATCATACTACCCAGAATGAAACACTGAAAAGCTCATTTGCTTGCCTGGCAGAAAAAGCAACATACTCCTCCATCACTCAAGTCATAATTTTTCTTCTAAGGCCCAATAAATCTTAGGGAATCCTACAGAGCAATGAACAGAGTAAAGAGTAAACACAAAGGCTAAGAGAGGAGCATCATCAAACACAGAGAAAGGAATCCTTGGCAACCTACTCGTTTAGCCTATGAATGGTAGTATAGGATTCTGGTCTGAGTCCAGGAGATGAAGGATAATCTATAAACTCTCATTAAATTGCATGAGGAATTGAACATAGAAATATGTGCATATCAGTAAAAAAAAAGGGGGGGGGGAGGAAACACTGAGGAACAAATTTATTAGTTTTTTTTTTTCCCTAGGACATTTTAGTGGGAAAAGAGTAATCTTGCATTATGAACTTTTATTTGGAATGGTGAGTAAAATCTTTCAAGTACTTTTATAATGGTCACTGGCCTTTACTTTGCATTTATTTCAATATTTATTAACCACCTATTACATGCAATTTGAGAAGCATCATGGCAAGCTGATTAACGAGTTCAAGTCCTGCCTCTGATGCATACTAAATGCATAACCATAATTAACCAAATCACTTAACCTTTCTCTAAGCCACTCTCTGAGATTTTAAATTGAAAAACAGTTGCAGATCTGAATTGGCAAGAGTTAATTCCCCAACAGTAGCTCCCTGCCTGGGTGAAATCACAGGTTGAGCTTTATATAAACTATTGATCTTACATTAGCATGTTTAACTTTTGCAACTTCAAACATTCATGAGATTTTATCAGTAACTTAACTTTCATTTTCACAATGGCAATCATGCACATTCACAGCTATGCACAGTAAAGAGAAAAATGAGAGATGCAATGTGCACAAGTTTATGGAGTGACTGGCATCCTACTACACATCTGACTGGTCTTGTTCACCCTATCTGGAAAGAGCTCCCTGTGCCCAAAAGATTTGCACTATATTTGGGGGGCATCAGAACTTAAGTTTTAAAGGCAAATAATGAAAAATGCAACAAGTGCACAGGGAGCTCTTTCCAACAATTCCTAGTAAAAGATTACAGTTTTTGGTGATTGTGGGAACCTAACTTCCTATTTATAGGTTCAATGTATCAACATACATTTTTTACTTTTGCACCATTTCCTAGGAATGTTACCCTCACAAAAGCTGAGGATTGATGATATGTATGTATATATGTGTATATGAACACATACATACACATATTACTAGGCAATGGTAAAGAGGTAAAGATGAGATAACCCATCATTCCCTGCCCTGAGGAAGCCTACAATCTATTGAAGATAAGACAAATATACAGATAATACCATAAAAGTTAAAATATAAATACATAGTATAGGTACAAAGAGTGATGTGAGATATTCCAGAAAGAAGATACTAATCTTTTAGCTGGAGGAAAAGGGAGTGAAGAGAAACAGGCCCCGGAGGAAAAGAAAGATCATAACAGGTAGAGATGTGAGAGATCATTTCAGGGATAGTTAACAGCATTCAAAAAGGCATGTTGGAAGGATGAGATCAAAGAGAGAAGTTTGGTATAGTCACTATATTACAGTAGAGATAGCACAGGATTTGGTGTTACAGAGAGGTAGGTTTGAATTCTAGTTCTATTTTCTACTTTGAGAAAGTCACTTCCTCTTTTGGGGTCTCAGTTTCCTATAAACTGATAAAAGTAGAGAGGTTGGGAGGATGGGCATAGAGAGAGTTAAAATAGATGAGCTCTAAGGCCTCTTCAGACTCTAAATCTGAAGACCCTATAATCTTGTGAGCAGTTCTATTTAGCTAGATCTTGAAGGCGAATATTATAAGATAAATCTGGAAAGGCAGATTGGAACTTCCCATAAAGATTTCCTAAATGAATCCCAGGATGCAAAGTTTTAAACCACTATACTATCATCTGTCCCACAAGAGCAGTCACCATCTGACTTAAACCCTAACATTCAGAATCAATGATATTCCCCCAAAATCCCAACTTAGCTTTAGAAAGCTAGATCCCATGATCTATAGGCCCTAAAGCAATTGAACAATAACATAATGATTACAGAGCCACAGGAGTGTCTGGATTGAGGTGACAGAGGTCAAACTATTGGCCCAGACCTTTCCATTTACTGTACACCCAATGTAAATACTGTAACAGTGCAAAAGGAAAAGAAGCAAAATACCAAACTGTGCGTTAGCTAAGGAAACTGACAAAGGTAAAGTGACTTGCCCCTGAGTCACCTGGTTAGTAAGTGGAGGAAAAATGACTCAAACCTGAATCCCCCAACTCCTTCATCCAAGCCTACTGTTCTTTCTACAGAAACACAGCTATCTTTGAATCTAGACAGACCTGAGTCCAACAAAGCAGCCTTTCTTCACACAGCCAAAATAAGAGTTAGACAAATAATATGCTCTCCTGATTTTAAGATGGTGTGAAAAAGACAAATTGATTAGCAGACTGAAGAGAGGAGAAGCAGGCATTTCCTAACAACTTACTTCTGTCTATATGTAAAAAGATGAAAAAGTCCACATGACACTAAACCTGGCTGCTAGCCTGATTTCCTGTGTGTATAGAATATTTATTTCCAAATATACATTTTATTAGACCCATATTTCATCCTTGTATGTTTACAATTGAGGGATCTTAGAAAAGTTCTGATTTTAGGGAAAAGGAATTATCAACAGAGAATTTTTTATTTTTATAAGGCTCTTGCTCTAGCATAAAAGTGAAGCTCAAATTACACTCCACATTTATGAAATGCCAGGGCTGCCTCTCACAAATCTTGCCATAGCTGGGAAATTTAGGAGTAAAGCTGATGAATTTCTGGAAGTAAACCAGGCTTGTCTAGAGATGTGGAAATTTACAAGCTGAAACTGTCAAAAGAAAAGCTTGATCTCTTAAAAATTCATCCACATAAAAAAATTCCAAATGCACATTCATGAAATGCCTTTTGTTCACTTTACATCCATTCCATGAAAACAAAGGGGTTTAGCCCAAGCTTCTCTATAAAAAGTTTTGATCACACTTGAAGCACTAAGCCATCTGCCCAAGAGTTCAAATATTAGAACATAGACTGTTGCAGCTAGAAAGGCCCTTAGAATAGAGAATGGCAGAATGTAGAATGTGCCAGGACGGTGACTGGAAAGAACACTGGACTTGGAGTCAATAGATGTCAACTTTATGTCAACTTTAACACTTACTTGCTGTATGACCTTAAGCAAGTCATTTAATCTTTCTAAACCTGTTTCTTCACTTATTAAATTAGAATAAGAATACTAGGACTACCTAATAAATAAGGTTGTTGTGATGAAAGGGTTTGTAAACTGTAAAGTGCTACAGAAATGGGAGCTACTATTTTATTTTGGTCTGAACTATGATTTCATTGGTGAAAGGAATTCTCTATGAGGAAATACCTTCTACAAGGCAGATCACCCACTGTTCTGACAACTTGAGAGTTGTCTAGAGCACAGAGGGGCTATGTGACTTTTCCATGCCCATAAAGCCAGTGTCAGAGATGGAACTAAATCCAGATCTTCCTGATTCTAAGACCAGCTTTCCATCCACTAAATAACACTGTCCCTCATTTTTATTTGCCTCTATTACTATCATCCAATAATAATACAATGTTAGGAGGTTTATAAGAGTTCTTAGGATTTTGAGTTAAAATCCTCTAGTCCAAGCTCTTTATTTTAGAGATGAGAAAAATGAAGACTAGAAAAGAAGAATAATTTGTCTAAGGTGATAAAGAGAATAAACAGGGCATCCAGGATTAGAATTCAGCTCTCTTTAGACTTCTAAACCAAAGATATTTATGTTATAACATATTGTCAGTAGTTAGAATGAGGACTTAGCCTATAGTCAAGACAAGTCAACAAGTATTTATTATAATGCTTACTATGTGCCAGACACTATGCTGAACACTAGATATAGTCTAGTTCCTTTATTTCACAGATAAGGAAACTGAGGCAAAAGAAGCTAAGTGTAGAACTCAGCTCTCCTGATTTTCCTCTTTCCACTCAATTCTGTTACCTTCCCTAGCTCTTCAGTCAGTAAATAACACTGACTTCAACTCTTCTCCTGCATCTCTCTTTAAGGCTGGACTTCATTTTATTCAAAACCTTTAAACTACACATGAATAATTCAGATAAATGAATAATTCAAGTGACACCTTCTCTGCAACATTTACAGAGCACTTAACAAGGGAGGATAGAGTATGTCAATAGTAACACCGAGGAAACATTCAAAGCAACTCCCTGCAGTAACCTAAAAGAGAAACAAAATCACAGAACTTTAGAGCAGTCAGGTACCTCTGGTATCGCTAGTCTAATCGACTCATTTTACAGATGAAGAAACTAAAGCTCAGCGAAATGAGTTTCCCCATCCAAAGTCACAAGCTAGTCAGTGGCATACCTTAGACATAGAAGAATAGAGAACATATGACAGTCCTATTTACTATGATAAAGTAGTTTTCCTGAATGCTAATTGTTCCCTGCTTCTAAGGATAGGATTCATTGAAACAAAGAATATCAGAGTCAGGAGGGCCAAAAGAGATCCCCCAATCTAGGCCCTTCAATTTATAAATGAGGAAACTAAAGCTATCAAGGGAAAATTAACTGTCTATGGTCATACTATTATTAGAGGTTATTTGTTGACTTCCATTCAGGAATATTTAATTAAAAAGGAAAGCGTATCTAGAGGAAATTTTGCCTAGGATACAAGAAATTAAGAATGTACCACAAATTCAGTGTGGCCATGGAAATAACTTCTGCTCTCTGGGTTGCAGTTTCACCATCTGTAAAATATAGGACTTTGAAAAGATCATTTCTAAGAGCCTTTCTGGCTCCAACATTCTGTATTTCAATGTCTTGTTTAGCTCTAAACATATTTTATGTTCCTATTCTCATTTTACGTTTTAAGACCCTCTTCCAGCTCCAATATGTTTTAAGACCCCTTTCAGTTCTAACATGCTAAAACTATGTGGCTGATCTCCTGAACTCTGTTTCAGATACTACCTACCATAGAAGAATTCAGTGCCCAGGTGACCTATTCTAGAATTGACAAGGATCAAAGGGAAGCAATCTGCAGATAGAAAAAATTGCAGGTAAAGTCAAGTATTGAATAAGGTATTATTTTAGCCATATGTCTTCATAGCAACTCTTTCTTTGTATCCTGTTATTTACACTGCAAACTCAGATATTTTTGTTCATGTCCTAGTAACATCTGGTGAGTAGCAATGTCCCTTTTTTTACTGGAGCTTTTTAATAAACTTCCTCTGCTACACAACAGTATAAGTCTCTCACCTGCGCCTTCCTCAGATATAAAACTGGATGTTCCTGAATACTGATCCTTAACAAGAGAGAGGAACAGGTACCTTGAAGTTCACTAAAATCCCCATATCTTTTTCAGATGAAATTCTATATTACCACACTTCCCCATCTTGTACTTGGGAAGCTGCTTTTTGGAACCAAGTGTAACACTTTACACTTATCCCCATTACGTTTCACTTTGAGAGGGAAAGGAAGGGGATAAGCATTTATATAGAGCCTACTATATGCCAGGCATTGTGCTAAGTGCTTTAAAAATATTATTACATTTGATCCTCACAATAGCCATGTGGTAGGTAGGTAGGTAGATACTGTTATGACCCCCATTTTGCAGTTGAGGAAAATGAGGCAAATAGAAGTCAAATTACTTGTCCAGGATCACACAGCTAGTAAGTATCCGAGGCTGAATTTGAACTCAGGTCTTCCTGACTCCAGACTTAACATTCTATACACTGTGCCACTTAGGTGCAGAGAATAGGGGATAGAGAACTGGTCTTTAAGTGAAACATATATGGGTTCAATTCTTGTCTTTGATACATATTTGCCTTTGACCAAGGGCAAGTCATGTCCTCTCGGTGCCCCAAGGAGACTCTCTATGGCTTATAATACTACCATTCTGCATAAGGGAAGAGAGCTTTTATACTGGGAATTTCCTGTACCAATGAAATCATACGTTTAAACAAAACAAAACAAAAAAAGAACAAGTTTACTCTTATTTGATATCACCCACAATCTAGTCAGTCAATGCCCTTCTGGATGCAGACTCAGTTATCCAGTATGTTATCTTCAGGACTGTTTTATTGGCAAATAAATGTTTTTATTTTATTTTATTGGCAAAGTTGCTAAGTATGCCAACTGTGGAGAAGTTCTGAATGCTGTGAATAAGTTCACTGACCTTGCTAGTGGACTTTCCGGGGATATACACACTGATAATGAGGTTGGTGCACACATGGCCAGAACTAGCTCAGTACTTCGGAGGCTCTGAAGACAAGTGTGGTAGAGAAGAGGTATTAGACTGCCTACCAAACTGAAGGTCTGCAGAGCCATTGTGCTGACCTCATTGTTGTATGCCCGTGAAACCTGGACAGTATACCAGTGCCATGCCAGGAAACTGAATTGCTTCCATTTGAATTGTCTTAGGAAGATTCTGAAGACCACCTGGCAGGACAAAATACCAGTTATACTGAGGTCCTTTCCCAAACTAAACTGCCAAGTATTCAACTCCAATGGGCTGGTCATGTTGTTGAAATGCCAAATGTATGCTTGCCAAAAAGATTATTTTATGGAGAACTCACACAGGTCAAGTGCTCTATGGTGGTCAGAAGAAGCAATACAAGGACATTCTCAAGGTCTCTCTTAATAACTTTGAGGGGAAGTTAGGTATCTCAGTGAACAGAGCACTGGCCTTGGAGTCAAGAGGACCTGAATTCAAATCTGACCTCAGACACTTGAAACTTACTACCTATGTGACCTTTGGCAAGTCACTTAACTCCAAATGCCTTGCCTCCCCCCCCCCCCAAAAAAAAAGAACTGTGGAACTGATTGTGTGACATTGGAGACACTGGTCAAAGGACCACCTATCGTGGAATGCCCTCATCAGAGAAGGTGTTGTGCTCTATGAAAAAAGCAGCATTGAAGGAGAAGCTCAAAAGAAACACCAAATGTGCAAATTTAGAGAATCCACCCCAAATACTGACATGGACTATTTGTGTCTGACCTGTGGTAGAACATTCCGAGCTCATATTAGTCTGATCAGTCACAAGCTGACACACTGTAACTTGACTTTAGCATAGTTATATCATTTTAGTCCTCTTTAAGAATGAAGGACAATGACCAACCAATCCACCATTAAAAAAGTTATAAAGTGCCCAAGGCCAAGTACAGATCTCTGGGGCACTACACTGTTGACATCAAACTATTTGTGACTAATATGTGGGTCTAGTCATTCAACCAGTTCCAAAACCACTTAGCTGCTATTCTCTAGTCCTCATCTATCTAATTTGCCCAGAAAAGCATGAGAGACTTGGTCAATTTATTTTCCAAAATCTAAGTAAACTCTATCTATAATATTCCTCTGCTCTGTGAATCTAGCAATCATGCCAAAAAAGGAAGTAAATTTAGTGTGGTGTGAGCCATTGCTATTGAAGTTATTGTGGTATTGACCATGATTATGCTTTGATACAGCAATTCTGCTTTGGCGTGAATACCCAAAAAAGTAACCCAAAAGAAAAAAAAAATTTGGAATGTAGCACCAAGCTCAAAATGAAAGTGTTGGAATGGACCTTAAAGGGTCCATTTAAATTTACCTGCAAAGTGATAATCCAGTATAGGGGCTCTTAAACTGGGATCTGTGAATTATATTTTAATGTAATGGGTTTCCTTTGTAATTCTCTTTATATTAATTTTGTGAATTTAAAAACATTCTGAGAAAAGGTCCAGAGGCTTCAAAAGACTACCAAAGGGGTCCATGTCACACAAAAAGGTAAGGAACTGATTATCACTAAGATCCATTCCAACCCTAACCCTCTGTGGTTCTAGGAAAATCTTAGTAATAATGTGGGCTGCAGTGGTCAGCAGCTTCGTGGACATGGGATTGCATGGATAAGGTGGAATATAAGCTGAGCCTTAAATGCTAAGTAGGATTTGAAGAGATAGAGAAACTCTCCTATTTCTATGATAACAGTCTATTATATTCATAAATCACAGTTTATTTAACTGTTTCCCAATCATTGGGTATCTACTTTATTTCTAGTTCTTTGCTACTATGAAAAGTGCTAATATAAAAATGGTATATATAGGACCTATCTAGCAGTGGGATCTTTGAGTTAAATGATAAGGACATTTTAGTGATATGAAGTAATCTTTCATATGGTTATCTAATGACGTTCAATTCTTTTGAAAAGTGTTTATTCATATCTTTTGACTACATCATTTGAAGAATGGCTCTTGGTCTTATATATCTGCATTAATTCATTATATATCTTGGAAAGCTAACCTTATCAGGCATATATTTATGCTGATTACTCTTCATTGACTGTTTCGTATCTTATTCTAACTGCACTCCTTTCATTAGTAAAGAAAAAAATCTTTCAATTTTATTTAGTCTAAATAAATTTATTGTATATTTTGTGATCTCTTCGATTTTTTGTTTGGTTAAAAAAAAAAGAGTTTTGTTAACTCTCTCTTAGAATAATACTTCCAGACCTCAGATTATATTATGAAGCAATAATCATCAAAATTATTTGGTATTGATATTTTTTAAAAGATCAATAGATCAAACTAGCAAAGGAAGAATAAGAAATAATTTAACTCAATGATCCATTGGTTCAATAAACCCCATAACATAAATTCCATAGGAAAGAACTCCCAAATGTCAAGAACTGTTAGAAAGCAGTCTGACATAAATTAAGTTTAAGCCAACATCTTACATCATATGCCACAACAAACTCAAAATAAGAGGTGATAATAAAAGAAAATTAGAAAATTTTGATTATATAGAATTGAAAAGCTTTGGCATAAATAAAATTAATGCAACTAAAATAAGTGTATTATTTGGCTGGGGGGAAATATCTCTGACAAAGGTCTGCTGTCTAAGAATTATAGGCAACTAACAGAAATGTAGGGACTGGACCTGTAATTTCTGATTCTTTAACTAATCTGCTCTACTTTTTTCTGACCACTACCAAATGGTTTTAATAATTGTGGCTTTGTAGTATAATCTGAGGTCTGGACATGTTATTCTCCTTTGTTCCTACTTCCCTTGAGATTCTCATCCTTTTGTTCACTCCAAATGAATTTTCATTATTTTTTTTTTTTTGGGGAAATTTTTAATGTGACTTTTTTTTTTTTGAGGGCAATTGGGGTTAAGTGACTTGCCCAAGTTCACATGGCTAGTTTTTGTGTTAAGTGTCTGAGGCTGGATTTGAACTCGGGTCTTCCTAACTTCAGGGCTGGTACTCTATTCACTGTGTCACCTAGCCACCCCTTTGATGTGACTTTTAATTTGATTTCTTATAAGGATAGCAGAATGTTAGAGTAGAAAGAGAACTAAATTTGGAATCAGAGGGCCTGACCTCAAATCATTCTTCTACTTAATACCTGTGTGACCTCAGGCAAGTTGTTCGACCTCTCTAGCCCTCAGTTTCCTCACTGGTAAAATGAGGGGGTTAAACTGGATGACTCTAAGGTTCCTTTCTAGCAATAAATCCTATAATTGTATGATTTTACAAAAGCTTTTCTTAAAACAAAAATAAGATGAAAAACCGTTCAGTCCCAAAGATCACTTTGTATGTTCTGATGTTAAATCTAACATCCTACGACTCTTTTCCTTCCTAAGTAAAAAGTCATTTTCCATTTTGCAAATTAGAATAATCAAAGCAGATATGCAAGATATTACTTCTAGCAAAAAAAAACAACAACAATACCTTTTAGTAAATGTATGAAGGAAAATAAATCTTGAATTAGTTTTCTCTTAATTTTCCTCATGAATAAAAACCATACCTTTGCCTTTGAAGGTGCTCTTCAAATAAATAATTTTTAAATAAATCATTTCCTATTTATCCTATATATGGTTGCTTTGCATATTCTTGTTTGAATGTTGCCTTCCCCTCTAGACTGCAGGTTCCTTGAGGGTAGGGACAACCTTTTGCTTGTTTTTGTATCCCTAGTACAGTGTCTGGCACATAGGCATTTAATAAAGGTTTGTTGAATTGAATTGAATTTTATTATGTAGGAGAGTGAGGAAAGTTAGGAAATCTTCAACATCAATGTTCACCTGAATTATCAATAATAATCCTCCTGTGGAGAAGAATTGAGAAAATATACCTCCCTTACTTCATCGTAGTGGTACAGGCTATCTGATGTTGCATACACTGCCAGGCATGGTTGATGGATTGGTTGGTTTTACTGAACTGCCGAACTCTTTCTTTTCTTAATCTTTGTGAGGATATAGCTTTGCTTTGTGAGGATGGGGAAGATATATTCTGAAATGAATATGAGAAAGCATTAATAGAAATAAGATTAATTTTAATAATATATAATATAAAATTATAAAAATAACATATCCTATAATATTAATATATTCAGTGGAGCCATTTTTCAGGGCTCCTTCCAATTTTAATTTGTGTTCTGGGTTCCATTCTATCTCTAATACTTTACATTCCATAGTTCTTTACAGTTTTTATTTGTTAAGAGAGGAAGGTAAGGTATGAGGCCTCAATCTGTGCAGCTTAGTGAAACCAAACATGCTCTGAGGTATCTTCATCCTAACTCCCACTCTTATGGATGAGTCAAGTTTCTAAATCAGGCTGGCTATATCCCCTCCCAAGGTTCTCGGGGTCAGGGGATTTTCTAATTACATTGGCTGAAGCCTCTACTAAGTGTGCTTACCATCAATTCTATCAGTTGAAAATAATTATTTAGTCAGTCAGCCTTAAGTAGCTTTTAGAAAGGAATATTAGGGGTGGCTAGGTGGTGCAGTGAGTAAGAACGTCAGCCCTGGAGTCAGAAGGACCTGAGTTCGGATCCGGCCTCAGACACTTAACGAACACACAAACAAAAACCTAGCCGTGTGACCTTGGGCAAGTTACTTAACCCCATTGCCCTCAAAAAAAAAAAAAGAAAAAGAAAAAAAGAAAGAAAGAAAGAAAAGAAAAAGAAAGGAATATTTACCAAGGTGTTACAATAAGAACAGCCGGTATAAAACATCCTCCCAAAAGTCTATGCCATATTCTCCCTCAAGGGGAAAATAAGCTCAAACTAGAGCCCATTTGACAAAACGGTAATTCAATTTCTGATTGCTAGAAGTTCTTTTCCCTATCTGTGGGGTGCTGAAGAAGTTTCCTATAAGCATAGTATAGTCTCTTTGCTGGTCTCCCTGCAGAGGCCTGAGTCTGGTCTGTCCTTGGTCTCCAATGATACAAACACTGCCACCAAATGATCCAAGGATGTCATTTAAGATTCTGATGAGAAAATGGGGAGGTCCAGCATCTTTGGCAGCTGGCAAGGTCCAGAAGAAGGGAGGGGAGGAAGAAGACCTAACCAAGTCCAAAACTGAGACATTTTTCACCAGGTGGTCACAGAGACTCATCTAGAGCTCCATATTCACTTTAATTTATAGAATTCCCTCTTCTCAACTTGGTTTATTATTTATAGATGATCCCTGGGGCTTGGTCAAATTTCCTGGCCTCTCTGAATAGAACTTTTGCACAATGTCATGCTAGTTCAAAGACCTTTTCGTATCTAGTTTAAGATCTTTTAATTGAGCCTTGTTCTCATCTAGTTAAGGTATCAGAACTCAAATGGAGTGGAGTGGTTTTGTCCCTTCTCTTACACTAACATATGGAGAAGTCTAAAGAATTGGCAATAAAAGCAGTTTACTTTTATAAAGCATTATAAATAATACCTATATATCAAAATATATAGCTTCAAAATGCTTATGTGCCCATTATCTCATGTGATACTAACTTTAACCTTGTGAAACAAGTAGAACAAGTACTATTAGTTCCATTTTACAAATGAATACAGTGAGGCTCAGAAAATTTAAGGGGGGTTATTAATGGTCTTATAATTATTAAGTTGAAATGCTATGGCTCTTACCTAAGACCTCTGACTCCAAGTTCAGTGTTCTTTCCACTATGCTACTACTGCCCCTTCCATTCCTACATCATGGTGCTGAATGGCTAAAAGACAGGGTAGGGTAGAAGTAGAATCCAAAACAAAGTTTAAACAAGTTATAGATTTTAACTTGTCCTTTAAACAAAGATATAATCTATATAATTACCTTGGAATAGAGCCTTTAGGATAATTATAACTAACATGTCAGCCTTCTAATATATCTTAATTAAGTGAATTACATAATAAAATAACTTCGATATGAAGAGATGTCTCAAATGAAGGAATTTTTATTTGGAATATTCACACCTAAGACCCTAAGGTAACCTAAGGTAATCCATGACCATCCAATGAAGCAAGGCAAGGAATAGTTACTGGCAATCTATACTCATCAGGGCTATTCAGAACAAAGGATTAGCATGTGAGTTACTCAGATTTTGCTTAATTTCCAGTGTAGAAACGTACATTATTTAATATATAGAGGTAGTTCCTTTGAAGAAACTGTAATTGAGGTGGTATGGTTGGATGAATTTGGACTACTGGACTTGTTAAGGAAAAAGACACTATCTTAGTTGTGTTTATATCTTTCCCACTGTATAACACCAAAATTGAGGCAATATGGTAGAGCTGAATGAGCTCTGGATTGGAAGTTGGAGAACCTGTATTCTAGTGCCAGCTATATCACTTTTACTTCTCCTTACTCAAAGTATCTTCATCTATAAAATTAGAAGGTAGGACTAAGTTATTTCTAAGGACCCGCCCAGTTTTGATATTCTAGGCCCCTATAGTTCTAGGATTCTGTAATATATTTAATATATGTTGAATGAATATATGCATTAATGAATCAACCTTAAAGTGTCCATTCAGTAAGTTCCTTAAATAATTATTCCTTAAAACAATTCTTTAGACAGACATTTTCTTTAAAAAGATTTAATAATCTTGCCTTCCCTCTACCACCACAACAGCCTACAAAAAGATAAACTACCTAAAACATTGATTCTAGCCCCAAAGCAAATTTTTATTCTTTATTTTTTAAAAACAAATACATTATACAAGCCAACCTAATTCTGATTAAATGTAGTTTCTTCCTTAAAACCATTTGATCTGTAAGTAAGGATAAGTTAAGTAAAATGATTACAAGACAACATAGCTATGCTGGATGCTCAATAGGTCTCTGATTCTCTATTGGTGAGATGGAGAATTTTGTATCTGAATTCTGGCAAGTGAATCTTTCTAATCACAATAAAATTAAAGACACACCCACATGATTTAATATTTGTCATCTGTTAATTGTTAAAATACATTCTCAGGGCCAAAAGCACATTGCTTTTGTTTGGTTCAAGATAGATAGTTTAGTTCCAGCTGAAAAATAATTCATCTCTTTTTTTTAGAATTGTCTTTCATTTGGAAAGAAGCAACCTTAGGCGCTATTTACAAATTCAAATAATTGTGGTACTAGGCAGGACTTTTAGGTCAGTGAATATATTTCTATGTCTCTAGGAGGGAATGTATGCATACCATAACCTAGACAAGATAACAGACCTGGGACATTGTGCTAATTGTATCAAGCTCTAGAAGACTGCAAAGTTTCATGAATGAGACCCATGCTGACTCAAAAGACCTTGGCTTAACCATCCACATAAGAAAAACTAAGTGGATGTAGAATGTCTATTGTCCAGACTATGATATGCAGTTAAATAGATTCTCATACTTCATCAATATATAAAACTTGATGAATACCAAATGTGGACAATAGGTGCAGAATTGTAAAAGAGGAGGCAAATAGATTGGTTTGCATTTGGGAAACTGTGCAGGGCTTTTAATGAGCTCAAGCTTCTCCCTAAAACATAAACCAACTTTTATATATAGACAAACTTCTGCCAATGATACATGACTACAAAGTATGGAATACTTCAGTATCTGAAGAACCCAAGGTTAATGGAGGGGGAGAATAGAATGCAGTATACTATCAGTGAAGAACTGTGAACAATTAAGATGTCCAGGAAAGGGACGATTAGAAAAGGTGGACCAGTCATGTAGCAAGAGACTGACAAATGGCCTGTGTACTCTGCTCAAACACATGCAGTATCAGGACATCTAGAGAAAGGTCCCTAGAACTGTAGGTGAATCAGCCTACTCCACAATCCTCAGAGGAGACTTCTGGAGGAACATGGGCAAGAGTCACAGAAGACTGAGAAGTAGGTAAAAATCAAGATCAGTCCAATTGAAAGGAGCACCGACTTAAATGAGATGACAGTACCTTCTAAGTAATAAAGTAGCATTCAGTATACATAAAAGCTTGCTTCTGTTTTTAATTTGGAATCTGTGAACTTTTATGGAAAATATTTTGATAACCATATTTCAATATAATTGGTTTACTTTGCAATCCTGTGTATTTTATTTTATGCATTTTAAAATATTATTCTCAGAAGAGGTCACTACCTCTAGACTGCAAAAGGGGGTCTATAACACAAGAAAGGTAAAGAATCTGTGATTAGAGGGTTTATATGCAATGACTAAGATCTGTTTATGCATTTATCTAACAATTAAGAGTGTTGGATTTCCAGGATGAAGAGAGAGCACTAGATTGAAGATTCAGGAGAAATGAATTAAAGCAATTAAGGGGCTTTCCTATAGTTACTATACTTCGAACACTAACTAGTTTGTGCCTAGGTCACTACACCTTCCTGGACCTCAGTTTCCTGCTCTACCAAATGAAGGGTTGGATTAGATGAGCTTCTAATGTCTCTTCTACCTGTAGCACACTAGTGTAAAGAGCACTCACTATCTTTGGAGTTGGAAAATTCAAGTTTTGGTCCCAACTCTGCTACTTACTAGAAGGGTGAAAATGTTACTAGTCAAGTTTTCTTAGAGTCTTCATTTCCTCATATCCAACTTCTCAGTGTTGTGGGTGGGAAAGACTTTGTAAAAAAATTGGGGGGGGCATCCATGTCTGGGATTTCATTCACATAGAAAACTCCAAATGAGGAAACTCCAAACGTAGAAATGACTAACTGTTCTGCAACTTTTTGGGAGATGTCTGAGGGTACTGAGAAGTTAAGTGATTTGTCCAAGGACACATAGCCAGATATATAAGTAGGTCTGATTGTGGAGCTCATCCACTATCCACTACATGCGGGAAGTAAAGGTATTACTACTATTACTCTGTATTCCAAGTTCTAGCATTTCTGTGATTATATGATTGTAAATGAACTTAGATTCTAATGCCCAAATTCTAATGCCCTTAGATTCTGAATGCCCAAAAATGTAGCAAGTTTATACTTGTTAAGTTGAGTTATCCACACTACTTTCATAAAGTGGGGTAATGGGGCATGAGAGTCACTCCCAATAACCCTTCAAAGAACTAAGACTGGCTCTTTTGACGAAAAGGATATTTTTGCTTTATATTCAATATCTAATGTACTTAATACTCAAAATGTTGACAAATTTCCTGACTTCCTTGCCATAATTTGCCATTATTCAACTCTTACCCAGTGTAAACATTTCACCCCAGGACAAGCTCTGAAGCTCTTTATCACCATGACTAAGCATTTGGATAACCCTTCAACCCTTCATATCCAAAAAAGAGCTGTATAACAGCAGAATCATTACATTGTTCTCATCGCCTGCCACCCCTAATAAACTGAGACACTGAAAAGATAAATATTTCATAGAGTAATGGAGGGGAATTGAGTCCAACCCCATGCGTAGTAGATTAATCTCTTCTACAATATGCTCAATGGGAGCTGGTTTAATATCTGACCATAATCTGATATAATGCAAAAAGAAAAAAATAGCTCACATTTATGAAGCTTTACAATTCACAAAGTTCTTCCCTTAAACATCTTTGTGAGGTAAGTAGCACTACTTTATGAATGAGAAAACTAAGGTCCAGAGAGAGGAAATGATTTGTCCAGAAACCAAACAACTGGTTAGGTACACGCTGTTGTGAAAAGAATACTGGGCTACAAATCAGAAGATCTAGGTTCCAATTCCTTCCAACCCCAATTTGTGTGTTGTTAGGCAAGTCATTTAACCCTTCATTTGATTAAATGATTTCTAAAATCCTTTCAGTTATAATCATTTATGGTTCTATGATGCAAATGTAGACACCAGGTGTTGAACTCAGCTCTACTTAAAACAACAGCAGTCTTTTAGGGGTCTCTCAAATAGACAACTATTTATGTTCCCCCATTATCATAAACTTTTCCTTTGCAGCACTGTCAGAATGTTACATGAAAGTAATGGACCTAATATGTGATTTCTTATGCAATTTAGTTCACAAGTTCATAAATTTAGAACTAGAAGGGCCTTAGCAATCATGTAGTCTGATGTCCTAATTTTACAGATGAGGAAACTTAGGACCAAAAAGGTTAAATGACTTGTCTGAAGTCACCTAGGTAGTCAAAGGGCAGAAGTGAGATTCAAACCTAGATTTTCTGACTTGCAGATGTTGAGTTTTCCACTAAATCTGGGTAACTTCCTCATCATAAAATAGAAAATGGAGTACCCTCAGATCTCAACTTCTTGACCTCCCACTTTTATAGAAAGACCTTGAGTAATTAAAGAACTTCTCTAAAGTGTCACACCTGCTTTGCTCCCAAGCCCAGATGAAAACCTAGCTCTATCACTCAACCACTAAAAAAAAAAGTTTCATGAATTTACATGTCATTCATATTAACGGTTCATGATATGTCTGTATCATTACAATTTTATTATAAGCACTGCTGTCTACATACTTTTTGTTTTAATATTTCATGTTAATTCAATTCAATAGACATTTATTAAGTGCCCACCATCTAGAAGTCATTAGAGGAAACAAAGACAAAAAAAGAAACAGAGGAAGTCAGTTAAGAACTGATTTTTCTAAAAGAAAAGCATTATGTCATCTAATCATAAGAAATTATCCCGAAAGAAGGAAAGAGATTCTGTTCTATCTTCTAATAGAGTTTCTTTACGGAGGCCAGGGGCTACCGAGACATGGTGATACTATTTCTTCTGCATGTATAGAATACACACTCAATTTAAGATTAAAATGTTAATTATGTTCTGATGATACACATAAGTGGAGATAATTTTTTTTTAAACACCAAACAGATAACTAACGTGAATTTTATTCCAAGGGTTTCTTGGGAGGAATAATAACTCTGGGGCAGCTAGATGGCACAGTGAATAGAGCACCAGCCCTAGAGTCAGGAGGACCTGAGTTCAAATTCAGACTCAGACACTTAACACTTACTAACCGTGTGACCTTGGGCAAATCACTTAACCCCAACTGCCCTGCCTTCCCCCCACAAAAAAAAATAAAAAAGCCCTAGAGTAAGGAGCCCTGAGTACAAATCCTACCCCTAAAGTTCACTACCTGTATGACCTTGAGCAAATTATGTAACTTCCCCAGATTTTGGTTTATTCATCTGAAAAATGAGGGAGTTTAGGCCTAGAAGGCCTCTGAGGTCATCTTCTGGCTCTAGATCTATGAACCCACTACTTGTAATAATAATAATAAAAAAAAAAAAACCCTGAGGCAGTAGGTGGCACAGTGAATAGAGCACCAGCCCTGGAGTCAGGAGGACCTGAGCTCAAATCTGGCCTCAGACACTTAATACACACACACAAAAAAACTAGCCATGTGACCTTGGGTAAGTCACTTAACCCCAATTGTCCTACCATCCCCCCTCCAAAAAGCAAAAAAAAGCCTCCAGTGCTTGGCATTTAAAGTATTTCATAATCTGGCTCTAACATATCTTTCTAAACTCATTTCATATAATTTCTCCTTACACACCATTCTTCAGCCAAACTAACTTCCTTCCTGCTCCCCATATACAACATCCCATCTCCCAACTGTGTCTTTGTACTTCATTTCTAAAATGTTCTCTCTCCTCATCTCCCCTTCTTAGGATTGCTGATTCCCTTCAATGCTCAGCTTAAGGCCCCCCTTGTACAGAAAGCTTTTCCTGATCCTCCCTTCTGTCTCTCCCCTCAGAAATTATTATGTATTTTGTATATATGATAAACTTATTTGCATAATTACTTTGTATTTGTTTTGTATATATTTTGAACTTGTTTATTTTAATCTGAATCTGTGTATAGTTGGTCACAGTAGAATATAAGATCCTTTGAGGAAGGAGCTGTTTCATTTTTATCTTTCTATTACAGTGCCAGACACATATGAGATACTTAGTAAATACTGGCTGAATTAAACTTTGTTATCCTTTCATACAACAAAGACACATAATTTAATTGTTATAAGTACACACCTCCACTTATATAGCTCTCAGTCACTCCATGTCCTTGGTTAATAATTTTTTGAGTCACTATAGGTGTCATTTGAGTTAGGATTTAAAAGGTGGACAGGCATCCAATAGGAAAAGTGGGATGGAGGATACCACCATCAACAGTAATAGCAGGAGGAGATGCACAGAGAAGGGAAAGTATGTTTGAAGAAAGAAAATATGTTTGAAGTATAGAGGGATTCATTTAGCTATAGCTTAGAGTATACAGAAAGTTAAAGTATGAAGCTGAAAAGGTTGGATGGCATCAGGTTGCAGAAGGCTTTGAATGCCAGGCAAAGGAGTCTGAACTTTATTACAACCCACAATAGGGAGCCACTGATATTTTTTGAGCAAAGCAATGACATAGCTCTATGCATAAGAAAGATTATTCTGAAAACAGGAAGAAGAGATCAGAAGTGGAAAAGAGAGAAGACCTATCAAGAGGTTACTCATATAGCTCAGGCAGGTGGTAACAAGGCAGAAGTCTATCCAGGGCTCCCTCAGTTAGGACAATCAAAGGAAAAAATATTTCATCTACACAAAGGGGTACTATCAAAGGAATCCTTTATCATCAATATCATTCCTATCTCTTGCTGAATGGAATCACACAAAATAGTCAGGGAATTTGTTTTTGCTTGGCTATACATGTTTGTAATGTGTTTTGCTTTTCTTGCTTCCTTGATGGGAAAAGAATATGGATCTGAAAATAAAACAAAATTGGGAGAAAAAAAGCAACCTGGGTCAGTATTCATGGGAATGGAGAAGAAGGGACATATATGAGAGATGCTATAGAAGTGAAATCCAAAGGACATGATGACTGATTAGATAAGAGAGACGCAAGAGAGGGAAGAGTGTGAAATAACTTTAACATTTCAAACATGACAGTGTATCTGTTCCCCAGAAGATTAAAAAATTATATAACATCAAATGGACCTCTTGAAACAGTTCCATAAAGTGTTAGCATACTTGCATTTTATGACTACATAAAGAAAAAACTAAGCTTGACTATCATTAGTCATTATGGCTTTCTTTAAGAGGATGCCTTCATTTGAATATGATGCCCAAATGTCTGAGAACAATATGCATCCTTTTCACTCCCTAAACAAATTTTTTTCTATTCATTTTAACAGCTGCTAGAGCTCTGAGATGCTTGTGTTCTGTAAGAAATGAGATGTCTGAGTAAATGAGGGCAGACAATGAGGGCAGTATAGCAAAAGAGTCTGCCCACTCAGATGTTTTCCAAAGTAGGAGTCTATCCAAGGGACCCTCATTTAGGGAGACCAAAGGAAAAAATGCTTCATTTTTGTAACTATATTACCAAAGGCATCTTTTATCAACAGTATCATTCCTTTCACTTGTGGAATGGATGCAATAACAAAACACTGGAAAAATTATGAGGGCAGAGAGGCTTAAACACTGAAGTAATAAAGGAATTGGCATTCAAGGCTCTCCACAAGCACCATGCTATTTTTCCAATCTTGTGTTACATCAATTCCCAGTTAAAGGATTTAGAGTAGGTTGAATTGCTGAGAAGGTTGTTTAGTGTTGTTGTTGTACTGATGGATCTGACACCTCAAAGTAACTTGCCCACCCATGGCACCCAGGAGAAGAACTGGTATTCACCAATAAGTACTATCTTGTAGCATAAGTGGCTGTATAAATAGCTTGGTTTGTCAGAAAGAATACTGGCCTAGGATATCAGAAGGCCAGGATTATAGTCCAGGCTCTGGCACTTAATTTTTCATTGACCTTAGGAAAGCCATGCAGCCTCTCTAATCTGTTTCCTTAGCTATAGAATGAAAGAATATATAGGTTCCTATACTTCCTTCCAATTCTGAGATTCTATGATTCTATGACATGGAATCTATGACTCTGTGGTATATTATAAGTTAACAGTAAAAAGTAGCACTACTGAAGGTGATATTTTTATGAGAGTATTGATTGAAAGGCTAATATGGGATCTATTGAATAATTAAGACCCATTAGATATTGTGATGAATATTTAGAGTTAGGTGAATCATCCGTGGCCCCTTCCTCCTTCAAGATAAACATTCTTAGGTATTACGATATTTTTTACTGGCAATGTTACCTCTGCATTGATTAATCAACCACAAAATATTTTGGAATTGAGGCATCCTAGTATTAAGTAGGACATTTCCTTGAGTTCAGCAATAATTGATATACTTCTCATATTGAACTTTGCTGGAGAACAGAATTTTCCTTAAAATAAGTGAAGAATCACTTGTTCTCACCTAGATAAGAAAGAAAAATACTGTCATGTTCCAGAAAAATTGAAGCATGATGATCAGATGGTAAAGTGCCAGCATTGTAAGAAAAATAATGTGGCAACAGAAATTATACCAAGTGTGTTTCTAGTTGAAGTGACCTTAGAGTTCATTTAATGCCCTTATCTTATTTTAATAAATTTTTAACACTAAACATCAATATAATTAAATTTGCTATGTGACTACATGCATTTAAATAAATGAATTTCAATGTACAAAACATCATAATTTATCAGTCACATATGCTAAGTCTTCATCAAGTTTCTTTCTCTATTCATTCCTATTCATTTTTCCTTATAAATCACCTTGGTTAATGTATACACTGTTATGGTTTGGTTTTGCTTCCATATTTCTTTCTCCTACTTATCAATCTTAGTTGAAATTTAACTTATTGAAGAACAATATAAGGTGGTTATAAATATCTCTGGCCTGCAAATTTTTCTTCTTAATAAGCTGTCAGGGTATATTCCCAACAACAGAATTACTAGGTCAAAAGATGTGATTTTGTACCTTTTGCTGCATGTTGAAAAGTTGCTTTTCTAAAAGATTCCACTAATTTTCAATTGTACCAGCAGTGAAAACATGTGCCTGCTCTTCTGCAATCCCACCAGCAATGAGTTTTCTTTTAGATTAATTGGGCCAATTTAATGGGCATGAGGAGGTTCCCCCAAAATGTCTTAATTTGCATGTTCTTGATTATGGTGAAGAAGCCTATCTTTTCAAGTGATCAGCAATCTGGAGTTGCTCTTCTATAAAAATATTTGTTGTTTTACATGATTTGATATAAACACCACAGTTCATAGCATTTGTCCTATCACTAATTTTATCAATAGAATTTAATCAATAGAAATCTGTGTGTGCTACCAACAAGCCAAGCAGGTTTCATGTGTTTATTTAATAACAGAAAAGAAAAAAAGCATACCTTCCTTTGTTGTATAATCATAAGTACAAGGCTTTTAAGTAAATCAATGCTGAGGCAGATTTAAAGGGACAGGAAGGGGACTCTCATTATCTTTGTTAGAAATTATCATATTTTGTCATTCTTAAAGACCAAAGAGAGTTGTATTAGATGACCTCTAAGAACCTCTTTCAGTTTCCATATCTCATGTTCTAAGGTCCTTTCCAGTTCTCTCATTCTATGCTGTCACATTCTACTATAATATATATAGAAACGTGGGACACATGTATACAGTGTTATTTCTCTGTCTGCTAACTCTATTCTCAGAATCTGCTCCAGATGGTATTTTGTAAAGAACTCTAAATTTAAAAGTATTGGCTCTACTACTTAACTAAGTGACTCTGAACAAGTCACTTTACACCTGAGCCTCATTTCCTCTTCTATAAAATGGGGATCATATTATCTGCCCTATAATACCTCATATAGTTGTTAGGAGGATCAAATATATGAATAAAAATATAATAAATATAAAATGCTTTGCAATCATATAGAATAAGTATCAGTTCCTATTATTAAACTCTTTCTCCTTGGGGCGGCTAGTTGGAACAGTGAAGAGAGCACTGGCCCTGGAGTCAGGAGGACCTAAGTTCAAATCCGGCCTCAGACACTTACCACAAAACTAGCCATGTGACCTTGGGCAAGTCATTTAACCCCAACTGCCCTACCTTTCCCCCTCCAAAAAGCAAAAAGAAAACTCTAAAAAAATAAAAAACAAAATAAAAAACCCCTCGTTCCTTATGTGTTAATATAACCATATGTTTTTTAATTCAATTTTATTTTCAGTTCTGATTCTCTCCCTCCCACCTCCACTTTCAACACCCATTGAGAAAGCAAGAAAAACTAAACCTATTACAAATATGTATAGTTAATCCAAGATGGCTGCACAAATGGAGGTAATACAGCCATACTCCCCTCCATAAACTTCTTCAAATAGATCTAGAATATGGATCAGACTGAATCCAGATGATAAGATCCATAAAAGTTACAATTAGCCATTTTTCTAGCCCATCTCAGCCCAGAGAGACAGAGAGGGAGATGTGTGGACCCTGAGGATAAGGTCAAACAATGGGCAAGTCCCTCACTAAGCACTCTAGTTCACAAGGAAAAGCTGTGCACAAGGGCAAAAGGAACCCAGACCCAAATCAGGGGACCCTCAAAACCTATACAAGGTGCCAACTGGCAGCTTTGTCACTCACTACTCAGTTCTTGTCACAAATCCAGGCTGAACTTAAGCAAGGGAGTGGCATCTCCTTGTAGGGAAGTCCTGAGCTTTGTATGGAGAAAGTAGGAAGTTCAGAAACCAGCAGCAGCATGGTATGGTTCAGACCTCAGGAACAAAGCAGGATCTTACTTCTAATATCTATCCCAGTACAAGAATAATCAGGTTGGAAATCCCAGAACAAAAGGGAGCCTACAATTCTACCACTCTGTAGTTATTTTTTTGTTTTGCTTTGTTTTGTTTTGCTTTGTTTTGTTTTGTTTTTGTAAAACAATAGGGCTTTCTGGCTGGCAGATAAAGGCTGAGTCCAGCAGCAGTCTATTCTTTTTTTTTTTTTAAGCAATTGGGGTTAAGTAACTTGCTCAAGGTTACAAGGCTAGTCATTATTTATGTGTGGATGCTCATTTTCTGAGGCCGGATTTGATCTTGTGTCATCCCAACTCCGAGGCCGGCGCTCTTACTCACTGCGCCACCTAGCTGCTCCTTTTAGGGCAATTGGGGTTAAGTAATTTGCCCAAGGTCACACGGCTAGGCTTTTTTGTTTGTTTGTTTGTGTGGGTTAAGTGTCTGAGGCCGGATCCGAACTCAGGTCCTTCTGACTCCAGGGCCGGCGCTCTACTCACTGCGCCACCTAGCCACCCCTGCAGTCTGTTCTTACCTAGACCCAAACCCACATCAATAACTTGCAGAACTGAGACCGGGGGCAGCAATCAAACTGCCCTGGATCTGAGCACTTTGAGAGCAGTGAAAATTTGTAGATCCCCAGCTTGTTCCTGATATCCTAGAATAACACAACATTCAATGATATTCCAAGAAAGTATCAACATGACCATCCTCGACCTTCCCTCCAGAAATCCTGTCAGGACATACTAATACAACAACAACAGCAGTAATAAGTTATTATGATGGCAGGGACATTAAAGACACAATTGCAGAAGATAATAACTCCAAAACATCTGCAAGCAAAAACCTTAGAAGAAAAACATAGCTTGACAAACTTATCCCTGGAATAGATGAAGCAACAGTTTTTTTTTTAAAGAGAGAAAAATTTTTTTCATAAATAGCATGCAAAGAATTGAGGGGGGAAATTGAAAAAGAAATGAAAGCTATGGAAGAAAGAATTGGAAAAAGAATTAACAGCTTGGCACAAAAGGTACCCAACCTTGCCCAAGCCAACAAACTCCCTGAAAACTTGAATGAACAAAAATAGAAGCTAATTACCCTATGAGGCAACAACAACAACAAAAAAGTAAAACAAAGTCAAAAGGGTGAAAAAAAAATAGAAGAAAACCTAAGATATCTCACAGCAAATACAAATGACCTGGAAAACAGATCAAGAAGGGGCAGGGGAGGGGGGTGAGAGTAAGAATCATTGGACTGTATGAAAGCCAGGAGCAAAAAAAGAGCCTAGACATCCTATTTCAAGAAATCTTAAAAGAAAACTGCACAAATATTTTAGAACTAGAGGACAAAGTGAAAATAGAAAGAATCCACCGGTTACCTCATGAAAGAAATCCCAAAATGAGAATTCCTAGGAACATCATAGCCAAAATTCAGAGCTTTCAGGTCAAAGAAAAAAATAGTGCAAGCAGCCAGAAAGAAATAACTCAAGTACCAAAGAACCATAGTCAGGATCACACAAAATTTAGCAGCCACCACTATAAAGGAGAGAACTTAGAATATTATGGATATTCAAGAATATCCAGAAGTGGGTATCAGAAGGAAAAGGATATATAGACTTATAGCCAAGAATAACTTACCCGGGGCAGCTAGGTGGCGCAGTGAGTAGAGTGTTGGCCCTGGAGTCAGAAGGACCTGAGTTCGGATCCGGCCTCAGACACATAACGCACACACAAACAAAAACCTAGCCGTGTGACCTTGGGCGAGTTACTTAACCCCAACTGCCCTCCAAAAAGAAAAAAAAAAAAGAATAACTTACCCAACAAAACCAAGTATATGCCTGAGGGGAGGGGGAGGGGGAGGGGGAAGGAAGTATTGTACCATTAATGAAACAGTGGACTTCCAAGCTGTAGCAGCAAGCACCCCAATATCCCCAGGGTGACTGCCAACACAGGTTCTTAGATCTGCTTTTGTAAAGGAAAGCAACTCAAAATGGGTTAACAAGCTTACTTTAATCAAACAAACACACATTACCTAGTTCAGGGGAAAAAGGTCAGCACCCCAAACTTCAGAGTTACAGAACTTACAGATCAAACAGACAGGCTTCCAAACTGTCCTACCATTATATCAATACCAAATCACAGTTACCAGAGAGGGAAGCATCAACATCTGGGTTTTCAAAGCCGGGGGGCTCTCAACAACGGCTTCCCAGAGTCTCATCTGGTCAAGTCACACAACACTTCTCAAAGTGAGCCCCAAAGCAAAGCCTCTCCTCAGGGTTTATATAGCCTTCTCCTGGCTCTGAGAATGTAACAACCTTCTGGACCCACTGCCCAATCACAAAGTATCAAGGTGTGGGCTTTCCTGAAAAACAAGCCTCCCACCACAGGCTCCAGGTGCACTTAAGCTAGGGGCAGGGAAGATCTTTAAATCTGCATTTCCATTACACAAGCATACCAGATGAAACACCAGAGCTGGTGAAAAACTGAAGTCCAGACACAAGAGTAAAGATATACAAAAGGTGAATGTGAATAAATAATGATAAAGTATGAAACAAAGATAAACTACTTACATTCAGATATGAGGAGATGATACATGTGTCTCCTCTGATCCCTATTATTATCAAAAGAGTTTATAGAAGTAATCCAATTAAACAAGGTCTAGGAGTGTTTCTGTTAGGTGTTGATCTTAAGAAAAAAATGGAAAGGGGGAAGAGGAATTCTCTGCGGTGGGGGGTGGGGGGGAGAAGGTTAGGGAAAATTATCTCACATAATCAGGGTATACAAATAGACATCCATACAAGTAAAGAGAAAGGAGTAGATAGGAGAAGTGACTAACTCTTGAACCTCACTGTCATCTGAACTGGTCAAAAGAAGGAAGAATATACATACAGTTGAATACAGAAATACATTTCACTCAACAGGGAAGTAGGAGGGAAAGGAAAGAAGTGGGGAGGAGAGAATTAAAGGGAGGGTAGACTAAGGGAAGGATTAGTTCTAAGCAAAATAAATTCTAAGACTGTACAAAAATATTCGTAGCTCTTTTTGAGGTAGCAAAGAATGGGAATCTAAAAGACTATGAAAAATGCTCATAAATTGAGGAATGGATAAATAAGGTAGTTATGGTATGTAAGTGGTGATAGAATACTCTTGCACTGAACTCTTATCAGCATAATGACTAACTAGGATTCCAAAGAACTAATGATGAAACCATGATCCTCATCTCCTGAGAGATAGGTGAAAGACTCAGAATGCAGAAAGATATATAATACATACATACATACATACACACACACGTATATTTGTGTGTGCGTGTGCGTGTGCGTGTGTGTGTGTGTGTGTGTGTGTGTGTGTGTAAAAGCATACAGCCAATGTGGAAATGTGTTATGACTATGGGGAAAATATGTAAGCAAATTCCTGAATAAGCCATGTTTCAAAAGAAAAAATCTACACTGAGTCTATCACTTCTCTCTTTCTCTGGAGATATAGAATATACTTCATCTTGAGTTCTCAGGAATATTAGCGAGTTCCGTTACATTGATCAGTGTTCCTAAATCTTTCAAAGTTGTTTGTCTTTATAATATTATTGATACCATATAAATTATAAGTTTTGCTCACTTCACTCTGAATTGGTTTATATAAGGCCTCCCAGGTTTTTCTAAAACTATCCTTTTCATTGTTTCTTAGAGAATAATAGAATTCCACCACACACATATATACCATATATGTTCAGCCATTCCTCGATTGATAGATACCCCCTCCAATTCCAATTCTTTGATACCACAAAAGATCTGCTATAAATATTTCTTTTTTTTTAAGCAATTGGGGTTAAGTAACTTGCTCAAGGTTACACAGCTTGTCATTATTTATATGTGGGTGCTCATTTTCTGAGGCCAGATTCAATCCCGGGTCATCCCAACTCCAAGGCCGGCACTCTTACTGCACCACCTAGGCGCCCCGGCTATAAATATTTCTGCACATATGGGTCCTCTTCCTCTTTCTTTGATCTCTTTAGGGTATATATGCATCCATATAATATACACACAAATAATGAGAATACAGATGGTGATTTTTTAAAATTCTCTCCACAAATTTTGCTCTAACCTAGCTTTCCAAACTGATTTCAAACTGCCACTCTGCTTGCCCTCTAAAACACATACTCTAGGTTCCAGCTAAACAGAAGACCTATCTGATGGCCACTGTAAATAACATCCATCCTCCTCCCTCCAGGCTTTTTTACAAGCTATCCCGTATATGTGGAATGCTCTCTCACCCTCACCTCTGTCCAATTGCATTGAAGTTGTTTTTGGTTTTAAGTAACTACTTAAGATACCATTACCTGATATTTGTTCATGGGCAGGCAAAGCCAATATAATAAAAATGACAATTTTACCTAAATAATCTATTTATTCAATGTCATTCCAATTAAATTACTTTAAAAAATCTTACTGAGTTAGAAAAAATAATAACAACTCATTTGGAAGAACAAAAGGTCAGGAATTTCAAAGAAACCAGGGAGAAACAAAATATAAATGGAGGAGATTCAGCACTGTTTAACTGTAAAATGGATAATCTCAATTATTTTGAATTTAAAATTTCTTGTATAAATAAAACCAATGTAGCCAGGAATAGAAGGAATGCAGAAAATTGCGCGGGGGGGGGGGATTTTTCATGGACAATCTCTCAGAAAGGATGTGATTCTGTTGGAATACTGCTATATGAAATGAAGAGATGGTTGATTTAGAAAAACATGGAAAGACTTGGCCCTATAGAGGAAGATACTATCTACTTCCAAACAAAGAGATGACAAGTAGAAATATGCATAGTGTAGGCTTAAATACATGTGTGTATACACACACACATATACATATGTAAATATGTGTAATTTTTGTAGATGTGTGTGTGTCATCATTTAATTGTAGCCTTCTTTGGGGAGGGAGGGAAAAAAATAAAGTAGAAGTGCATAGCAGAGAACAAAAGAAAACCTACAAGGAAGCAAAGAAAAGCTGGGTAGTTTTGAAAGCAATGTGTAGTATATATTATATAAGTTTTTTGAAATGGAAATTTATTGCTTTATACTGAATCCTCTCATGTTTTGCTATATACATGAAAGGATTCTTTTTTCTTTCTAATTTTGTATTTAAGTATAAAATGAATAAAAAATTTACCAAAAAAAAGAGATACACTGCCTGAATTACTTTTCTTAGTTTCATGATATATATACTTCAAGATGAACTGTGTAAAAGTATAATTCATATTTTTAAATCTGGTTTTCTAGTATCTCATTTTATCTAAATAGATCTCAGATGTAAAGATCAAAATCTCCTGTTTGAGTCTTCAGATGATCCTTAAATATTTTATATTTTTCTAATGTGCTTACTATAGTACAATTAATATTACACTTGTGTGTACATGCTTTATCTTGCCTGCAAGATATAAACTCCTTGGACATACATACATTTTATTCATCTTTTTACTTCTACTTCTAGCCCAGTGCTTTCCACAAACATGAGCTTAATAAATGTTTTCTTAATGAATGTATGTAAAGGAATGAAAGTTTTAGGCTAGACCTCAAGTACAGTAATGGAAACTAATTTATACTATAATAATTACAAGGAAATTATAGGTTCAGGTGATTTCAAGACAAAAAAGAGAACTTTAAAAGACTGACTAGAAAATTTGGGGAACTACCATGTGAGATTTGTTGAGCAAAAAGGAAATAAAAAAAAAAAGTTACATCTTCAAGCCACTAGTGGATTCAGGGCACAATCACTTGTTGACTTTACTATCTGTATTTCTAAATCAGTGACTTTACATGTAGTAGTAGCTAAAGATGCAAAGAAAAAGTGGCCTATTTTAAATATTGGCAAAAAATCTGTTGATAACAAGAAATCAATTTAAATAATAGAATCTTAAAATTGGAAGGAATCTTAGAGATCATCTAGGTAACTTTACAGATAAGAAAACTGATACTCAGAAAGGAGAAGTGATTTTGTCCAGTGTCTTATAGTTAGTAATAGCAAAGTGGAAACTCCAACCCAAATTTCCTTCCTCCCAGTCTAGGGTTCTTTTTACCACCACACTTCCTCTAAAATCAGTCCATCCAATGTGTGACTTTATGTTTGGTTGGATTGGAACATGAATAGGTAAACCTACACTTTTTGCAAAAAGAATACACTTCACTGAAACACCTAGTTCAGGCAAAAAACAATCTTGGGGTGGAGGGGTGTAATAGTTACCTAAAATCAATCCTTAATTTGGGGCCCAGAACTTCTTAAAAATACTTTAGTAATTGTATTTTTTTCTTTTTTGGTGAGGCAATTGGGGTTAAATGACTTGCCCGGGTCACACAGCTAGTAAATGTCAAGTGTCTGAGGCTGGATTTGAACTCAGGTGCTCCTGACTTCAGGGTCATATTTTATCCACCTGTGCCACCTAATTGCCCCCTAATAATTTGTTTCATTTGTAATATTATGCATTTAAACATCTTATTCTGAGAAATCTTTCACAGGCTTCACCATAGTGTTAAAGAGGGAGGGATTTCATGACACAAAAAAGATTAGGCACCCCTGGTCTAAGTCTTTAGAACAGGGCTACTACCTTGCTCTCAAATAGAGTGATTAAGCTGCCAAAAATTCAAAGTAAAATTGCATGGCTAATATAAAAAATTGCTCCAAATCATTAATAACCAGAAAAGTGAAAATCAAAATAACTCTTGAGGTTTCACCTCATTCTCAACAAAGTGACAAAAATGATAAAAGATGGAAATGGTTGAAATTGGAGGGACTGTGGAAAGACACCACTGATACACCGTTGATGGAAGCTGTATTTTAATCCATCAGTCCCAGATGGCAGTTTGTGATTATGCTAAAAAAAAATATCTGAAACATCCATATTCTTCATTGTAGTGGTTTAACTGTTGTTGCAACATCCTATATGCACCACAATAATTTTAACATCATTTTTTGTAATGGGAAAAACCCTAGAATTTAAGTAGATGTCCATTAACTAGGGAATGGCTAAACAAACTGGGGTATAAGAATGTAATAGAATGTTAATATGCCATTGAAAATTATGAATATGAAGGAATTCAGAGACATATATGGGGTCTTATATAGACTGATGTAAAGTTAAGCATAAAGAAGCATACAATATATACAATAACTAAAACCATGTAAATAGAAAAAAACAACAAATGGAAAATGGATGCTATATAATTAAAATAACCAAGTTTAATGCCAGAGAAAAAATATAACAATATATCGTTTTGTGCAAGAATATACCTCTGGGGGTGGCTAGGTGGCGCAGTGAGTAAAGTGCCAGCCCTGGAGTCAGAAAGACCTGAGTTTGGATCTGGCCTTAGACACTTAACACAAAAAAACTAGCCATGTAACCTTGGGCAAGTTATTTAACCTCAATTGCCCTCCAAAAGGAAAAAAAAAAAATATATATATATATATATATATATATATATATATACCTCTGCTGACTGACTTCTTGCATGTTAGAACTCAGGGGAATTCAAATCCCCCATTAACAATCCTATAAAGTTGGAAAAATGAACCTTAATGAATGAATCAATATTTACCCTTAATGTATGTACCAAATTACCTTTATATAAATACTTAAAAGAAACATTAACCCAGTTGGAGGAAGAAACAGAAATAAAACTAAAATAATGGAACACAGGTGAGGTTTCACTTGACAACCATCAGATTGCAAGGATGACTAAAAGAGAAAATGACAATTGTTCAAGAGGCTGTGGGAAAATAGGCACACTAATACATTCTTGGAGGTACTGGTTGGTTGGGCCATTCTGAAAAGTAATTTGGAACAATACTCAAAAAAGCTATTAACTGTTTATACCCACTTGACCACTAGGGTTACTAGGCTTAACCTGCCCCCAACTACCACCACCAAAGAACAAAGAAAGAGGAAAAAGACCTACATGTACAAAAATATTTATAATAGCTCTTTTTGCTATAGCAAAGAACTATAAAGTAAGAAAGTATTCATCAATTGGGGGAAAATTGAACATGTTATAGAATATAAACACAGCGGCTTGTTATGGAGCCATTGAGAAATGATAAGGAGATGGACTCTGAGAAAGCTGGGAAGATTTAAGCAGGAGAACAATTTACCCAATAATAACAACTTCATAAAGACAAACGACTTTGAAAGACTTAAGAATTCATCAACCAGTCATGATTCCAAAGATAACAGATGTTATTCACCTCCTGATTATAGAGGTGATGACCTCAAGATATAGAATGATATATGTGTCTTCAGACAGAGGTCAATACGGGAATTTGTTTTTCTTAACTATACATAATTGTTACAAAGATTTTGTTTTACCTTTTTAAAAAAATTGGGAGAGAGAAGGGAACAAGCATTTATTAAGTTCTTAATATATTCCAGGCATTGTGCTAAGTGCTTTACAAATATCTCATTTTATCCTCACAACAACTCTGGGAGGCAGGCACTATTATTAATCCCATTTTATAGTAGAGGAAACTGAAGCAGACAGTTGTTAAAAGAGCCTAAATTTGAACTCAAGTCTTCCTGAATCCAAACCCAGTGCTCTATCCATTATGCCACCTAATTGCAGGGAGGCTATCCATAAGATAGCCCAAAAGATAAAGAAAAAGAGAATTACTGAAACCCTTTTTCAAATGCACAGAGAAAGCCAGAAAGAAATACACATACACAGACCAACTTGGAAAATTACACATTGTATTCATTACATATGTAAAAGAAAAAGCAAGCTGTATATAACAGCATTTTATAGTTTCAAGTACAATCTTTTTATGTTCTATTTTGTATATGGAAATGTTAATTTTATTTAGTATTTGATAAGCTCAGAATAAAAAAGGTAGATCATTTTTTAAAGAAAGAATGTACTCTTTCCCTTATTTGCAGAAGTAAGGTTGTGGAACACTACATAAAGTATCAGATTTGGTTGACTTATTTGTTAGTCTTGCTCAAATGCCTTTTCCCCTTTCTTTTTTATTATTCATTTTGAAGAATAGCCCTCAGGAGGAGAGTAGAGAAAATTGAAAATGGAGGGTGCTATTAAAAACAGAAGATATTGATCAAAAATAGCATTTTAAAAACAAGGCTTTGTATGGGTAGTCACGGTTGGCCTCTGAAGAAGTGCTTCAAAGTCTAGTGTGAACAACAAAAACTTTCCATAATCATTGGGTTTTTTTTTCACTTTATATGTTGTTTTTCAGTCTCTTCTTGAGTTTACATCAATTCATATAAGACTTCTCATACCTCTCTGAATCCATCATATTCATCATTGTCTATGGTACATTAAAATGCCATTATATTAATATACCATAATTAGCACTGTGCTAGGAGCTGGAGGAGATACATAAACAATGTTCTTGCACTCAAGTACATAGTCCAGCAGCAGAATTTTTTAAAAGCTGTTGCTAAGTATGATATATTTTAGAAGTACATTAGAAAGCAATTTGTTTTATATCTATGTTAGATCTGATAGGGGAGGTTATCGCCAACCAAGAGGATCAAGGCAAGCTGAATAGATGGTGTAGACTCTGCATTGAAAATAAAGAATGGATAAAGAATTTAACAGCAGGGAGAAAGAATGTTCTAGACAGCAAAACCAACCCAAAGAAGCAGGGTATGTGTGGAGAACAGAGAACTGTCCAGTGTGATTGGAGTGCAGGGTTCATGGAGGGAACTGGAAAGGCAATATAATGCTAGCAGTTTTTAAATGCCAGAGTGAGAAGTATGAACTTGTTAGGCAAAAGGTAAGCCAATGAAGATTTCTTAATAGGAGAGTGACATCTGAGATCCACATAACAATTAAGGAAACTGAGGGGGAAGATAAACCAGAAGAAAACTGATGCAAATTCAGGGTATCCACGGGGAAAAAACAGACATACAATGACTTAAATCAGAAAGAAAGAAGCATTAAGAACAAATAGATTTAATGTAATAGAGGAAGTAATGTTGGTTAGCAACACTAGGTCTTATGTAGCAATTTATTTAAGTAACTTTATTCCAGTTTGGGTCAAATTAACCTGACCTGAATTAACCTGACCTAGACTGATGGTCATCTGTTTCTCCAGAAAAGCTATCCATAAACACAATAAAAAAAACTCTGGACTAAAATAGGCAACTTACATACAGATATCTACAAGAATTTGATAATAATAAAAATAATGAAAAAAAAAACAAAAAAATTAATAAAAACAACGGTTAAGTGCTAACTTACGTTGATCTAGTGCTTCAAGGTTACAAAACATTTATATAGTGATTTTGAGTAGTTTTGTGTGTGGGGTGAGTGTGTGTGTGTGCGTATTTGTGTCTTTCTTTTTTTCCCCCTCAAGTAATTTCACAAATTTGGACCTCAATTTCTTCATCTGTTCAAAGGACCTCAATTTCTTCATCTGTTCAAAGGAAATAATGCTACCGCCCTGGGCTGTGTTTTTTTTTTTTTAAACAGGAGGGACAGAAGGAGATTTGCCTGAACAACCCCTTTACACCAAGCATAGATATTTCATCATGTACTCGCCAAAGGTTTTAAGCATGACAAAGTAATGTTAAGTAGATCTCAAGAGATAATCTAGTCCACAGTTCCCCATTTTACAGATATGTGAACTGAGGTCCAGAAAAGACTTGCCTCAAATCAACCAGCAAACCTATAATTAAGCAGAATTGGGATCAAAGCCAGGTCTTGTGAATCCCAGAATTGCAATATTCTTTCCATTATGCCACAAAGAAAGAGAAAAAGAGCAATGGAATACTGGCATGGATAGCTCTGAGACAGGACTCCAAACTATTCTTCCTGATATTCTCCATGGAACTAGGCTTGAAAAAAGAAAACCAAATACCTAATTAAACATGTTACTGGGGGTGGGGAGGAAGGAGAGTTGCTGTTACAACAAAACATATTTTGCACCATTTCTTATGGCAATAAGCAAGATCACTAATTTGCTATGAAAATAAAGGTGTGGAAGAGTACATTTCTATAGCCAAATGGGTAAAAACAAGCCAACCAATGTTCAATCTTGTAATTTTTGCTGTTTGTTTAGAGTAAGAAGAATGACTATATTACCAAGATGATTGTTAATCATTGGCAATATTTTTAGATGGAAAAATTAGGCCACAAAGTCATTCTGATTGTTGCTGAACTTAGGAATGTGTGTTCTCAAATGGAACCAAATCAGCAATTCACAGGAAGTGAATGTCAGTTAGAAAGAGTGAAGGAGGGCGGCTAGGTGGCGCAGTGAGTAGAGCGTGGCCCTGGAGTCAGAAGGACCTGAGTTCGGATCTGACCTCAGACACTTAATGCACACACACACAAAAAAAACTAGCCGTGTGACCTTGGGCAAGTTACTTAACCCCAATTGCCCTCCAAAAAGCAAAAAAAAAAAAAAAAAAAGAGTGAAGGAACATAAACTGACAAACAATATTATGATGGAATGGAGTGAACGCTGACCCTAAAATGAGAAGGACTGGGTTCGAGTCCTAGCACTACCACTTACTAGTTATGGGACCAAAGACAACTTCAGCTTGCAGAATCTTTGTTTTCTCATCTATAAAATGGGAACAGCACTAGTTCCACTCCCAAGGTCATGCTATAAAAATGTGTATGCTACAAAAATATGAACTATTCAACTGAAGAATTTGTTTGTCCAGGAAGGGGAAAAGCAATGCCAGAGCAGGAAGAGAACTTGGAATATATAATATTACAGCTGAAAGAGACAACAACACACAAGGTCAGAGCTTGAAAAGACCTTAGAACGTTGGATATCAGAAGACAGAACTTTACCATATTGGAATGGGAAGGGACATTAGTGAACATCTAAATCCAACTCATCTCATTTTAGAGGAATACAAACTGAGGCAAAATGAATTTTTCAAAATCACACAGAAAGGCAGTGACAGAGGTAGAGCTAGAATTGGACTCTCCTGACTTACAGACCAGTGTTCTTAACTCTATACCAATGATGTTTTAAAATAATCATTTTCTGGGCTAGGTTCAGAGAAATCCTGTTTTTTCCTCATCCAGATGGCCCCTGGGAGGCCAAGGCAGGCCTGGAGGCAATCCAGGCATTTGCTAGCAACAATCATGTGGTGGCAGATGTCAGCGTTCCATCTGTCCATTTATTAGCACTGTCAATAGTGTTCTATATACTCTTCTACAGAATATACCAAAGTGTGGTACAATAGAGAGAGGACCACACATGGATCAGAAGATGTAGGTCCCATCACTAACCTGCTGTGTAAGTTAGGACAAGTCATTCACTCTAGGTCTCAGTTTCCCCATATGTGAAATGGAAGAAGTTAGATTTGCCAGATGATCTATGGTTCACTTCTGACTTTAATACTCAATGAGTCTATCAGTCTATTTGGTTCTTATATAAAAGGAAAATGACACTCTACTTTTTGCAATGACAAATAACAGACCCAGGGATGAAGGTGCAACAACCACCACTGAAAATCTTACATACTGAAGATGTATATATTGGTAATTTTACTAACACAGCTCCTACCTATATTTCTTAAGTTATATGAATCACTTTCACAATAAGGCAAGCATCTCTACCTTGTGAATTTTTCAAAGAAAAAAATTAAAAAGCTCTTTTTTTAACAAGAATCAACGGACTGTAATATATATTTGTCACCAATGGACTTTGAAAGTAAAACATACAAACCGAAAGAATGAAAAAATAGAAGAAAATGTGAAACATCTCAATGGAAAAACCACTGACATGGAAAATAGATCCAAGAGAGAGAATTTAAGAATTACTGGACTACATGAAAGCCATGATCAAAAAAAAGAGAGCCTGGATATCATTTTTCAAGAAATTATCAAGGAAAACTACCCTGATATTCTAGAACCATAGGAGAAACTAGAAGTTGAAAGAATCTACTGATCACCTCTTGAAAGAGATCCCAAAAGAAAAACTCCTAGGAATATGGCAGCCAAATTCCAAAGTTCTCAGGTCAAGGAGAAAATATTGCAAGCAGTCAGAAAGAAACAATTTGAATACTATGGAAAATACAATCAGGATAACACAAGATCTACCAGATTCTACATCAAGGAATCAGAGGGCTTGGAATATGATATTCTGGAGGTCAAAGGTCAAAACCAAGAATCACCTACCCAGCAAAACTGAGGATAATACAACATCAGTGGGGAAAATGGACATTCAATGAAATAGAGAACTTTCAAACATTTTTGATGAAAAGACCAGAGCTGAATAGAAAATCTGACCTTCAAATGCAAGAATCAAGAGAAGCATGAAAAGGTAAACAGTAGAGAGAAATCATAAGAGATTTACTAAAGTTGAACTGTTTACATTCCTACATGGAAAGATGATATTTGTAACTCATTTGACTTTTGTCAGTATTAGGGTAGTTGGAGGGAATATATATGGAGACAGAGGGCACAGGGTGAGTTGAATATGAAAGAATAATATCTAGAAAATAAAATTAAGGGGAGAGAGGAATATATTAGGAGAAGGAAAAAGGGAGAGGTAGAATGGGGTAAATTATCTTACATAAAAGAGACAAGAAAAAAGCTTTTACAATGGAAGAGAAGAGGGGGGAGGTGAGAGAGAATGAATGAACCTTACTCTCATTGACTTTGTCTTAAGGAAGGAATAACATACATACTCAATTGGGTATCTTACCCTGCAAGAAAGTAGGGGAGGAAGGGGATGGGGGGATGATAGAAGGGAGGGCAGATTGGGGGGTGGTAGTCAGAAGAAAACACTTTTGAAAATGGACAGGGTCTAAGGAGAAAATAGAATAACTGAAGGGTGGAATAGAATGGAGGAAAATATAGTTAGTCTTTCACAACATGACTATTACGGAAGTGTTATGCATAACTACACATGTATAACCTATACTGAATTGCTTGCTTTCTCAATGAGTGTGGCAGGAGAGGGAAGAAGAGAGAGGATTTAGAACTCAAAGTTTTAAAAACAAATGTTAAAAATTGTTTTTATATGCAACTTGGAAATAAGATGTACAGGCAATGGGGTATATAGAAATCTATCTTGCCCTACAAGAAAGTAAGGGGGAAGGGGATAAGAGGAGTGGTGGTGATAGAAGGGAGGGCAGGCTGGGGGAAGGAGTAATCAGAATGCATACCCTCTTAGGGTGGGGAGGAGGGGAGAGATGGGGAGAAATTTTGGAACTCAAAATCTTGTGGAAATGAATATTGAAAACTAAAAATTAATTAAAAAAAAAAGTAAAACATACAGAACTTTGTCTGCCATTTCAAGGGTAGTGGAACTGAAACTAGCCTGACACATTCTATAGGCTAAAACATCATAACAATATACAGGAGGAGCTACACAGTGTTACAGATGCTGAAATACCAATACTTTTCAATATCTTGTCTGAGTCTCTGCAGAGTGGACCCAGTGTGTTGGAAATCTTCTATCCTTTCCGAGTGACCTAAATCAAATGAGGATTATCTCAATCCAGTTGCAAAACACAACAGTAATGGTACTGCTCTGACCAGGGCTAAAAAGAGGTTTATTTTCAGAATGTTAAGCAAAGGCTCCAGGGAATCCTCTCAAATAGCCATTGTCCATATCTGGCAGTCATATATTCCCTTGTGATCTTCTTATGGGTATCAGAACTTGGTTACAAATACCCTGTTAAAATGGTAAAAAGTGAGACTGTGGAAAGAAACAATATAGACGTTCATGCTTTAATAATGTGTATGTTACTGAATTCAAAGGAAGGGAATGTCAGAATTGGAAAGGATAAAAGAACATAAACTGTCAAACAGTCAAACTGTCAAACAAGTATTATGGTAGAATAAAATGAATGATGAACCTAAAGTCAGAAGAACTGGGTTCACATCCCAGCACTACCACTTACAAATGAACTTAAACATTTAACTTCCTCTTGCAGAGTCTTTGTTTTCTCATCTGTAAGATGGGGATAACATTTTAAAATTGGAATAACATAAAAGCTAAAATTAAACAAATATAAAAATCCATGGTATTATCTAGGGATGATAAATAGCTTAAAATAATATTATTTACCATTAAAAAGCCTGTTTGTTTACATATTCCAATCCTGGGACCATGCTGTCCTGACCAGTGAACATGTGAGCACAAACTCACACTGCCCACTATATCTAGATCTTTGACAATGCTTTACCCTAGGCATCATGCCATGAAATCTAACTATTGTGATGGATTCATTCCCCCTAATTGGTTATATGTTTTATATGTATATGTCAATGTGCACTTGGTATCTACTGAATTTAATTGATCCATGCATATAAACACATAATAATACCCACACATATGCATATATGTGTGTGTATGTATGTATGTGTATGCATGTTTGCATACAGAAGCAGCTAGGTGGCTCAGTGGATCGGGCTCTAGACCTGGAGTCAGTGAGACTCAACTTCTGATCTGGCCTCAAACACTTACTAGCTGTGTGACCCTGGGCAAGTCACTTAATCTCTGCCTTAATACAATGATCAAATGTCTGAACAACATAAACACACACATATAAATGTGTATATATATATATATAAATCTGACCTTAGACACTTAACACTTACTAGCCATATGACCTTAGGCAAGTCACTTAACCCCAATTGCCCTGCCTTCCCCCTCCAAAAAGAAAAAAAAAATCTTGGCAGGAACTCTGACACTGCCATTCAGTAGTTGTATGACTTAAGGCAAGTCTCTTCATCTCTTATCCCTATTTATTTTTCACTTTTACAACATGAGACTCTGAGACTCAATGGTCCCAAGTATCAATTGTAGAAAATAATGCCTGTAGTACCTAACTCACAGAGTTGTAGAGGTAAAATTAGATCGTGCACATTAAATTCTTTGTAAACCTTAAAGTGTAATAATAACAAACCCAATAATTATTGTTACAAAAAAAAGAATACATGCAACTGAGAGGACAATGTGTATTTATTTGACTTGTTTTAAAGATCAAAACTATTTGGTTACATTGTTATTATTAGATCATATAACAAGTAAAAATAAGGTAAAAACAACAAATTCTTAGAACCTTTGTATAGAAAAACTCAAAGTAACTTACACATTTTATTTACTTCATATTGAGCACTAGAATATAAACTCATTGAAAATGGGGATGCACTCACTCTAACCTTATATCCACAAGCACAGTGCCTGCCACAAGGTAGGCACTCAATAAATATTTGTTGATTGATTCATGGAATCACAGTAGAAGATACTATAGAAAATAGAATATAGGAGCTTGAAGGGATCATGAAACATCAAATGTTAGAATTCAGTTAAACAAATATTTATTAAGCACCTCCTTATATACAAGTCACTGGAGATAAAAGGTGAAAGGAAACAATATAAATTATTAGACTGAAAGGAACCTTGGTGATCACGTACTACGCAGAAATTCATCTGGGTTGATCTCTATATCAGAGGTCAAGTAAATTGGTCAACATGACAATGCCAAACTGAAAACCCTGGCCTCCTAACTCCTAGTCCAATGTTTTTTAACACTGTTCCACAGCTGCCTTTCTCATTTGTAACTAACATGCTGAGAAGCTGAGGAGCAAATAATAGTCTCTCCAATTTAAAAGAAGGAAACTAGTAGTCACAAAGAGGTTGTAAGACTTTGCCCCAAATCACATATAATTCAGGTCTTCTGATTCCATTACACTGGTTAACTGAACCACATTGTCTTATATTTTTGGAAAACTATAAGCAACAGCCTAATTTAAAAACCAAAACCAGTTAAACAGGATAGTTTTGTAGTTAGTAGTACATCAACAATTCAGTATAATAACACCCAACAGTTAGTGGGCTTTGTGTTTTCAGAACATTTTATAGGTATTCATTAACCTGCCCAGCATAACAGGAAGGTGAAGTTATATGCTAAACTCTGTTTTAGACTGGAGTAAGCCAAAGCACAGAGACAAACAGTGACTTATAAAATGCTAAACAAGTCTGCAGCAGAAATTACAAATGATCATCTCTATCCAAGGCTTACAGAAATGCAGAATTTGAGAGTCTAAAGGGCCCTCACAGATCATCTAGTCCCTGTATCTGAAGGGAAACTAACTCCCTTTCCAATATCCCTGGCAAATAGTTCTCCAGTCTTTGCTAAAGGATCTCTAGTATTACATCTAATCTATCTAACTCCATTTAGTGGCACACCTCAAATGAGCCTACATCTTCTAGTTTTAGCTTCTGTGTATTGATACTCATACAGTTACTTCTATGGGTGCAGCTATCCTGGAGTTTTGCATGATTTTTAAATCATGTGTAGGAGACACTGTTTGAGCAGAGTCTTTAAAATTTCATTTTATTCTGCCTAGCCAAATGCTCTTTTTTTTAAAACTGCAAAAATAAAAAAATTAGGGTAGGAAGATTTTATATTCTCTATACTTATGTTAGTTATGCAACTGTGAAGATATTGTTGGCTACAGAAATCATCTCTGAGTGCTTAACTATTCCTTTCTCATGATGTACAAGTGACATGAAAGATAGGAGCATAAAACTTAAGAGTTGGAAAAGACTTTAGTTCTAATCTAATTCAACTCTCTACTCACCTCCATGTTACAGATTAGGATTACTTGTGTATATATATTGGGAAATGAAGGTGGTGAAGTTATGTAGCAAAAGCATGGCAGAATGAATATAGTCTGGGTGCTACACTTTTAGCCATAAAATGTTAAAATAACAAGAATGTTTCTAGCATATTGGGTGCAGAAAGAATAAAGAGCAAGTCATAGATAGAATGAAACAGAAAGGATAAAGACAGATAGTATGTAGGAAACAAAAAGAATAAAGACAAGTAACATATAGAAGGAAACATCACAGAGGGAATACACCAGTAGAAGTATACCAATCATACCAATCAATGGATAGAGTGCTAGACCTCACAAAGATCTGAGTTCAAATTTTACCTCAGACACTTACTGTATGTGTGACCTTGGGCAAATCACATAACCTTCACTTGCCTCAGTTTCCTTAACTGTAAAATGGGAATCATAAAAGCATCTATTTCACAGGGTTGTTACAAGGATCAAATGAGATAATATTTGTAAAGCTTCAGCATACTGTCTGACCTTTAATAAATACTTATTCCTTCCCCTCCCAATGATATATCATAGATCAAAGCAAGAATTTATGGAGGGATTTAAATCTATAGCAGTAGAAGGGAATCTATACTAATAATTATCATAGATCCAGCAAAGTGTAGAAGTATCCTATTTTTAAAAAGCACCCACAGCAATAGCTGGAATTTGAAATTGTTTTCTTTCCAGATGATCATTTTATTTCATTCACATGTATAGAACCCTCAGCCTTCAGTGTTGGCTTTTTTTTTTTTCAAATTTGGAACTTACTCACCAATAAACATTGTAATTTCCATGTGGAAATGACAGAAAGAGGACTAAAAAGGATAGAAAAAAACTACACTTCCTATGAAACTGAATCTATTGCCCTGTTTATTATCAGCTTTAACATGTTAGTTCTTATCTGTGTCCCTTTCTGAATGTCCTTCATTCTCTTCTATGTGTTTTTGTGATTCACTGATTTACTTTTCTATTTTTTCTTCTTTTTCCATCACCATCACTCCTCTCCTTGATAAAGTCTCCACCCCCCCCCAAAAAAAGTCCTCCCTTCTAACAAATAAGTCAAGCAAAACAATTTTGTGTTATGTTGATCATGTATTAAAATGTGTATCTCATTCTATGCCTACAGTCCATGACTTCTCTACCAAAAGGTAATAAATGGCAAGCTTGTTTCATCAGTTGTCTGTCATCATGATTAGTCATTTTATTGATCAGTTTCCTAGGTGAAAGTTACAGAGTTCAGATTTCTAGCATGTTAGCTCAATGCAAAAAGCTTCCTAATAATTAGAACTTTCTGAAAATCAAACTGACTTGTTAGTTTCCTATTACTAGATGGAAAACACACAGAGGCTAAAAGACCTTCTATGAACTTCTATGTCAGAGATGTATAAACTATGGTTTTATGCTTCAGAAAGATTGGGCTGCATAGTTTCTAAAGAGTCTATGCTCTAATATTATGTGTTCTACAGTCCCTTTTAGGTCTAAAGATTCCACAATTATTTTCCTCATACAAATCAAGAAAAAGCATCAGATATGAAAAAATAAAAGGGAACCAGATCCAAAGAGATCCCTAGTGGTTAGTTGATTTCTAAGAAGCATGCATGACTAAAACAAAAGAAAATTCTTACAGTTTCCAACTTCAGTTAGCTAAAGGTTCTAAAATGTTCCAAATAGGGTTATTTGTTAACACACTGTAGCCAGGTTCAAAACAGCCCCACTCACTTTCCTTCCCTTGTGGCTAGGCAGGGCTCACTCCATTTCCCAATTGTGTAAATTTAGTTTAGTTTAACTGGAACAATCATTTTATTATCTTAAACACATATACACAAACATACCTACACATATACACACACATACACACAATTCCATCTGATTCAATTCAATTTAACAAACATTTATTATACACCTACTATGTGCAGAATACTGTTCTAGTGCTAGGGAGAACACAAACATAAACAAGCTAGTCTTTGCTCTGATGAATTTTATCACCAAATATTGAGAATATGACATATATACAAATAACAATGTAAAAGCCATAGAACCTAAGAATTAGAATGATCCCAAGAAGGCCACCTATACTAATACATACCTGACCAAGAATCTCATTTATAACAATGCCTAAAGTGGCCAGTGAGCCTTGAAGACCTCTAGGTTTCACTGAAGGAATATACTTAAAACTTTTGGAGACAGCTCCACTCTACTTTCACATATCTCTAATTGTTAGGAAGTTATCCTTAAATCGAGCCTAAACTTGCCTCTTTGCAACTTCCACCCACTGTTCACAAAGTTCTGCCCTCTGGGGCCAAGCAAAACAAGTCAAACTTTTCCATATTGCAGCCCTTTAAATACCTGAACACAACTTCACCCCACCCTTAGCCCAAGTCTTCTCTTCTCCAGGATAAACAACCCCAATTCCTTCAACTGATTCTAATATGGGGTGACCTCAAGGACTTTCACAATCTTTTTCACCCTCCTCTGACCACTTTCTAATTTGTGAATATTCTGCCTGAAATATGAATTCTAAAATTTAACATAATACATGGAGGTGGTCTGAACTATCACTTCCTTTTCTCTGGACCTTTGAAAGTAGCCTAAGACCACCTTAACTTTCTTGATTATGATGCACTGTTGCTTTGTACTAAGTTTGCAATCTGCTAAAATTCCTAGGTATTTGTTACATGAACTGTTATCTAACCATGCCTCCCCCATGTTGCAACTTCAAAGATGATTTAAAAAAAAAAAAACAGAGTAGCACTTTACATTTTTCTTTATAAATTTCACCTTACTCAAGCTGGTTTACTGTTCTGGTCTGTAAAGTCTGGGTTTTTTTTTTAATCCTAATTTTGTCATTCCATATTTGTGCTGGACCTTAAAGAATGAAAAGGATTTCAGTAAGCAGTGTTTGGGAAGGAGAGAAATTCTGGTATAGGGAATGATATGAACAAAGCACAAGGTAGACATGAGGGTTAACAAATAATTAGATTTGAGTGGGGGGTAGGGTAAATGAGACAGATCAACGTGAGATAAAGTTGCAGAGGTAAGGTAGCCATAGTCAGACTACTGAGAGCCAAAATGTCAGGTTAAGGAGTCTGGACTTCATGCAGTAGGACTAGTGGAAAAACAAACTAGCAGAATGAAACCAAAGCTGGAGGGAAAGGAGGTTTCTACATCAATTAGGAATAAATAAACAAATGACTTCTGATGACAAAACTTCTAATTGTCTCAAGTGATTTTAGGCATAACAATGTATTTTACCAAGCTAGAAATCACATTTTATTTATCTGATTTTATTTCTGTTGCAGCACTGCCATCTTACCAGTCAGCCAGGTTGAAGTCTCAGAATCATCTTTGATTGTTTTCTCTCCCTCGGTGTCCACAATTTTGATGAATTCTACATGCACAACACAACTCACATTCATCCCCTTATTTCTACTCCATTGCTACCACCCTAGTTCAAGGCTCTAAATCATCTCTAAACTGCACTATGTTGTAAAAGCCTCCTTACTTGTTCTACTGCCTCCAGTCAGTCACTTCTCTTTCTAACCCATCCTTTATACAGCTGCTAAAATAATGTAAGGCATAAGATTTGAACACATCACTGCCCTGGTCAAAAATACAAACTCTTCAGCCTGGCATTTAAGGCCTACAATAATCAGGCTCCAATCTACCTTTAGAACCTTATTTCACAATGATGGTCTTATAAATTGTTGCCTAAACATGTACTCTCCTGCCACCATCACCCATGAGAGAAAACTACTCTCACCTCATTACTCTCAGAATCCTCATCTTCCTACAAAGCTCAGATCAGGAACCTTTAAGGAGGCCTTCGTTGATCCCTATCTACCATAGAACTGAAAATGTTCTTCCCTATTTTTATAGGGTATTTTATCCAGTTGTTTCCTTTGCCCATCTAATATTTATACTTATCTGTATACATATTTCATCCTCTTCCTTAGTAGAAAGTAAGCTCCTTAAGGAAAATAACTAAGTCACTGCTTATGTTTGCATCCTCAGAGCTTAGTACAGTACCTTGTACATAATATTCACCAAACTGTAATCTATTTGCTATAAGAGTGGTAGCATGATAAAGTTGAAAGAGTATTTTAATAAAGGTCTTCTGACAAGTCTAATCAACATTCAGAGTCAGAAGACCTTTATTCATACCCTAGCCCTTCTGGTGACCCACTATGTAACCATGGGCAAACCTCCTCTCTTATGGCCTCAGTTTCCTCCTTTATAAAATGAAGAAGTTGGGTAAGATAATTTCAAAGGTCACTTCCAGTTAAATGTTCTAATGTACTCTGTTTAAAGATCACTTCAGTCTCTGAGATTCTATAGAACTTTTCATTTAAAACTGTGTGAAATAGAAAATTCACCTCCTTTTCAATCATTTTCAGAAATTCATACATAAGATTTATTGGTAGTTCAAATTTTAAAAAAAAATAGTCATTAATCTTGGACATATCTTTGACCCAGATAATCAAAACATACTATGTTACACATTTGCCTCTCGTGGAGAACAAGCAAACAACTTTGAGGAGAATGAATTATTGCTGCATCATTAACAGAAATTACAGTTGTTTAAGGTTAAAGAAGCAAGGAGTAGCCCTGAGGAAGGTCAAGTGACTTGGATTAACCTCAGCACAGATTTAACATCTTTTTATAGGATTTCAGAACTAGAGGAGCCTTAAATAATATACCCATGGAATTATGGAATCACTTCAGAGGCATTTGCCAGGGAGTATTGATCACCTGAACAATGGGGCTAAGCTGGTAGATGTGCCATTGTTCCAGGGTTCTTGAATTTACCTGTCCTACAAAGGTAAAAAAAGATTTCAGAGGCCATTTTAGGTCAATATCTCACCTAATTTAGGCATCCTTTCTATAGCAGCCTGGACAGATAATCAACTAGCTTCTGCTTGATCACCTTCAGGGAGAGTAAATTCACTATCTGATAAGAAAACCTAAGCCATTTGAGGACAACAGGATCATAGAGACTTTAGAAAGCATGTCATACTATTTTATAAACAAGGAAATTTAGGCCAGGGGGGTTGTGATTTACCTGAGGTGATTCAGGTAGTAACCAGCAGCCCCAGGAGTTGAAACCTAGGTTGTAAATCTGGTGCTCTTTCGGTAGCAATAAAAAGACCACGACCCAAGGAAGTCAATTGGTTTACCCAAGGTCACCCAGGGAATGGTAGAGCCACTAGGACTCTTCTTATTGAAACTCAGATATTTAATGCTGCGAAAGGTTATAGCTATGACTGCTGGGGTTGTTGTTTGTTTGTTTGTTTGTTTTAATTTAACAGGGACAAGTTCTGGGACTTTATTGTGAGAGAAGATTATACAATAACAAAAATGCTTTTTCATCAAAGCAGGCCAGACTCCAAGGAGTTCTACCTCACTCAAAGCCTTGTGTGCATGATGATTCTCATGAGCAGAAAATGAAAAGAAAATGAAGGGATTCTTCTAGATTTTACTAGAAAATACATGCAAGAGCAGCACAAGTAGTTCCTTTTTATCAATATCATTAAGTTTGACTGGATAAGGACTCATAGAAGGCTGTGAAAGAAGATAAGCAACAATCTCAATTAGCATTTACTTGACTAATGTTCCCCAGCAAGGTGGCCTGTAAATCACATTTTAAACCACACCTCTGGTTCCACTGGTATAGGGAACTTCATTTCTCACTAGGCTGTACTCTTCTGGCCTTTTCCACCATGAATTAGAAACCTCTTTATTCTGAAAGATCAAGTCAGTGCTGGAACTCAGCAAGTACACTGTGCTTGTGAGGCCCTTCCCTCTGATTGGAATCCTCCTCCCAGAACCACCATTGAAGGACAGTGCCTAGGCCAGCCATCTCTTTATTTCCCATTAGGCTACGTTCCTCTGGGTTTCTCCATCATGCCACCATGTCATATACCTTCTCCACCCACTCTTGTTTTTTGTTTCCTCTTCTGTGTTGTCTTCTCCATTAGACTAAAAGCTCCATGAGGGCAAGAACTTTCTTTTTGTTTTTATTTGTATCCCAGCATTTAGCACATAATAATTGCTTAATAAATGTTTGTTTGACTGACTGACTGATTTCCAGGGAGGAAATTGCATCTGCCAACTTAGATCTGCAACTTCTCTACAAGTTATAATCTTTTTTTTTTTGGAGGGCAATTGGGGTAAAGTAACTTGCCCAAGGTCACATGGCTAGGTTTTTGTTTGAGTGTGTGTTAGCTGTCTGAGGCCGGATCCGAACTCAGGTCCTTCTGACTCCAGGGCCAACGCTCTACTCACTGCGCCACCTAGCCACCCCTCTACAAGTTATAATCTTAAGAGAGCTGCCTGGGACATTAAGAAGTTAAATGATTTGATCAAGATTATAATACCAGTATGTGTATGAGAAGCAGAACTTGGAACACAGTCCAAGACCATAACTCTCAACCTTTCATCTTGTACAGCATAAGCACATAATATCTGCTAAATTATTAAATATGTACTTAATAATTTCTGTATAATAATTCATATATACATGCTAAAAGAAAGTAGTAAGTTGTTATGCCAGAACACATAATAAATAATGTTAATTAATTTCTGAAATTCTCATTTCTGTTTACTAAAGAATTCATTTAAACAACTCAGCAATCCATGGCAAAATGAAACTGCTATCTCCTAAAATTTCTTTCCTTCAGTAAATCATCTTAAAGCAGTTAGTTATCAGTTATAGTCATAAGCCAGACTGGGGATGACTCAAAATAAGGCACTTATATATAGTTTGGGGGTGGGGGACCCATGGGGAAGGACCAGACCACTTCTATAGCTCCAACTCACATTTCCTTATAGGACTAGATAGAGAATGAGGTAGAGATAGTCCTTTACTCTTAGCCCAGGGAATGTAAGGAATAAAAAAAAGATAAAGGGGGAAGGGATGAGAGGCAACTGGAAAGGTATGTAGACCAATGGTGTCCAACTTTTTTTCAGTAGAACACCTACCTTGCTTTTAAGACAGGAAAAAGTACCCAGGCAATTTTACAGTAAGGTCAGGTTTACTAGCTGAAAGAGACTGGCCAAAGGTAGGCAAGGGGTCATGTCAATTTCCCACCCTTATAAACAATTTTATCATACATCCCATAATTTCCAAATAGACTAAATGTTAAAAGGTCATATTATTTGGGAAAAAAAAAGGAAACTAGATGACTACTTTTAGTTCTAAAGGTTAGGGTAAGAATTCATAATCACATAAAGAACAGAGATCACACATACATACATAAATATATGACCAGCAGCCATTACTAGATAGATAAGTAGTCAAAATATAGAATTTTCAAAAGAAATGCAAATTATCAACAGTCATATAAAAAATTCCAAATCACCAATAAGAAAAATGCAATTAAAACAATTAGAAGGCTTCACCTTCTATCTGTCAAATTTGCAAGCATTAAAAATGGAAATAGTCAATAGTGGAGAGGCTATAGAAAGGCAAGCACACTAATTCTCTTTTGGTAAAACTGTAAATTGGTCCAGACATTCTTGGAATTATACAAGAAGAGTCATAAAATTGTTCATACCCTTTAGCCCACTGATCCTAATACTAGGTATATGCCTCAAGGAAATCAAAGATGAAGGTTTAATATATATTGAAATATTCATGGTAGCACTTTTTGTGGTATCAAAAAAAAACTGTAAATAAAGTGGGTACCTAAAGATAAAGGAATGACTTAATAAATTGTGGTATATGAATATAAAGGAATATGATTACTCTGTAAGAAATGACCAATATGGTGAATCTAGTGAAATATGATAAGATCCCATATGAATTCATGCAAAATAAATAAAGCAGAACCAGGAAACAATATCCACAACTATAATAAAGTAAAAAATAAAAGCACTAAAAAAGAAGCTAAACTCAGATTAAATGTAACATCCAATCTTGCTCCTGGACAACAATGTAACACATTTCTCTCTTCTCCATAGAAAAGTGGAAGACCACAGATTTAGAATGTTATATATGTGATATATAAATATATAAAATATATGTCTATAACATTCTATATTATATCTAGATGATAATATATATAGTCAGATATAATGTAGAATGTTTCATATATATAATCAGATATAATCATGGTCCCTGTTTTCTTAAGCTAATTTTCTTCTTTCAAGGAAGAGTTCAACAGATGATTGGGACAGGGTATATCAGCAAATAATAGATTTTTTTTTTATTTTTAAAAGCAAGCATATATTTATTAAAATATTTGTCTCTTTGGAAAGGAAGCCCACATTCTTACCAAATTATTTACTTTTTTCAGTTTACTATGCTTTGCTAAACTAGGAATTGTTCCTGCTTGTTTTTTTTTTAATAGTATTTTTTTCCCAAATACATGTAAATGCAATTTTTAACATTTGCTCCCTCTTTAAATCCCTCCTCTCTAAGATGGTAAGTAATCTGATATAGGTTATATATGTGCAATCATGTAAAACATTTCCATATTAGTCATGTTGTGAAAGAGGAAACAGAAAAAAGGGGGGGAAAAAACTACCAAAAAAAGGGTAAAAATAGTATGTTTCAATATGCATTCAAATTCCGTAAGTTTTTTCCCTGGATATAGATAGCATTTTCCAGTATGAGTCTTTTGGAATTGTCTTTTATCATTGTATTGCTAAGAAGAGCTAAGTCCATCATAGTTGATCATAGCACAATGTTGCTGTTACTGTGTATAATGTTCTCTTGGTTCTCCTCACTTCACTTTTTATCAGTTCACATAGATCTTTCCAGGGTTTTCTGAAATCTGCCCAGCTGTCATTTCTTTTTTTTTTTTTTAAAGCAATTGGGGTTAAGTAACTTGCCCAAGGTTACACGGCTAGGTTTTTGTTTGTGCGGATTAGGTGTCGGAGGCCGGCTCCGAACTCAGGACCTTCTGATTCCAGGGCCGGCGCTCTATTCACTGCGCCACCTAGCCGCCCCAATTATTATTATTATTTTTTTTCTTAAAGCAATTGGGGTTAAGTAACTTGCTCAAGGTTACACGGCTAGTCATTTGATTTATGCGTGGGTGCTCATTTTCTGAGGCCGGATCTGATCTCGGGTCATCTGAACTCCGAGGCCGGCGCTCTTACTCACTGCGCCACCTAGCCGCCCCTCAGCTGTCATTTCTTACAGCACAATAGTATTCCATTATATTCAAATACCACAACTTGCTCAACCATTCCCCAATTGATAGGCAACCTCTCAATTTCCACTAATAAAGGTATTTTTTAAAAGGTGATGATAAAACTTAAATGAAAAAGATACTTCCATCTATTTCTTTTTTTAAATTCATATTAAACATATTTTCACATTTGTCATGTTGCAAAAAATAATTAGAACAAATGGGAGAAACCAAGAGAAAGAAGAAACAAAAGAGAAAGAGAAACAGAGAGAGAGACAGAGAGAGAGCGTAAATAGTATACTTTGATCTCCACTTAGACTCCATAGTTCTTTTTCTGGATATGGAAAGCATTTTCCATCATGAGTCATTTGAAGTTGTCTTAGATCCTTGCATTGCTAAGCAGAGATAAGTCTACCAAAGTTAGTCATCATACAATGTTGTTCTTACTGTATAAAATGTTCTTCTGGTTCTGCTCACTTCACTCAGCATCAATTTATGTAAGTCTTTCCAGGTGTTTCTGAAGTCCACCTGCTTATCATTTTTTATGAAACAATAGTATTCCATTACATTCATATACCATAACTTGTTCAGCCATTCCCCAATTGATGGGGCATACCCTCATTTTCCAATTCTTGGCCATCACAAAAAGAATTGCTATAAATATTTTTGTTATGTGGGTTCTTTTCCAGTTTTTATGATCTCTTTGGGATACAGACCTAAAAGGTGGGTCAAATGTTCACAGTTTTATAGCCCTTTGTGCATAGTTCCAAATTGCTCTCCAGAATGGTTGAATCAGTTCTACCTACATTTATGTCTTAGTCCTAGGGGAAAGTTCACTGTTTTTAGAGGCCAAAAAAGTATCAAGACATGAGGAAAAAAGGGACTTGAGGGTAGGTAACAGGGTATGAGTATAGAAAGGACAAAAGTCTCCATACTATTACCGAACTGAACAGAGGCATCGTAACAAAGTAAAACAGTGAGAACAAAAAGATTCCTGAAATAGGGAAATGAAAGAGATACTTTATTTCCAGGAAATAATAAGGCTTTGCATGAAGCCACCCATATCCTAGGCATTAATATTAGTAGAAGGCACACTGGGGATTGAGAGTAAGAGGATCAGGATTCAAATCCCAGCTTTGCTATCCATGTGACCTTGGTAAAGTCATGTAACTTTTCTGGGCTAATCTCTGCCTCAACGTTAATAAATATAATAACAAAATATACTTCATATAATAAAGTACTGGCTTTAATACCCTCTGTGAAAACTAAATCTGAAAAAGTTAAAATTTAACTTCCTGTACTGCTCCCAAAGTACATGATTTTTATAGAAAAATAAAATAAATATACCATAAACTGTAATGACCCTGTCTTTAGAAAATACACAGATGCCATATGGCATCCAGTAAGGTAGCTCAATCAGCATTACATGGATGTCCAGGTAAGCTAATTTACAAATTGTTTAGCCTATTTTAAATGGGAAAATTTGTAATTTAAATGATAGGGTACTCTTAAGCGTTTTCTTCTATAATTTCATATCTATTTATTAATGGATATTAATAAATAAATTGATAATGGATTATAAGAATAAGAATAGCTGCTGACACACATAGAAGAGAACTGTTGCTTATCTTTAGCAATGAGACTACTTATAGTCAGATTTTTTTTGTTTCTGTTAGGAAAGTACTTTCTTTATTCTTCCCCTGAAACACACTCAGTAGAATTTGGGAAGAAGAATCATAGAATGCTAGCACTATAAGGGAGACAGTAAATTCCCAATCACTGAGGTTTTCAAGAAGAAACTAGGTGATCATTGAGATTTATACTCATATATATGTTACACTTCTGGGGTCCCTTCCAATTCTAAGAACTTATGACTCATTCTACAAATATTTAATAAGATTTAAGACCCAAGTGTTTACAGAGAACACTGTACTAGGCACTGGGGAAGAAATGAAGTTTAGATAAACATGGTTCTTGTTCTCAAGAAGCTTACATTCCAAGAGGGAAGAAAGACACATACACAGATAGCCATGATAAAATGTTACTCCATAATTAAACTGTCTATTTAAGACTGTGCCTCTATCTTACCCATGTTGGAAGTTTACCAGCCATGTACTGCTTTTACAACCAGTTCACCCCTCTAACATAGCCTGGGGGCCTACTATTTCCTGGGGATTTACCATATTGGGGCCAGCCTTTTCAGACACTAAATCAATTTTAATCCTATGGCAGCTCAGAATTCCTTAATTCAATCAATCCACTAGCTTCAGCCTCCCACAGTAGTTGAGCTTATAGATGTATGCAAGACAATGGGCATTATAAGTACATTAGAGATATGCAAAAGGAAATATCTGAGCACAGAAGAAGAAAGTCATTACTGGCTGAAAAATCAGGGAAGACTTCATGGAGAAGATGCTGTGTGTTAGGCTTAGGAATTCATCAGTCAAAGGAAGAAAAGGAGACATTTTAGGCATAGGAAACAGCATGAACAAAGCTCAGAGTTAGGAGTTTCAATTTTACTTAAGAAGCAATCATGAGCTATTGAAAATTTTCAAGTTGAATGACATAACTAGATCTATGCTTAAGAAAAATTATTCTAGCAACAGTATGAATGATGGTGGAGGAGGGGGGAGAAGAAAAGTGGAGAAGATAAAGGTTTAAACTTAAAGCAGAGGGTAGAAAAAATGAATGGACAGTTACAGTAGTCCATGTGAGTGTTAATATGAGTATACAATATGGTGCCTAGAGTAAAAACAGAGAGAAAGGAGGGAGATTCAAGAGATGCCTCATACTTGACAGGTCTTGATAACTGACTGGATATGAGAAGGGAGAGGGAAGAAACATAACCAAGGTTATGAATATAGAAGACAGAGGAAATGGTGGTATTATATAAATAATAAAGGCATAAGAAGAAACTGGTTTAGAAGGGAAAGATAACATGACATTAGAAGAGAGAATAATAGAACTAGGACTCAGAAATCATCCAATTCAACCACCAACAGATAAGGAAGCCAACACTTATAAATATTTAATGTCCCTAAAGTCACACAAGTAGGTAGAAGCAGAGCTAGGACTAGAACTCTGGCATTCTGGATGCCTAGTCCAGTCCTCTTTCCACTACATCAAGCTGTCTCTCAAAGACATGTATGGCCTCATTGTCTAATAGAAATAGTTAAGATTTGTATAATAAAAAATATCTATTATTGACAGACTATGTTCAAGACCAAATGACAACACAGTTCCCTATGATCGATACTGTTGAAGATATCCTTTATTAAGATAACTCCAAAGACCTATTTTCTAGAAAAATCTTCTTGAAAGAATGAGATATAGAAAATAGTAAATTTTCAAGTAGAAAGAATAATTTGCTTCTATAAAGAACATGAGGAAAATTTATAGAACTAAACAAAAGATAGGGGAATAAAGGGAAGAAATAGATATTTTTACCTAGAAATTATTTCATTTCATCAGTTTGACTTGTGGCTTGGTAGCATTGAAAGGATTACTATTATTCTTCTGATACAAATTAATCATATGCACTATTTGAACACCACACTACATACATGGTGATAAGAAAAATGGCTTGTTTGGAAAACTTTTTTTTCATAGTGATTCTAATAGACTACATGCACACAATCCTAAAGCTTATAACACTTATCCATTTTTAAAAACCTTTGTCTAAAATGATCAGAGCAGTAGTAGTTAGCTCAAATAAGAAAAAGTAAAATCAAGTTATGGATGAAAAAGATCAAGTCATAGAGTAATCTATAGTAATATCTCAGGTCAACAAATAAAAGATTTTTTGTTTCATAGCTAAACAGAAAGTCAATGGCAATGAAAGAAACTCAAGGAATGCTAAAGCTGGAAAGAAATTTAGAATAGAGAATATCAGAACACACAAAGGAGAGAGATATTAGGTGAATGGGAGTTAGTGAGTAGACAAAAAGTTCAATGATGGCAAGGAAAATTTTGTCTTTTTTCTCTTCATTCTCAGCTTCTGGCACAGAATCATGCACATCAACATGTGCTGAATTGTTGAACTGAAGCTAGCAATCTTTCCATTTGATAAAGAAGAAACTGAGGCCCAGAGAGAATGATATGCACTTGACAAAAGGTTGTAATACATTTTTAAAAAATCATCTCAAATGATATTCCTTTCAGGTAAGTAAGATCTTGGGCTTTTATTTTTAATTCCATCTCTCTTAAAACTGATCAGTACAGAATTTACTAATAGTAAGTTCTATAACATATTGTGCTGATCAATAAAATAGGCAAAGTGATATTTTTCTTTCATTTTTTTACTAGGGTGCCAGGAGATGAGTTAATATCTGTGACAGATTCTGAGATTAAAGTAATGAACATTTTATTTCTATTAATCTTAAAGAAAATCAAGACTCTAAAGGCTAGTCATATTCTTCTTGTATATCTGTAGTAGACTGTGGGCTACCCACAAAACCCCTTGGAAACATGATTCATCAAACTTAAGACTGTAGCTTCTTAAGGCTGGTTATACTACTCTGACAACTAATTAGGAGATTGAAATATTTCAAGAGTTGTGTGTGTAGCTGTGTCAGTGATAGGACACAAAAGATAGCTATGGAAGGACACTGAACCTGACCCAGAGTAAGCTGACTACAAACGATGTTTTCATTCATCACAGATCAGAATAGAACCTCTTGAAAGGATAACCAAAAGCATTCATGTATTTTTTTTTTTTGCATTATGGTCTACAAAATATCCCCAAACAGAAAAGAATTAGTAGGGACAATTATTTTACAGGAGGTCTAAAGCTGAAAAACATTAGAAATTTCAAAGATTAAACTCTAAGAATCACTATTGTTTTCAATACAAATTTTCTACTTTTTTGCTTATGACAGTTTGTTTACATGAGAGCTGGCAGGTATCTTAGAACACAGAATGGGCTCTTTATCTCCTTGATTCCTAGGGTCTTAACATATTTTCCAGTTATTAAATGTTGCTGGCCTCTTCTTAAACTTAACGGAGTGAGACTCAAAAGCAAAGTTGCAGGGAATTTGGGGATAAAACTAACATTTCCAGCACAGTTAAAAAAAGGACCTGCACTTTTAGATCTTTTCTTTCATTATCTGAGTGTTTCTGCTGTACTATGCTCATATGACATTATTTAGGTTTCCAAACCCTGGAACTCTAATCCCAGCTTAGACCCTGATTTCTTTCTTATATCTCAAGTCACAGATAAACAATTTTAATGACTTTGGCCTAAATAATGCCCTACAAATAATCTAAGAACTGTAGTAGTAGAAGGGACTCTCACAACTTACTACTTTTTAACCTTCACTCCTATACTGCCTAAATTCAGATTGTTTTCATCTATGTAATCACACTGCCCTATGAGGACGCAATAACCTGTTCTGCCTTGCCCTCAGATTTCTGTCTATAGAAAAATCTTCCATGGCCACAGAATACAAGCATTCCTAATTGCATCAGTATCTTCTTGCTCTGGCCTGAATGGTACCCTAGTGATTATTATTGTCTTCTAGTACCAAAGCCTTCTAGCTCCCCTTCTCAAATGTACAAACTATTCTGATGTTTTGCTCTGGTAGGAAGAGAATGGTGCCTGCTGGATGAGCAATTAGTTTCAGTTTGCAGAGCAGTGTCCCAGAGAAATAAAAGGAGGCCCTAACTGAGAAGCTTTTAGCTACAGGCTTAAAGGAAAGAAACTCTCACTGATTGAAAATGGAGCCTAAAGACAATTTCAGAAGAATATTACCAATGGCAGTGAGCTCTAACAGGAATTTGCATTTGCCAACCTTAGCTATCTTCTCAGAAGCCAGGGAAACAAACATTGCAAGGTAAACTAGCTTTTGCACAGGCAACTGTCATTCTATTAGAAGCAGACCACTGAGCAATCTCTGGAATTCTCTCCAGAGGAAAAGTCACTACCTGATTATATTACTTTCTAGTTGGAACTAAGTCTGTTAACCTGACCCAAGTCTTTTCAGCCTTAAGAGTTAACTACATGCTCATATTCTAGCATGAATTACATAGATATGCACAGTCTCTAAAGCAGAGGAGAGCTATTAAAGATTTGTTATTACGTGATTTAGGTTACTTCATGATCGGTGGTAATTATGCTATGGGCCCACTGGGTATTAATATTCTAGATAATGCTGAATCATTTTTACTTGATTCCATTCTACTTACCAAAAGAAATAAAAACATCATAATTTTAAATCATTTTTAATTAAACTGGATTCTTTTCTGGAATTTTGAGCCTTCATTTATCCAGTGCTTTCACAAGTATTTCATAATATTTTCACACGAGTAATGGAAAGAGAACTAAATTGAGAGGACATGCATGCTAGTAATTTACTTTGTAAACAGTATTTATAATTTTAGTAAATTGAATATTATTTACCTATGTACCTTTAAGTAACTCACTCCATCTCTCTGGGCCCCAGATTCCTTCATCTGTAAAACTGTTGGACTAAATGACCAAGGCAGACCTATCAGCTTTAAATCCTGTAATAATAAACTTCATAGAATCTTTACTTGAGGCTTTTAGATATCATAGTAGATAAAGCATTGAACTTGGGAGGCAGGATGCCCAGTGTTCAAATCCTGCCTCCAAACATTTGCTAGCTGTGTGAAACTAGGCAAATCACTTAACCTCTTTCAGCCTCATTTTCCTACCTTACAGGGAGGTATTGAGGATTAAATGAGATTGCATATGTAAAGTGTTTTGCAAACTGTAAGGCCCCAATATGGGCATCCCCTTCCATAACTGAGGAAACTGAGAACCCGGGAAGGCAAACCGATTTGTCCAATGTTATAGAGTAAGGGGCAAAAGCCAGAGGTGGAAGCAGTTCTTTTGACACTTGAATGTTTAGATTTGGCTGCTACTAATAGTTGATATCTTTTATTTATGCAATACTTTATAATTAGTTGCAAGATGTTTTCCAAACCTAGAGATCTGAGTACTACTAATGAGGAAGAGAGTGTGAATTCTATCAGGTTTTATACCCAGGATCAAGGTTGGCCCATTTACACAAAAATGTCATCCATCTCTAAGTATACTGAGAAAACCCAAAAAAACTACATAAACAAATCTAAGCTAGTCTATCATTCTCCCTCTTTGAATACAACAAACTGAAAGAGAGAAATTATTCTCAGGGATGAATAAAAATTTATAATCCTATTTAGACTAATGCCCAAAAGATATAAGGCAAGACCCTTGATCTGTCATATGCTTGTAAAAACTCAAATAGGGCAAAAGCATGAAAAATAATAATAAAACAATTCCACAGCTGCACTAGCAGTTAAGGGGTTCAGAAAAGTCTTATTTAAAGTAGTCTTGGACAATAACTTGAAAGTTGTATCTTGCTTGTTCAATTTCAGTCCCACCTCAGGTCTCAAGGCACCAGAGAACTTAAGATCAATTTCTGGATCTAGATCAAATGAAGTTCATTATTTGCAGGATCTCAGGCAAGTCATTTAAATTTCCAGTGCCTCAGTTTCCTGTCTGTAACAGGAGGGGTCTAGACTAAATAATCTCTGACATGTCTCCCAGATCTAAATCTATGATCCTATGATCTTGAAATGTTTTAAATAAAAAATTTCTATGTCTTCTTTGACTATCATAAGAAAATTTCTTTTACAACATGGATTAAGAAAATGTCATTTATGATATACGTAAAGCACTTTATAAATGCAGAACTAAAAATATGTTACTATTATCAACAGTAAAATCTAAACCCCCAGGTTCTGAGGAAAATGTGGATTCCTGCTTAGACTTCTAATCATTCAAAGAGCAAATTAGATAAACTTGTGGTTGGAGAGGCAAGCAGAAAGAAAGAAAGAACATAAAAGATTTTTTCACCTATTTTTAAAAAGTGTGTTCAACCTAGATACTGTACTGTAATTTCCCCTACATTCAGCACACCGATCCCACAAAGATCTTCCCATGTCATTGGACAACTTGGACCCCTATGGTTTTTATTCTGTGAGCAGTCTTTCCCACTGTAAACATGATTCTCTCAGTGTTTTCTCCACCTGTCACATGGAGATCCAAAGTTTAAATCAACAACAACAACAAAAATCAAAACCAGAATAAGAAAATTGAGGGCTTTGGAGGGCCTGGATACACAACTTTTCACCAATGGAGCAAGGAGGTCTTTTACAATCTTTTCCCTTTATGGAAAAGAGACAGCGCTAACAGCCAAAATTCATGAACCAAAAGTTTGTCCCGATCCAGCGTCTGAGACAATAGCATATGAACTATGGATGGGAATATAGGTCCAGCACCTTTCACATCCTCACCAAGGAGTAAGTGGCCCAGAAAGGGTGATACTATTCGCTGGCCCAGGGAAAACCGAAGTTCCCTTGGGTTTCCAAATCATAACTACCTTAAAAGTATTTGGGACAAGCAATAATAAATGCCCCTTAAGAAAAAAAAAATCAAGACCATTTACTAGGGCCAAAAGAGAGAAAAAAAGGTCGGGAAGATGTTACTTCTTATGGTATTTCCACACGACCTCTTTCTTTTTGGGATCGGAGAAACATAGGGAAGGTTGAGGTACCTCCTCTTCTTGCTTTCCCTGAGTCCTTTAGGAGTGAGGTTAAAGACAGCACCCAGATAAACTTGGGGTGGAAGGCCAGAGGCCACTCTGAGCCTGCTTTGGGGAGGCTAACAGCACCAGTGTAAAAATATGGGTGACACCTGGCTTAGTTGGGGCGGGGAGGGAGGCCAGGAGCTTCCTCCCCAGAGGGGGAGGGGTGCGGAGAGGGTGGGGCGGGGCAGCTACTCACCTCTGGGCGTGGGGCTAGAGGGCTGGTCCGCAGGTGTGGTGGGCGAGGGGCTGCTCCAGAGCACAGATGGGGTCAAGGTCAGGGTCGCGGTCTGGGTCGCAGCCACGGTCTGGGTCCTTGTAGTTAGAATCAAAGTTGGGGTCGGGATCAGGACCTGGGGGGCTGTGGTCAGGGCGCTGCTGGGGCCCGTGGGGGCGGCCTCCGGAGTGCGGGGCGTGGGCTCCGGCTCGAGCTCGGGGGTCCCCTCTGCCGCGGGGCTGGCGGCCGCGCTGACCGCGATGGGGGCGTGACTGACCGGCTCCTCCACCTGCTTCGCAGCACCCTGGTCCCGTTCCCCGTCACCGCCAGCCTCGGCGGCTCCGGCGGGGAGAGTCAAGGGGGCGCGGTCCCGTCCGCCCGCGGGGGTTGGGACAGTCCCGGCGGCAGAGGCGACGAGGGAGGCGGAGGCTGAGGCGGGGACCGAGGTGGCGGCGGCGGCCACGCAGCAGCAGAGCAGGGCGATGCCCCCCAGGCTGGGCAGGCTCCTCATGGCGCGCGCGGCAGCGGCTGCCCCGGCCGGTCATTCATTCAGTCAGGCGGTCACTCGCGCGCTCGCGCTGGAGGTAAGCGCGGCGTTCGGCCCCGAGCCCAGCCGAGACGAGTCAAGTCGAAAAACCGGAACGGAGAAGGAGACGGAGACGCCGCCGCCCGCAGCCGCACCATCCCTGCCTCCCGCCCTCCGCCTCCCTCTGACAGGCGGCCGGCCGGGCCGGCGGGCGGGCGGGCCCGGGAGGAGAGCGACGTAACGGACGGCTCCGCCCCCTCTCCGGAATCGACAATCCCTCTCGACCAATCCTGGGTCACTCCTGCCCACGTGACGACGCCGCTTCCCGACCTCTTTGTGCCCTGACGACCAATCAAAGGAGACTGGGAGCTAGGAGAGGAAGGGGGAGAGCGTCGGGATGGGGGAGGGAGGCGCGAGCTCGAGCTTTAGCATCCCCGGCCAGCGGTGGTTTCGGCTGCATTGTTCCGCTGAGCGAGCGAACAAGCTAGCGGGCTGCGAGCGAGCTCCCTCCCTGCCGGGCGTTTGGGCTGCAAACAAAGGATGCACCCCCAAGTCCGTTGCTTTTTAACCCCGGGTTCGGGCAGTGTATTGTGATGCCCGTCGTTCCTTTAAACTAGCCAGCTCGGCCTAGGGTAGGGACTGTCAAGTGTTTTTCTCTACACACACACACACACACACACACACACACACACACACACACACACACACACACACACACACACACACACACACACACACACACACACACACACACCCCGTTCGTTCTTCCACGCTGAACAATGGGGTGGGGGGTGGGGAGCGCTGGGGCAGCAGCCCCAGCTGCTGTTTGCCTCCCAAATCAGTATCCCCGAACACTCACGCAGCTCCGGGATTCAGAAAATATACCACAGTCATGAGATGGAGATGCAGCCACTTCTGGGGAGGTAAAGGATGCCCCAGTTTTGGATAGATGGGAGCCCAAAGCCCTGGCTAATTTCATTAAACCAAAAGCAGTTATTACATGATCACAGGGAATTAGCACCTCACAATAATAACACAATTCACTTTTCAAGCTATTTATCCAGTGTTTTTCTCACAACAATCTTTGGAAATAGTACAAGTGTGATTGTCGTCCGTATTTAGCAGATAAGGAAACTGAGGTTCAAAGACGTGTCATGGCTTGTCCAAAGTCACCTAGCTAAAATCAGATCTGGATTTGAGCCGAGGTGTTCTAACTCCAAGACCAGCACTTTCGTGTATTCTACAGCGCCTTGCAAAATTACCGGGTTTTGCAGGAAGGGTCAAGTACTAAGAACTCACAATAGAAAAAGCATTGTATTTGAAGTCAGAGAACTTGAATTCCAGGCTCTGCTGTTTGGTATCTGTGAGATCTTGTCCAAGTACTTCTATGGACAGTTTCCTCATCTGTAAAATAAGATAGTTGACCTAAGTGATTTCTAAGGTTCCTACCAAATCTAAATCCCATTATCCTATGAAGTGCATGTAGACGGCTCTTCAGTCTGGAAGAGGCTTTCAGGCTATAAGACCTATTCTCTACCCAGAAGGACTAAACTTCCCCTCACCCCCGAGCTCATTCCTAATTATACTGTTGATAGTAGCTGGTGATTTCCTTGCTCCTCACGCTCAAAAACCCCTGCTCCCCAGTCACATGCATACAAAAGAGATGAAGGAGGAAAAGGGTTATCATCCCCCTTCCCCTTAAAACCTGACTCCACATTCCAATAAAAAACCCCTTTATTTTAAGAAAGAATTCCCTTCTTTGAGAGTATAAAGCATGTGTCCAGGACAGATCTCATGTCTATTTTGCTTCGTGTAGGTAACAAAGTATAGTGGAAAGTATAAATGATATATATACTAGAAGTTGGGAGACCCCAGGATCTGATACTGGTTCTGCTAGGAACTGTGTGATAGAAGTCACTCTCCTTTCCTGGTCTTCAGTTCCCTCCCCTGTAGACTGAGAGGGTTGGATGACATGATCTCTAAGAACCCTTATAACTCTTAGCCATCTAAGAACCAATCAGATTCGACTGCCTCACTTAATTGCACTGGATGTGCATAATACATAAAGGTGTGAGAGAAGGTGTGTTCCATTTGAAAAAGCTCATCATGACATCTGGGCTCTCTCTTCCTGGTTCTGAGACCAACTCAGTTCTGTGACCTTGGGCACATCAATCCATCTTTTTGTCAAATGTTTCCCAGTTAGTTAAACAGAACCTATATTTCCCTTATCTCTTTACAGAGTTATAATATGAATGAATTAGATCATATCTGTGGCAAATGCTAACTTCCTGTAAGGACAGAATAGCATTTCTGTATGTTTCCATTCAAAACCAAATCCTGTCTCTAGAAAAAAAAATCAAAATTTTATCACAATGTGTTGCTTACATTTCTGTTTTGAGGTATAATCATTTCATTTATTCATTCAACATTTATTGGGTACCTACCATTCAGTATATCAGTCAAACTAGGTATTATGGGATGTATAGAGCTGAATAAGATATGACCTCAGTCTTCATGGATCTTTCCGTTCAGTAAGAGGGATGAATCATACTCACTTATCAATACAAAGTAGGTTACTATATGTAAAAGAAGGGAGTCAAGTTAAGAAGTGTTTACCTACCATGTGTCAGGCACTGTTCTAAGTACCAGGGATGCAAATACAAGCAAAAAGAAAGACAGATCCAACCCTATGCTCAAGGAGTTTGCATTCTAATGGGGAAAGACAACACATAAAGAAGCAAGTGGGGCATGATGCCGGAAGTGTAGAGAAGCAGAAGCAGAGCTAGGAGAGAAATGAAGGCTAGCTAACCTGGGCCCTTTCTCAAAATACAATTTCTAGAAGGAACTCATCAATGGGAGGAGGTCATTGGAGAGAAGGGATATTCAAATGAGAAGACCGGGGAGAAGGGAACTTCCAGGGTGAGAAGGCAGCTGAGGTCAAGTTGAAAGTTCTATGAGAGTTTAGAGGAGGAAGGTACCTCTTCTCTTTTGGTAGGATCAATGAAAATAGACTGGAACACAGTATCATTTGAACTAGACTTTGAAGGAAGAGGTAGGATTTCAACCCACAGAGATTAGGGGATTAGAGTTGTTTAGTCATGTCCCCATTCTTTGTGACTTCATGGACCTTTGTATACAAAGCCCTTCTATCTTCTACTATCTCCCAAAGTCTATCCAAGCTCATGTTGATTGCTTCCATGACATTGTCTATTCATCTTATCCTCTGCCATCCCCTTCTCCTTTTGACTCTTTCCCAACATTAGGGTCTTTTCTAATGAGTCCTGTCTTCTTATTATGTGGCCATAGTATATATGCTTCAGCTTCAGTATTTGTACTTCCAAAGAATAGTCTGAGTTAATTTTAAGTATTGACTGATTTGATCTCCTTGCTATCCAAGGTACTCTCAGCACCACAATTCAAAAGCACCGATTTTGTGGTGCTCAGCTTTCCTTATAGCCCAACTCTCACAACCATATATCACTACTGGAAAAAATACATAGTTTTAACTATATGGACCTTTGTTGGCAAAGATGACGTCTCTGGTTTTTAGTATGCTGTCCAGATTTGTCATAGCTTTCCTTCCAGGGAACAAGTATCTTTTAATTTCATGACTGGAGTCACCATATGAAAATATAAATTCTGACACAGCTTCTATTTCTTCTCCCTCTATTTGCCAGGAAGTGGTGGAACCAGTTGCCATGATCTTAGTTGTTGGGTTTTTTTCAATGTTAAACTTTAAGCCAACTTTTTCACTGTCCTCTTTCATCCTTATCACTTTCTTCTTCACTTTCTGCCATCAGAGTGGTATCACTTGCATATCTGAGATTGTTGATATTTCTCCTAGCAACCTTAATCTGGCATTTAATTCATCCAACCTGGCATTTCACATGACATATTCTGCATATAAATTAAATAAATAAGTTGACAATATATAGCCTTATCGTGCTCCTTTCTCAATCATGAATCAATCAGTTGTTCCACATTTGGTTCTAACTGTTGCTTCTTGACCCACATACAGGTTCCTCAGGAGACAAGTAAGATGATCTGGTACTTCCATCTCTTTGAGGACTTGCCACATTTCGTTGTGGTCCACATAGTCAAAGGCTTTAGTGTAGTCAATGAAGCAGAAGTAATTTTTTTCCTTCTGGAACTACTTTGCTTTCTCCATAATCCATCAAATGTCAGCAATTTGGTCTCTAGTTCTTCTGCCTCTTTGAAAACCAGTCTACACTTCTGGTAATTTTTGGTTCTCATACTGCTGAAACCTGGTTTACAGAATCTTAAGCATCACCTTGCTGGCATATGAGATGCAGGGGGAGAACATTCCAAATGCAAGGCTCAACAACAAGAGCATAAAAAGATATTGAATAGAAATCGGAGAGGGTGGGATTGGGGCAGCTAGGTGGCACAATGAATAGAGCACCAGCCCTGGAGTCAAGAGGACCTGAGTTCAAATCCGGCCTCAGGCACTTAACACACACAAAAAAACTAGCTATGTGACCTTGGGCAAGTCACTTAACCTCAATTGCCCTCCAAAAAGCAAAAAAAGAAATGGGAGGGGGCGAGAAGCAGTGAGGTATAATGGAAAGAGTGCTGAATTTTAAGTCAAAACACCTGGTTCTGCCATTTACTACCTGTGTGACTTTGGGCTAGTTACTTCATGGGGTATGGGAAGGCTTAGTTTTCTTATTTATAAATTGAGGGGTTAGGAAAAAATAATCTCTAAAATCCTACCTAATTCTAAATCCTCTGTCACCTCTGACTCTGTTCATGTTCCAGAAACAGTGAATAGCCTCATTACCTAGAGCATAAAGAAGGTACAAACATGAAGCCATTGGGAATAATGGTGCCACCAAGACCACCTGCCTTACTTCCAGTCTGGCCCCAAAAGCCATTATTCAATCAAATAACCCTTATGGAAAATGAGTCCACTACCCCCCCCAAGCACACACAAACCCCAACAACCACTGACTGCCTCCTTACAGCCAAAGGCCTGGAAATAGCAGCACCCCATTTCCCCAGCCCTCTCATTCTGCTTCTAGGCTGCTCTTAGCATTGATTATCCAGGGGAGCAACCCTAATGGAGATCAACCTAGCAACTGCCTCTATGGATGCTGAAGTTCCTGCCTCCTCAGCAGCCAAGGACACTAAGTTCTTACCACCACAGACCTTGGCACTATCAGATGATTCAACATCAGAAACAGATATGATTTTATCAATGGAAATGACATTAAGAAGGTGCTAAATTACCATCTGTTTTGCTGCCCTACCTTAAAGGCCACAATGCCTTTCCAACTACTTGCAAATAGAAACTTCCTATATATGTCTTCTCCCCTAATTAGGTGAACTTCCTTTTTCCATTTTCATCTTCAGCACTTAGCACAGTGCTTTGCATATAATAAGTCCTTAATTAGACTTTTTCATTGATTCATTCATTTGGTAGGTAATGGAGTAACATTAAAGGATTTTCAGCAAAGAAGTTACAGGATTGGTTATATATTAGAACTATTAATCTGGTAGTGGTATATAAGATGCATTGAAGAAAGAAGAGACCATTTTAATGGTCAAAGTAAGAGGTAATGAGAAACCAGCCTGGGGTAGTGGCTGTAGGAATGGAAAGAAGCTGATTATTTGTTAGTATAAGACAGACCTTGAGACCTGGAGGTACATGTCAGCACAGGAAAGTTTCTGCTGAGCCTGTGTTCCCTACTGAAATGTAAGCTATGTTAAATTCACTAATAGTTATGAAGTCAAACATATATTTCAACCAAGTAATAACCCAATTCTATATTCCATGGATTTGGTTATTATGATACCAACACCAATTTATATAGTGCTTCATGGTTTACAAAGCACTTTCTTCATTAAATGAGGTAGGTTGCACAAATACCATTGTCGCATTTTGCAGATGAGTAAACTAAGGTACAGAGTAGTAAAGTGTCCCTCAAAATGTAACAAGCACATGTGATGAAAGCCTAATGTAACACTCAACATGGTGAGCATTAATCATGCCATCCAGCACCAGAATTATAGCACAAAGGGGGTTTGCCACACTTATGAAATTAAAAATAAATTCGGGATACTAAAGACTAAGGACTTTAATGAAGACTGACACATAGAGTTCTACATGTAAATGATTTCATTCAAGAAAATAAGTGTACAAAGCCACAATTCATTCATTCGAGACTTATTCTTCACTTTTGTAGTTTTCAAATAGAGTCAGTGGTTGTCCTCATTGTCGTCCTTTTCCTGGAAATAAAAAAAAGAGTTTGCATATATGTCCATATCACTTTTTTTTTCCAAAGGATGTGCACCAGTGCAATGGTAGGTATTTCTGGGAAGACATATAAGTATGAGAAATAGTTCCTGCCCTGAAAGGAAGGGAAAGGGAACAAGTATTTCTTAATCACTTACTATGTGCAGGTGTTATGCTAAGTATTTTACAAATATTGTCTCATTTGACTTTCACGACAACCCTAGGAGGTAGATGCTATCACTATCCCCATTTTACAGTTGAGGAAAGTGAGGGAGGCAGAGGTTAAGTGACTTGCCCAGAGTCATTCAGCTAGTACATGTCTGAGGTCATATTTGAACGAAGATCTCCCTAACTCTGGGCCTAGTCCTCAACCCACTGCACCACCTAGCAATGCAAGGAGCTTAAAGCTGGGGAAACAAAATTAGAGAACAAATGGATGCTTTTGACTCTGAGTACAATGTATGTCTGTCCAATTCAATTCAATAAATGTTTTGTAAGTATCTACTGTGTGCAGAGAATCATGCTAGAAGAATTTAGGAGAAGCAATCCCAGACTTTGGAAGCAGAAAGGGAAGCAATGAGATCCTCAACATTCATTTTTAAGTGAAAAGTGAATGACCACAGAAGGGATTCATATTTAGGTATGGCTTATACTAAATGACTTCAGAGGTCTTTTCAAATTCGGATATCCTTTGATTTCTCTACTGGGCATGTTGTAAGACCCTGATATAAGCAAAGCACTGGGGCAGGTGTTAAGGAGATACAGAGTTTGATAAGACATGTCCCCTGACCTCATGGAGTTCATGAGGAAGATTGGGGGAAGGGATAAGACATAAACATACATAATGTTCTATGTTAAGGGTACTTAGCATAAGGGTCCTGTGCTAAGAGTACTTAACCAGCAAAGAAAGAGGACATTTCTGGTCAAGGGAATACTATAAGCAAAGGCACAGTGGTAGGAGTGTGTAGGACATGTTCTAGGGGTAGACAATAATAGTCTAATTTGACTGGAATGTGGAATACACTGTGGAAAATCACAAGAGACAATATCAAGGGGTGGCTAGGTGGCACAGTGAGTAAGAGTGCCGGCCCCGGAGTCAAGAGGACTGGGGATGGGTCCCGGCCTCAGAAAATTAGCACCCAGACATAAAATGACTAGTTGTGTAACCTTGAGCAAGTTACTTAACCCCAATTGCTTTAAAAAAAAAAAAAAAGAAAGAAAGACAATATCAAAAGGTTATTTGGTATTGGTTTGTCACCCACTTTTAAAGCTGGAAGGAAATTTAAAGATCATCCAGTCAAATTTTCTCATTTTACAGGTGAGGAAACTGAGGCAGAAGAAAATCAGAAAGTCAATGAACATTTATTAAGTGACTGCTCTATGCCAGGTATTGTGTTAAGTACTGAGGATACAAAGGAAGGTAAAATATAGTCCCTGCCTTCAAGGAACTCAGTCTAATAGGGAATATGTAAAGAACTAATGTATAAGCAACTATTTACAGGGAAAAAAGGGAGTAATCAGCAGATGTAAGGCACTAGAATTAAAAGGGATTAAGGGAGGTTTCTTATACAAAGGTAGTATTTTAGCTGGAACTTGAAGGAAGCCAGGGAAGCCCAGTGTCATGGTGAGAGACAGAGTCCAGAGCTAGAACTAGATTCTCCTAATTCCAAGAGCTGTGTTCTTTCCTTTACATCATGTTTTGGGGGTTGTTTGGGGGTTAGGGTTTTTTTTAGATTGGGTCTCCCTATATCACCCAAGCTGAAAGTGCAGTAGCCACTCATAGGCCCAATCCCATTGCTGATGGGCATGGAAGCTTTGACCTACTTTGTTTCCAACCTGAGCCTCTTTGCCTCTCCTTAAGCAATCTGGTGGTCCCTCTGTTCTCTACAGCTTATCACACTGGTGCCAGACTTAGTGTTGGCACCCCATCAGCTCAGCCCAAAGCAGCTTAAAACTCCAGAGTTGAAGTGCTCCATGCCTCAGCTTCCCCAGAAGCATGAATTACAGGCATCTGATACCATATCTAACACCATATTTCTTTTTTTTAATGTATATGGATTTGTACCATATTTATATAAAATTGTCCAAATGAAAAGCCATCTATCTTCCAGCTAGTCCTAGCCTTGAGCCTTCCCGATTTTGCCCTGCAAAGGAAAATCCCTTTATATTATCAGTTTTTGATCAAATGAGGTAATACTCAGCTGTTCTCCCCATCCACATGCTTTCTGGTTAATATTTACCCCTTTATCTCCCTGATATTTGCAAAATGCTGTATCAGCTGTGGCCATGCTTCATCAGAGGTTCTCTGCTGAGCAAGAAAAGCTGATGCAGCTCTGGTACAGGGTGTGCAATAAGTATTCCTTATGCCCAGTGGTGACTGAAGATTTGACTATAGGGAAAAATATGGGATGGCACTTGGATCTAGATTCTGAAATCATAGAGCAGAGTAATAAAGAGACTGCTGAAAGTTGTGGGGGCCAGAGCCCCACCTCTAGGCAAGTGTTACTTATTCCTATGTTCCCTGACGTGTGATCCCAAGTAACTAACTCATAAAGTTTACAGATGTGCTTTTATATGTTGAAAACCCTTTAAAAGTAGATAAGGCTGATCTTTTTCAATAGCTACTAGGTCATAGAACATAGAATGTGAGAGCTAGAAAAGATTTAGAAAGTATAATCACAGATTGATGGAGTTGTTATTCAGCCATGTCCAACTCTTCATGATCTCATATGGGATCTTCTTGGCAAAGATACCAGAGTGATTTGCCATTTCCTTTTCCAGTGGATTAAGGCAAACAGAGGTTAAGTGACTTGCCCAAGGTCACACAGCTAGCGAGTGTCTGAGATCAAATTTGAACTTAGATCTTCTTGACTTCAGGTCCAGGATTCTATCCACTGAACCATCCAGCAGTCTTGAAAAGTTGTAAAGGAACTTAATGACCATTTACTTTAAACCTTTAGTTGAACAGATTAGGTCCAGGGAAGAGAACTGACTTAGGATCAAGGTACTCATAGGAATAAGACCTGAAAGATATTAATGATTATTTAGTTCAGTACTGACATTTAACCACTGAGAAAACTGGGATCCAGAGAAATAAATTGAGTTGGCCACAGTTGCCTCAATTAGTACTGTTATACTCAAGGAGAAATGGGGGCCATATACTATGCATAAGGATCCCTGTGCACCCCATATTGACTTAGAAAATCACATACTAATATTATCTATATTTTATTGTATTTTAAAATTTTGTTAAACATTTCTCAATTACCTTTTAATCTGGTTCTGGCTGCACTTGGAAGTCATGTCTGACATCTCTGGCCTAGATAGTAAATAGCATAACCAGGGTCCAAACTCACCTCCTTTAACTTCACATCCACAAGGTAATAGGCAATAAGTGGCAGAACCATGACCAGAACCTGTGTTTTCTGATTCCTCATCAGGTACATTTTCCTCTACACCATATTACCTCTTTCATTGTTCCCAAGATCTTATTAAACTACAGATAATTTCCAAATAATTAGGAACAATGCTTCCAACACCTCATCGACTTTAAAAATAGATGTGACCCATAAGAGAGATTAGAATAGAAACATTGTTCCCTGGCATATCAAAAGTTAGATAGATATCTCTGATTGTTATTCTAGATAAAGGGGTCATCCTTTAGTCTCTGGGGCAGGAGATCTTGGCTCCAGCAGAACTGATCCACTGTCTGTCTCCTGAACACACTATACCCATATTTGTTCCCATAGTTCCTCCTATCTGGAAGGCCCACATTCCTCCTCTATCTTCATCAAAATCCTCCCTTCCTTTAAAGGTCGGCTAAAATCCTACTTCCTCGAAGAAGCCTTGATACTTTCTCTTCTGACATTCTATACCACTTATTCTCTTTATGATGCCTGTGTCATTCACTAATTTTTTTTTTGGAGTGTGGAAGGCAAGGCCATTGGGGTTAAGTGGCTTGCCCAAGGTCACACAGCTAGTGTCTGAGGCTGGATTCAGGTCCTCCTGACTCTGGGACCTGTGCTCTATTCACTGCGCCACCTAGCTGCCCCCATTTACTAATTTTTATTACTCATTGTGCTTAGATATATGACCCATTGCCCCAGTTGGACGGAACTCTGCTTGAAGGCAGGAACAATGGCTTGTGTTTCTTTGTTCTGATGTCCCTTCAGGTGCTAATGTCCTATCTTTCGACATTATTTTTTCTAAGCCACCCTAATCTTTAGGTTCAAGGGTTCTTTCTAGTTCTAATTCTCTATGAGTCATATTAAAACTTTCTGTTATAAAGGCAATGGCTAGCTTTCCAGGTGCTAGCATTATAAGCATTTCCCTTTCTTGTTTCATGGAAACAACCAGAGTGAGCAGTTTCTAGGCCTCTCCAAAGCCTTGCTTCATGTCTGCGCACTAGCAACCACAGTTAAATGCTGGGAGTGATGTATTTTGCAATTGACTTCAGTGATCTATTGAGCTGCTATTAAAATGTCTGTCCAATTTGTTTGGTATTGTGGGTGTGTTTACAGGCAACACACCTGCTCTGTGGCATCTTTATATGATGACAGGAAGGAAGATACAATGCGGGAATCTAAGCCTCCTGCAAAGTGATGTTTAAAAATAACAATGTCAAATGTTAAAGAGATACTTCTAAATATTTCTGCTATTAAAAGAAATATAATAAATTGCTGTGTTTGTATTTCTAGGGCCTAGAGCTGTGCCTGATACATGGTAGGTGCTTAATGAATGACTATTGATTGGATCATTTCTTTGAGTGTTCTTGGGGATCCTCCCCAGGGGAATATTGCTAGTAGTGGGAATACTATTTAGCATTTCTTGATCAGCAAAATTGTATTAAGTACTATGTAGAGAGCAGAGGGAGAAAAGAATAAGCATTTATATAGTGCCTACTATGTTCCAAGCACTTTTTACAAATATCTCATTTGGTGCTCTTGTTATTATTATTCCCATTTTGCAGTTGAAGAAACTGAGACAATCTGAGGTCAAGTGACTTGCCCAGGGTCACATAGCTAGTAAATGTCTGAGGCCGGATTTCACCGCAGATTGTCTTGATTTCAGGCCCAGCATTCAATCCACTGTGACATCTGCGGCCTCCACAGGCAGATAGATGAGAGAGAGAGAGAGAGAGAGAGAGAGAGAGAGAGAGAGAGAGAGAGTGTGTGTGTGTGTGTGTGTGTGTGTGTGTGTTCTCTTGTGGAGGGGGAAGAAAGTGGAAGGGGAAGAGGCAGTTCAGTATAGAGAAAAAGCACTGGTTATGAAGTCCAAAGGTTCTTTCCCTTATTAGTTGTACATCTTGGGTAAATAACTTCACTCCCCTGGGTCTCGGTTTCCTCATCTGAAAAATGGAGATGCTAAGTGTTTATTCTATATATCTTACTAGGGTGGGGGGGTTGTGAGTGACAAATGAGATCATGGCTATAAAGTGCTTTGTAAACTCTAAGGTACTATAGGATAGTATTATGTCAGAGTCTCACAGTTCACTTTTTTCTTTTTTTTGTTTTTCTTTTATTGTTATTATCTGACACAGTTTACTAGCATAAACATTGTCTTCCCACATGCTGAGCAATGGCAGGCGTAATCTATTCTGAGCTCAAAGACAGTGAAATCCTAGCTTCCCCATGGGAGTTTTAGTTGTATAATGTTTACAGGATTGGTCTCTGTGACCTCAGCTCCCATAAAGAACCTCCTTCATTGGTGGGCCTGCACCTGTCAATGTCCACTGTCCAATATTCTGCATAAACCAGTCCCCTGGAAAGGCGGGAATGGGGCAGATCAGTGTGGAGGATGTGGAAGGAATAGACAAGCCTCCAACACTTCCTTTTTTTCTAACCTCTTTTCTAACCTTTTTTCTAACCTTGAGAAGCTCCAGGCTTTGGTGACGTCGGTACCTTTTGTTGGATGAACTTGTGGCCCAAGTATCAATTTCACAGGAACCTGAAGCCAGGATGATGAAGATGGCCAGCCCCCCGGTGTGTTTCCTTGATAATGTCAAGGGACTACAGGTGCTTTTCCTTCCCAAAAGACAAAAAACTAGAGGAATCATGTTGCAAATGGCATCATCCCCAATTCCCATTAGGGTATAATTCAGAGTTTAAAAATAGCAATAATCAGATAATCCACACTGGACACCCAGAATCTTAGAAGACTAGAATCATCAGTTAGGTCATATATAGTGTATATTATTGACATGTAATAATAATAGATAATATAATAATTGTTGTTGCTGTTCAGTTATTTAATTTCTTTCCAACTCTTTGTGATCCCATTTGGGGTTTTCTTGTCAGGAATACTGGAATGCTTTGCCATTTCTTTCTCCAGCTCCTTTTACAGAAGAGGAAACTGAGGCAAACAGGGTCAAACGACTTGCCCAGGGTCACAAAGCTGTGTGAGTATCTGAGGTCAGATTTGAGCTCAGGAAGAAGGGTCTTCCTGACTCTAGGCCTGAGACTCTATCTACTGCACCAGTGCCCCCAATATAATAATAATAAAACCTGAAAGTGCTACAAAAATGTTAGCATTTTAATAGAATGATAATAAAATGCTAATATTTTTCTAGCACTTTCAGGTGAGAAAGATTTGAGATGTTATCCCTCTTGAGCCTCAGTGTGAGGTAGATGCTATTAGTATTCCCATTTTACAGATGAGGAAACAGAGGCTGAGAAAGGTTAAGTTAATTACCCAGGGTCACCTAGCAAATTATTAGAACCAGAAGGGACATTGAATATTAGAACATTGAATGTGAGAGCTGGAAGAGACATAAGGGACCATTCAGTCCAATCCCATCATTTTAGAGGGGACAATCAGGCCACAGAGATGAAGTGACTTGTCTATGTGTATATATGTACAGAAGTATGTACATACTTCTGCAAATTCCTGACCTCAGTCTGTGACTCTTCTTTTGCATCACACCGATGCTCATAAAGAGAATATGTACAACAGCTTTAAGGGCCTTTCCAATTGCACTTTGTCCTAAATTGGACTAAAAATCCAGGGGCTGAAAAACAGCAGTATGTCCTGTTTCACCAGAACCAATTTAGAAAAAAAAAACTTTGAGGACCCTAAAAGGTCAGGCCATATTATCCTCTCTTTTCCTTGTGCTATGAAATTTTTGAATATGTGTGTGTATATATATATATATATATATATATACATATACACATATGTGTGTGTGTATGTGTATGTGTGTGTATGTATTTCTTAATATCATTTAGTATATCTTGGAGGCCTACAACATTGTAGGTGCACCCTGGAACAGGAATATATGGCCTCCAAACCCCTAACTTATAGAGTGGTTGCTTTTAAAAAATTAGGGGCCTAAAGAAATCCCCTCAAAACAACCTCAAATCTTGACTGCTAAGTGTAGATTATCTGATCAAGGAAAATTGCTCTAAGAATTCATCCCCCAAAAAATACTTTGGAACCTTTCTCTTTTTTTATTTTTTGGTCTTTATTAATTTGTTTACTTTTAGTTTACAAGATTCATTTCCACAATTCCTTGAGTTTCAAATTTTCTCTCCCTCCCCCCTTCTCGCCCAAATCTTTTTTTTCTCTTCAACAAACATGAGGTCTTCCTAGAAACTCCCAGGGGATTCTTGGCTTCTAAGGACAGATTCTGAATTGAGAGCAAAGATGAAGTCAGAGGTAGTCATAAGAATATGAATAATCTCCATTTCTAAAATTCTTTACTGTTTACAAAGCACTTTTCTTGCAACAACCCTGTGAGGTAGGCAGTGCAACTGGTTGTGGTTGTTTTTTTTTTTTTAATCTTTATTGGACTTGTGATTTTGTCAGTATGGGGCTCTCCAGGTGAGGTAATTTCTCTATCAAAGCAGCTCAGCATCTGTGCTGTGATTTGAACTCTTAAAGAGTTGCCTTGGCTGAAGTGACTTGCCCAGGGCCACACAGCTGGTGCTAGTCAGAAGCTGTACTTTCACCCAGGGCTTCCTAACTTAAAGGCCAATTCTCTATCTAGTACACCACTCTTCCTTTTGAAAATATTATTCCCATACTTATTACAGATGAGGACATGGAGTCTCCAACAGGTGAATTGACTTGTTCTGGGTCACATAACTAACAAGTGGCAAAGCCAAAACTCCAAACCAGATCTTTGGATTCAAAGTCTAGTGTGGTTCCTACTAATCTACACTGCCTCTTTCCAAATTTAACTTTGGTTTCATCTCTGATACAAGAAAAGATATGCCCCTTGATGACTAGACCAGGATCCATTTTTAAGTTTTATCCCTCCCAAACCCCTAAGATAGGGGCTATGCTTATACTAGGCATTTAATGAATAATTGCTAAATGAATGAATGATTCATATACAACTTCAATGCATTTGCATAATAAGTTTCCTCCCTCTGTAGGAGAGAAGAAAATATGGATCTGACTCATGGTGATGCAATCCCTTTTAGTGGAGGTAGTCAAGATTAAGTATAGGCCCAAGGAAGAGATCACCAAGTTAAAACTATGAGGCCTGCACTTTCTGCCACCAAAGCCTGTAGTTGAGTAGAAGTCTGCCAGCCTCCTCCAGCAGAACAAGGAGCCTAATTCAGCAAATTCCCATCTCCCCCTCACAGTCAGCAGGAGGACCACCTCCGCCTGCCAGCTAGCCAGAACTAAAAATAGCAGAGCACACAGTAGCTCCATCCAGACTTTAGGGATAAACAAAAAACTGAAGCAAAGCCAGCGGCGGGAAAGGGAGCTTGCCATTTCTAAATAAACACCATTACCCCTCTTGTTTCGCCATCTGATCTCTGGAGTGCTTTTCTGCCATTCTTCCCCCTTAGTTCTTTTGCTTATGATCTGCCCAAAGAGACTGCATCTTAAACATGGAGCATTCAGAGAAGTGGAGCTTTCTTTTACATCAGGCGGGAGTTTGGGGGAAAAGACATTTATTTTTAAAAATTGCTGATCCTTCTCTCTACTGCCAGGAACTGGGGCTTAAATTTAAAATTCTCTCAGTTCAATTCAATAGACAAACATGTGTTAGGCCCCTAATTTTTGCAAGCCCTTGATCTAAGTGAAGGATGTAAGATGGTAGGGGGAGAAGGAGGAGAATCAGGGATACTCAATTCAATTCCATGTTTGCTGAGCTTCTGCTAAATGTAAAGCCCTTTGCTAGCTTCTGTGGGGGCTATTCAACAGTTCACTTCCATCCAATAAACTTCTATTCAGTGCCAACTATATGCAAGATCTTGAGCCAGGTCTGCTAAGTGAGCTAGATGTTAAAAAAGAAAAGAAAAGAAAAAAGGGTCCCTTCCCTAAGGAGCTTGCAGTCAAAGAAGGGAGATGTGATCAATCAACTGGTATGATCAATCAATTGCTATTTATTAAGTGCCTACAATGTGCTACTGGTACGAAAGAGGCAAAAGACAGTCCCTGCCCTGGAGGAGCTTACTATCTAGTAGGGGAGACCATAGGAGAAAACAAGCAATCAAATACACAAAACAAGCTATATACAATATAAACAGGAAATAGTTAAGAGAGGGAAGTCACTAGAATTAAAGGGGGTTGGGAAAAGCATCCTGTAGAAGGTGGGATTTTAGTTGGAACTTAAAGGAAGACAGAGAAATTAAAGTATGATAAATTCATGAGAGGTATGAACAAAGTAGTTTATATACAGATGAGGGAAAAACACTTGCTAATGAGCCTTTTGATCCCTACATGTAAATGTCAATAAGTAGAGTACACTTCCCTAGCTAGAAAGAGGAATTGGTGGGTTTGTGCCACAGGAAAGGGAGGGATGCCTTTTGGTATAGTGGAAAGACACTGGTTTTGGAGCCAGACAACTTGGGTTCAAATCCTACCCCCGTCACTTAATTTTTATGGGTGGAACAAGTGACTTAATTCTTGAAGCCTTGGTTCTTCCAGGTGTAGAATGAAAGGCTTGGAACTGATCAAGGAATCTCAGGTGTGGCTTCAGTTCTATATTTATGATCTTCTGATCATCACAGAGCTCATCAAAGCACCTTATCTTACCTGCTCCAAGCATTCGCCCCACTTTCTTGGCTCAGGTAACTCAAGGCTCAGTGTAGGATTTTCAATGTAAGGCATTCATATATAGTATTTCAAGAATTTATCACAGCTTTGACTTGTATTTTGCTCTAGCCAGGAATTTGTTCGAGGAGAAATCTCCGAATATAGATTAGTTATAGATTATGATTCCTTTCCCGTTAAAATTCCTGTCCTCCATTTCTAGTGACCCACAAGGAAATGCACTCACATTATAAATTCAGTCTATCATTACTACATGAAATTGAAAAATAATAAAATAAAGTATCGACACTCTCCAAACCTACTGCTACATGGTCAGGGAAAAGATTCAGACATCTCCTATGCCCAGCAAAAGCTACCACCTTGTTAATGACTGAGTTCCGTGTTTATTCTTCCCAGAAGAATTTCCAATGTGGCACAGGCTCCTTGAACCCCCACCAAAGCAAGTTACCAATCCCTGTAATTAGGCCAGCCTGGATACTTTAATAGGTTTTAGGGAATTTTTCTCTGTATTCTGAGCTAAAATCTCAGGAAGAATGGGATGGAATCTTTTAATCAATAACCATTCTAGCTACTGTACCTTGAGGCCCAAAACTCCAGTGATAGTTGATATTATTCACATCTGGACACTCTACTCTTTCTCCAATTCCCCTACATACAGCCCTCTTCTACCCTTCCTCCCTAAAGATTCACTGCCCTTGCCCAGATCCATGCCTTTGCTCTTGATTTTTCCAGTGCCTAGAATGCCTTCTTTTCTATCTTTTTGCTGTTGACGTCATTCCCATTCTTAAAAGGCCAATGCAAATGCTACCATCTCCTCCTTGAAGCATTCCTTGATGTTCCCCCAGTCAAAGAACCCTCCTTCTCAGAGCTCACATAGGTCTTTGCTTTGTGCATTTCTAATTCAGCTCTATTTTATTGCATATTATTGCTTTCCAAGTTTGCATCTTATCCCTCCACTAAATTTGAGGACAGGGATTGTGTCATATATACAATTTGTTTTCCCATTTTCCCAGCACCAACATCTCTTCTACACATATTCCACAAAGATCTAAAAAAAGGATGCCCAGAATTTTGCAGCACCTGAATTGGAATGCTCCATGGAGACCTGAAACCTGCCAGTGCACTGTATTCAGATATACCATGAGAAGTGGAAACCAACAGTAGAAGCACTGGTAATTAAGGATAGGACCAAACAGGGCCTAAAAATCCAGTCTAAGAGTGTGGGAAGGGGCAGCATCTGGCCCTGTAACAAAGTCCTAAAATAAAAACTAAGGCTGGAGATACAACTAAACAGAAGAAAACATCCAGTATAATAAAGAAATGTCTTAGAGACACCAAATGTTAAAAGATACCCAAAAAGGCAAATCCAGAAAAAAAAAGATCAACTCCATAACAACTACAAGCAGACCTTCTGAGGAAAAGGGGAAAAAAAGCAAGAAAAATGGCTTTGCCACAAGGACTAAAAGAGTGACTAAAAGAAATGAAGCAAGAAATTAAAATTGAAATAAGTACACTGGAGGAAAAATTTGAAGGAGAAGAAATAGCTTAGAATGGAAGGTTACTTACCCAAACAGGAAACACTTGGACAAATAGAATGGAATAAACAGAACTCAATGACTTTAGAAGAAAACAAGAAATACCAGAACAAGGTCAGAGATTGAAAAAAAAAATATATATATATATATATATATATATTTATAAGGTATCTGTTGTCAAAAATAATTGACCTAGAAAGCAGGTTTAAGAAAGATAATTTAATAATCTTTGAATTTCCTGAAAACCATGACCAAGTTAAAAAAAAAGTCTGAATATCTCTTTAAAGAAATCACAAAAGAAAACCGCTCAGTTCTATTAAAACAAGGCAAAGTGACAATAGAATTCACCAATAAGCTTGATGCCAAAAGGCAAAAGACAAAGACTTGAGTAGGTATTGTGACTGAGTATAGCCCTACAAAGAAAAGTAATATCTTCCCCCACTCCAAAAAATATAAGATTTCCAAGGGTTCCTGATTTTAAAAAGAAGCTGACCTGAGTAGAAATTTTGAAATGCAAACACAGGAGCCAAGAGAAATCTACAAAGGTAAGTACATTTGAGCAACTAGAAGGCTCTAAGTTGATGATCTTACATTTTAATAGGTAGAGAGGAGACAATTATCCTTCTTAAAGCCCCTCTCTTTTCAAGAACCAGAGAGCATTAGGAAAAACATGTGGAAACTAGCAACAATTTTTTTTTAGTTTTGATGATTTTAAGGCAGGAAAGAAAAGGGAAGTAAAAAGAATACACATGGGAAGAAATGGAAAAGAAGGAGGAAGAACTTAGTATTTCTCAGAATTGGAGGTGCTTGAGAAGAAGAGTATAGAAATTCCATGGAGGGAAAAGATATCTCCTAGTCAAATGAAGATTGGGCACATGTATATTCTCTGTTTCTGTCTCTCTCTTTCACACACACTCACATACACACATACACACATGAGTGTGTACTCATACACATACACTACACAGAAACACAAAGTTTGTTGTAGAAACATATTGGACTCATCAAGGAAAGAGGCAGAGATGGGAGGGAGAAGGGGATTTAAGAGGAAGAATGGAATGTGGAGGGTGGAAAATAGACACAAGTAAATCAAACTTCAACTTTGGAGGGTGGATAGTTAAAGGGAGATTAGAAGGAAAGAAAGATAATGTAATAACCAATAATAATGATCTGGGTGAGTTAAAGAGAGAAGGGGCACTGGAGCTGGAGCAGACCACTTAAATTATAGGTTACCAGTATTAATCACATTCTCTTTTATCACTTTCTTTTGTTACAAAAAGGCTGGGAGGGGAAAAAAGGAAAAATATAAAAAGATACAATGGAAGGAAATCACAATCAATAATTGTAACTGTGAACATGAAGGAAATGAAATCACTTATAAAACAGAAAAGGGGAGTGAAATGGATTAGAAAGCAGAATCTAGCAATATGCCTTGTAGAAGAAACACACTTAAATCAACATTTCATGCATAGTTAAAGTGAGGGGATGGAGCAGAACTTATTATGTCCCAGATAAACTCAAAAAGACAAGAGTAGTAATCAAGATCTCAGACAAGGGAGTAGTAAAAATAGACATTTTTAAAAGAAATAAGCAGGGAAACCATATTATGCTTAAAGTCACAATAGATAATGAACTATCAATGCCTAACATATATGTACTGCATGGTATAAGCATCTAAATATTTAAAGGGAAAACTAAGTGGACTATAGGGAGAAATAGCAGGTTTATAATAGCTAGGGACCTCAATATATCCAGTTCGGACCTAGAAAAATATGACAAAAAAAACCCCAAATAAATAAGAAATTCAGAATCTAAATAGAATTTTAGAATAGTTAGATATTAAAGATCTTAGGAAATTACTGAATGAGAAGAGAAGGGAACATACATATTGCTCAGCTCTGCTTAGTACTTTTAGAAAAACTGGCCATGTATTAGGGCATAAATACTCACAAACAAATGAAGAAAAGTAGACATTTTTCTTTTCTTTTATAAACATTCTTTTTTTTAATTTAGAGTTCCCAAATTCTCTGCCTTCTTCCTACCCCTCCTCCTCCCACTGAAAAGATAAGTAATATGATACCCATTATATATATGAAATCATGCAAAATATATTTTCATATTAGCCATTTTGAAAAAAAAGCAAGGAAAAATACTTCAGTTTCTACTCACAATTCATCAGTTCTCTCTCTGGAGATAGATAGCATTATTTATCATGAGTCCTTTAGAATTGCCTTAGATCATTGTATTTCTCAGTCTTATAGTTAAGTCTTTACAGTTGATCATTATTATAATATTGCTTTTGCTGTATACAATGCTCTCCTGGTTCTGCTCAATTTGCTTTGTATCAGTTCACATAAGTCTTCCCAGGTTTTTCTGAATCTATCCTCCTTGTCATTTCTTCTAATACAGTAGTATCCCATCACAATCATATATCACAACTTGTTTAACCATTCCCCAACTGATGGGCATCCTCTCAGTTTCCAGTGTTTTGCCAGCACAAAAAGAGCTGTGATAAATATTTCTGTACATATAAGTCCTTTTCCTTTTCCTTTGATCCCTTTGAGATACAAATGAAGTACTGGTATTGCTGGGCCAAAAGATACGCACAGTCTTAAAGTCCTTTGGGTATATTATTCTCCAGAATCATCAGGTCAGTTCACAGTTCTACAAACAGTGCACAAGTATACCTATTTTTCCCCATCCCCTCCAGCATAAGTCATTTTCCTTTTATGTCATGTTAGCCAATCTGATAGAGATGAAATGGTACCTCAGAGTTGTTTTTGTATTTCTCTAATTATTGGTGATTTGTGGCATTTTTGCATGTAACTATTGATAGCTTTGATTTCCAAAAAGAAATATTTAAAAATATTATTTTCCCAATACCCAGGACAGCTACCTGTACAAAATCAGAACTTAATGGTTTTATAAGAAGTGTTTCACAGACTTTAGGGCCAGAAAATACCAAAAGGATCATCTAATCCAACCCTCTCGTTTTATAATTTAGGAAAATCCCTGCTGAGAGAGTTTCCAATATGTTATAGAAATGTTACATATTACAGATGACTAAAATGCATAACTTCAGTTGATGAATGCAATGGAGTTAAAACACAAAGTGTTATGTGAGAGAATCTTATGTTATGAGAAAGACCACCACTGATCAAAGGGATCAGGGAAGATTTCATTGAGAAAGTATCATTTGAATTGAGCTTGAAAGAAGGAGTTGACATTCAATAGTTATATCAACCACAGTTCTAGAGAACTTATAATGGTACATGCTACTCACCTCCAGATAGAAAGGTGATAGAATCAGAGTGCAGATTGAAGCATTAAAAAAAATGGTCAAAGCAGAAATTTGTTTTGTTTGTTTATATATGTGTGTAATAAATTTTGTTTTCCCTGCTTTCCCTAAGGGAGGGGGGAAGGTGAAAGGAAAAGAATGCTGACCTGAAAATAAGGTAAAATTGAATTTAAAACTTTTTTTGAGGGGACAAGGCAATTGGGGTTAAGTAACTTGCCCAAGGTCACACATCTAGTAAGAGTTAAGTGTCTGAGACTGCATTTGAACTCAGGTCCTCCTGACTCCATGGCTGGTGCTCTATTCATTTTGCTACCTAGCTGCCCCTAAAACTTTTTTTAAAACTCGAAAAGAGGAGTTCAATAGTTAAAGAAAAAAGAGGGAGGTTATTACCAGAATAGGGTACAGCTTGATCCAAGACATAGAGGTAAGAGGGTAAATGGCTTATTTGGGGGTCAGAGTATAGACTGCTTTGACTGGAACATAGGATGTATTGAGGGTAGTAATATAAGTTTAACCACAAAGTGATTCCACTTTGGAAGAAAGAGGAACATGTTCACCCAGACATGAAGTACTTCTTCCCTCTGAATAGTTCTGAGAAAGGGCCAATTTCTTTTCTAGTTCTCCTAGTCACGTTACCTTGGCATAATACAGTCTGCTCCTCGCAGGAACTCATAGAACACGCCTAACTGTACATAGTGTTTTAATCTTTGTATAGAAACAATAAGACAATACATAATAGAGTAGCTACCACATGACTATATGCCCGAGACTTCTAACTCTGGCTAGGCCTCTCTGTTGGTATATAGGCCTCTCCAAATCCAGAGTTCTAGGGAACATAAAGTTTGGTTTGTTTAGTCCTCTCTGGAGGTCTCCAGAAACCTCTTCACATTACAAGATCATTTCAGCCTTGGAACTGGCACCTACCTCAGGACCTTCTGCACTGGGGCTCCTCTCTCCTTTCCTCTGGTTGGAGGAAAGAGAGCTCCTTCCAGAATCTCCATTTAAGGAGGTCCAGACATCTCTTCATTTCCCATCCAAATGCACTCCCCTGGACTTCTCTGTCACATACCCTCTATCCCCTCTGTTGATTTTCAGCTCCCTTTTGTATGTTGTCTTCCTCCATTAGACTGTAAGCTCCTTGAGGGCAGAGGCTATCTTTTACCTTTCTTTCTATGCCTAATGCTTAGCACAGTGCCCGGTACATGGTATGTGCCGTATGTGCCTAAGTTTATTGACTGACTGATTGTAGTAAGGAAATATTTGACTCACAGCACCCAATGAAGCTAGTCTTCAGAGGAAGATTCAGAAACTCTGGATCTAGGTCTAGCTATCTCCTTGAAGCATGGAGAATTAACTCAGAACCCAGGACAGATTGAAAATCCTGTAGTTTGTATTTTTCTGTTCAGTGTTCTATGACTGTCAGGGACCCCTGGCTGCTTCTTGGTGTAGCTAGCTCACCATTCTGGGAATAAGGATGTAGGCAAGGGTGGATCAGACTTGGAGAGGAATTATTTCTTCCCCATTTACCACACTGGCCTCCTCCATATCCCTTAGTCAATGACCTTGTCCATGACACTTCTCTTTTGGCTTCCACAATCTTGTCACATTTGTGCTTAAGCTCTTTTCTTACGTCCTTCCAAGCAGCCAAAACTCTATTTGTCATAAAAGAGGAAGGCTTAAAGAACAAGACAAGTGTTATATAAGATAAGCCTGGAAAGGTAGGATGGTGCTATATTGGGCAATACCTTAAACACCAAAAAAGCATAAACTTTGATAATACCATAAGAACAATTATAAGTAGTATTGATAGCACTCCAAGGTTTGCAAAGCACTTTGCAAATATTATTTCATTTTATCTTCACGACATTTTATCCTCTGTGAAGTAGGTGCTGTTATCATCCCCATTTTACAGACAAGGGAAATGAGTCAAACAGTAGTTAATTACTTGCCTGGGGCTACACAGCTAGTAAGTAATTGAGGAAGGATTTGAACTCAGGTTTTTCTGATTCTAGGCCTATCCACTGCACTACCTAGAATGGGGTCCTTAAAGATCTTTGAGCAGAGAATGGCATGACCAAATCTTTCCGTAAGAAAGTTTATTCTGAAACCTGGAAAGACTTACATGAACTGATGCTGAGTAAAGTGAGTAGAACCAGGAGAACACAGTGTTCACAGTGACAGCAACATTGTGTGATAGCCAACTTTGATAGCTCTTCTCAGCAATACAATGATCTAAGAGAATTCCAAAAAAACTCGTGATGGAACATGCTATCCACATCTAGAGAAAGAACTATAGAGTCTGAATCCAGATTGAAGCAGACTAATTTCTTTCTTGTGTTTTTCCCCTTTTGTTCTAATTCTTCTTTCACAACATGACTAAGGTAGAAATATGTTTAATATGATTGTATGTGTATTGTCTGTATAAGATCGCATGCCATCTTGGGGAGGGGAGGGAGAGGAAAATTTTGGAACTCAAACTCTTTAGAAAAGGGAATGTTGAAAACTAAAAATAAATAAATAAAAAGCTTATTCTGCTAGCGATATTAAGACAGATTGGAAAAGAGAGTGTGTGCCAGCAGGAGACCCTATAGGAGGCTATTTCAATCCCTGGGTTATAATGAGGGCCTGTGGCAGTAGAAATGGAGAGCATATGAGAGATTTGAGAGATGTCACAGTGGTAGACATGCCAGGACTTTGTAACTGATTAGATATTTAAAGGGGAGGGAGAGAAAACAGTTAAAGATATTAAAGATAGTCCCACTATTGTAAACATGGAAGACTAGATGAATGAGGATGCCATGGACAGATATAGTCAAATTAAATGAAGTAAGGTGAAATAAAAAGCTCATTTTTGGACATGTGTTTAAGGTGACTGTGGTGTAGTTATACAAAGATAACCTAAGGGTAGTTAGAGAAATGGGTCTCAAACTCAGAGAAGAATTAAGGGCTGGAGAGATAGAGTCAGTATGGCATAGTGAAAAGAGCATTGGATCTTATCATAGAGAATCTAGGCTCCAATCCTGAGTCTACTGCATGATATCTTGTGTGATCCTGTTCATCATACAAGAGAGATCACAACCTCTCTGGGCTTCAGTTATTCCATCTGTAAAAAGGAGGGTAGGAGTAAGTAATCTCCATATTTCCTCCCAGCTCTAAATCCTATTGCTTTATTTGAATAATCAATCGATACACATTTATCAAGACCCTACATTGTGCAAGGCACTATGGTAGGCATTCAAAATGCAAAAACAAAAATGAAATCTTCTCTGTTCTCAAGAAGTTTACACTCTACAGAGGGAGTCAACATGTACAACACAAGCATGTATATGATATAAAGACAAGATCATTTAAGAGAGGTTCTAGTTACTTGGAGAGATAAGGAAAGGAGTCATGAAGAAGATGGTATTTAAGCTGCTCATTCAAAGAAAATAGAGTCTAAGAGGCAGAGGTGAAGATGGAAGCATTCCAAGCGTGAGGGATAGCCTGTGTGAAGACAAATGGATGGAAGATGGGGCATCACATGTGAGAAACAGCAAGGCTAACTTTGCTGGACCAAATATTGCATGAAGGGGAAGTAAAGCTAGAAAGGTAGATTGGAGCCAGATTATGAAGGACTTTAAATGCCAGAGAGAGGAGTTTGTATTTGAGTCTAGAGGTCATGGGGAGCCACTAGAGGTTATTGAGCAGGGGAATGACATGATCAGAACTGTATTTTAGAAACGACACTTTGGCAAATGAGTAGAGAATATGTTAGGGAAGAGAGATATTTGAGGCAGGAAGAACAACTAGGAGATCATTACAATAGTCCAAAAAGTGGTGATGAGAGACTGAAGGAAAGTGGTGGCTGTGTGAGTGAAGAAAAGTGGACAGTGAGAGATGTTGTGGAAATAGAAGTGGCAACTGATTTGCTTTATAGGGTGAGAGAGAATGAAGAGGGAGGGCAACTCCTGGGTTATGAATGTGGGTGACTAGAAGTGTAAACAACTAGAAAAACTTGGAAGAAGGAGAAGTTTGCATAGAGGTAGAATTTGGAAGTCTGGGAGTGAATGAAAATGCCAAGGAAGAGAGAAGAGAGGAAAAAGAAAAGTGGGGTCAAGTATAGACCCTAGAGAACACCCATACCCCAAAGCCAGAAAGAATATTAGGAGCCAAGGAAGAAAATAGAGGAGCAAATTATGAAAGTAGGAGAGAAACCATGGAAATGTGGTGTCTCTAAAGCCAAGGGAGGAGGAAAAACAGTAAGAAGGAGACAAGATGATCTAGTAAGTTCTTTTCTACAGCATGTGGGCATCTGGGAGGAAACAACCTGATTTGTCCCTGGACCCACGTGCCTGCTGATCCCACCACAAATGACCCTGCTCAGCAGGCTACTTTCAAAAAGGCAGCATTTGGCCTTAGTTAAGTGCCCTAGATTGATGTTTCTTTGAAGCAGCTACTGTTTCTGGCAAGTCTGAAAAAGACCAAGTCAGAAAAGTAATAGGAGCAGAAAATCTTCATTGTGATAGGAAAAACCATGGACAGCAGAGAACTACATATTCCTTGAATTGTGGGCTCTTTCACCTTTCCTAACTCTCCTTTCTTCCCTCCACTTGCCACCTCTCAGTCAGTCAATCAATCAATTTTTATTAATCACATATTATGTTCCGGGCACTGTGCTAAGTGCTGAAGATATAAAGAAAGGCAAAAGTCAATCCTTGCACTTGACAAGCTCACAATCTAATTGGGAAGACAACATGTAAACTATATACAGGACAAGTGAGCTATACAAGACAACCTGGCTGCATACCAAGACCAACTAAAAAAATGCAATAGCTCATATTAATACAGTAAGAAGGCTTCAAAGCTTACAAAACACTTTACTTTCCCAGCAACTAAGTAAGAAAATAAGTGCAAATATTTTCACTCCCATTTTATAGGTAAGAAAAAAATGACTCACAGAGGTAAACATTTATATATACATATATATACTGTCATTCAACTAGTTGGAGTTCAAAATCATGCTTCTTGGTTCCAGATCTTTCTCTCTTCTACAATACTTTATATTATAAAACTCACTTTAAAAATGATAGTTCTATCATTATCCTTTGCTTTTATATCGCTTAGATTTTTCAATGTACTAACTCTCTTCCAGAGAACCACCCTTTGTAATAAATAATTTTTAAAAAAAGGGGGAGGAAATTCAGCAAAACTAAACAACATAGCAAAAGAGACTAATGTTATACGCAGTGTTGAACACCCATAGTCCTGTACCTCTGCAAAGAATTGAAGTAGGTGCCTTCTTGTGTCTTCTTGAGGGCCAACCTTAGTCATTATAATTTCTCAGTGTTCAGTTTGTATTTTTATTGTTGTTTTTTTCTATTTACACTGTGCCATTTTCCCCCCAATTCTGCTTACTTCGTATAGCATCAGTTCATCTGTCTCCTCGTCCATTTGCTTCTCTATATTCACTATATTTATAATTTCTTACAGCACAATAACATTCCATTATGTTTGTGTATCACAATTTGTTAATATGCAATCATTTAATTTCCAATTCTTTGCTATTAAAAATGGCACTGCTAGAAACATTTTAGTGTGCATGAGACCTTTCTTTTTGTCATTAATTTCCTTAGCAATTTAGTATTTCTTGTCCAAAAGAAATTTTCAGTTTAGTCTCTCTCCTCACATAATTCCAGATTTTCAGAATGGTTGAATCAATTCAAAATTCCACCAGTAATGCATTAGGGTGCTCATTTTTCCTCAAGTCCTCCAATATGAATTATTCCCATCTTTTGTCATCTCTGTCAATTTGCTAGATTTGAGGTGAAATATATCATCTACATAATTTAAGCCCCAAAGTCCAGTGGTATGGGACTCTTCTCATTAGTGGAGAACATCACCAACAGCTATATGAAGGGCAGGATAGGGTTGTTGAGAAGAGAGATCTAGTTCTTTCCATCTCTTTGGTTTTTCTTGTTTCCAGCTTTGGGAGGAAAGAACAATGCCAACTCTACTTTGAGTTGCTGAAGGGAGAAAAGGACTCTGGGAAGAAGCTGACATGAGAGAAGCTGGCAGTCTCCATTATGTCCCTATCCCTAGCTTGCTGTTCTAAAAACTTTGGGGAATTTACTTCCTTTGGGTAAGATCTGGGGCCCTCCCTTTTGGCTGAACTATTTTAATCCCGATGGAAGACAACACTCTGTGTTGTCTGCATATATTCTCATATATACTTTTTCTAACTTCTATTTTGCTATAGATTTGGGTAAATAGGTTTCTTTGTCATTTGCCTCTGTGTATGTGTTCATTGTGGATCTGATATTTGGTGGGAAGGAAGACTAGCCTTGGACATAGAGCTTGGAGACGACATAGTGCTTGGGGGCTTCTTGTCCCTATTAATAAATAGCTTTCAGGAGTTTTGTTTGAACCTAAAAACCATATCCCCTTTGTTGTTGCTCATGCATGTCTGGGACTTCATGACCTTATTTGGGGTTTTCTTGGCAAAGATACTAGAGTGGTTTGCCATTTCCTTCTCCAACTCATTTTGCAGATGAGAAAAGAGTTAAACAAGGTTAAGTGACTTGCCCAGGGTCACACAGCTAATAAGTGTCTGAGACTAGATTTAAACTCATAAAGATGAGTTTCTTGACTCCAGGTATAGCACTTTATCCACTGCAGTATTCCCAACTCCAGGCCTGGAACTTTAGACACCGGGCCACCTAATTGCCCAAATTCTTTCCAAGTGTTTTCATACCCTTCACCACTTCCCTTAAAATCATCCCAATTGTTTAGTCATTTTTCAGTCATGTCTGACTCTTAGTAACCCTTTAGGGTTTCTTGGCAGAGATACTGGAGTGGTTTGCCATTTCCCTCTCCAGCTCATTTTGCAGATGAGGAAACTGAGGCAAACAGGATTAAGTCATTTGCTTAGGGTCACACAGCTAGTGTCTGAGGCCAAATTTAAACTCATGAAGATGAGTCTCCCTGACTCTAGGTCTAGCACTCTATCCACTATGCCACCTAGCTGTCCCACTGTATCCCCTACACTAACAATATTTAAAGGAACAGATAGATATAAGTCTAGCCTAGTATATCCTACTTCCAAGAAGAGCAGAGGGGCCAATCTCTGGCCCCCATTCTCCTGCTTTCCCTTCTGGAGTAAATTAAAATTTCTTTTAGTGAAGGGTGGGCGGGGTTGCTGTGGAAGAGACTCTAGGTATATATCTAATCTGGCCTTCCTGTGAGCCATTAATAAGGAGTTATCTAACTGATACCTCTGTGATGCTCAGAGTATGAGCAAACCTTGCTTCTCTACCCTACCTTTACCCCCTTAAGTAATGCCTTGTGACTACCAATGGCCAATGCTAATCAATCCCTTTTATAACACAGAGATTTGGAAATTGAAAAGAGGAAAGTGATTCATCCAAGGTCACAGAGGAAGTTAGTAGTTGTACTAGTTATCTAACCTAGGCCTCCTGTGTCTGAGCTTTGCTTTTTGTACTACCCCACAATCAGCATGCCAAGTCAGGGCATAGTTCCTCACCCTTCCTCTGTGCATTTCCTGGGGAAAGGGGTGGGGAAAGACATTTCTATTTGAGCAATTAGGTGGTTTTAAATTTTTTTTTCAAATTTTGAAACACTAAATAAGCATTTCCCATATAATAGTAGAACAGAAAAAAAGAATTGAATTAGAAATTGCAAATCTCTACTATATACAGCTTGCTTTTCTTTTAAAGTATATTTTTAAAAAATCAACATGTAACATCTGTAATTCCTTCTAATCTTTCTTCTATTTTTTTATTTGCATTTTAAAAAAATGTTTCAATGACATTCTTTTCTTTCCTTTTTTTTTTCAACTCCAAGCTTTGCCCTGCCCTCCAAGTTGGGAGTGGGGGGTGGAACAAAAATAAAAAACCTTTGTAACAAATGTGAATTCTGAAACAAAACCAATCTCCACATCGGCTGCTCCTTAAAATGTATGTCTCCTTCTGAATCTTGAATCCATCACCACTCTTCCAGGAAGTGGGTAGCATGCTTCATTTTCAGTCTTCTGGAATCATGAGGTGGTTAGATGGCACAGTGGATAGAGCACTGGACCCGGAGTCAGGCCTCAGATACTTGCTAGACAGTTGTATGCTCTACCCAACTCCCTTTCCTTGTCTGGAAAATGGTGATAGCATCACTTAGCTCCCAGGGCCAGGGTTATTATGAGGATCAGATAAGGTTATGTTCATAATTAACTTAGCACAGTGCCCAGTATATAGTAAGGGCTGTATCAATTCTAGATATTATTAACATGGTTATGAATGAGAAATGTGAGCAAGAACATGCCAAACAGATCAGACAATGTCAAAGGGCCTGGATTTGAAGTCAGAGGATCTGACTTCAAATCTAATCTCTGTTACTTTGTTTTTCCTACTTGACCCCTTTGACCCTCAACTTCCTCATCTGCAAAATGAGGGGTTTGGACAACATGGATCTCAAATTCTAGCTCTAAATCCTATGATCCAGAGTTGAATTTCCGAGTCTCTTAATCCTTCACTCTTCCTGTCCTGGGTTAGCAGCAGCATCCTCCTTCTCCTCCCCACTGCTCCTCCCCATGGTATTACTATGGTCTTATTAGCTTCCTCCTCCTTTTCTTCTTCCTCCTCCCTCCCCAAAACAGGATAATAACAAACATGAGATTAGCCTTGATGGTCCAGGTGCTTTCAGGTCAATGCTTCCTCCTGGGAAACCAAATCCTAGAATGCTGCCAGCAAAGGAAAAATGACGCTGCCTCACGGAGTTTCTCCCAAGAGTTCCCACTGGGTGAAGAGTTTCCCAATCACCTTGCTCATTACTTTCATCTGTTCTCAGGGCCATGACAGCACAGGTATTTCAGATTCCAAAGGACTCCAGGACCAGGAAGATTCTCACCACCAAGTGGATAGGCCTAACATGCATTCCGTATGATCACTTTTTCTGGATGAGCCACAGATTAGAAAGGGCTCTGGACTTGGGCTAAGGCCTGTGTTTGAGGCCTCCCTATGCCACTAACCATGTAAATGTATTTGGACTAGTCTCCTCAGTCTCTTCTGTAAAAATAAGTGCAATAATCTCTGCCCTACTTATTACCTCACTAGGCTATTGTGATCATCAAATGAGATAATGTCAATGAAAATGCTCTACAAACTATGTGTTGTTGTTAAGTCATTTTTCAGTCATGTCCAATTCTCATGACCCCTTTTGGGGTTTTCCTGGCAGAGGCACTGGAATGGTTTGCCATTTCTTTCTCTAGCTCATTTTGCAGATGAGAAAACTGAGGCAAATAGGGTCAAGTGACTTACCCAGGGTCACATAGCTAGTAAGTATTTGAGGCCAGATTTGAACTCAGGAAGATGAGTCTTCTTGACTCTAGACCCATCACTCTATTCACTGTACCACCTAGGCTTCCCCTGCAAACTAGAGAGTTAGGCAAATATTATTAGAGATATTGAGGTGGTACAATGAATAGAATGTTGGGTCTGGAATCAGGAAGACCTGAGTTCAAATCTAGTCTCAAATTTTTACTGTGTGGCCCTGGGCAAGTCATTCAACCTTTTTTTGCTTCAGTTTCCTTAACAATGAGGATAATAACAGCTCTTCACAGTAACCCTGTGAGGTATTTAGTGCAATATTATTATTCCCATTTTACAGATTAGTAAAATGAAGGATTTGGAGCAGGTGATCTCCATTGTTCTTTCTAGCTTTCAATACTATGTCCTTTCTTACTTTAATTATCAATCAACAAACCTTTATTAAGCACTTGCTATGTGACAGGCACTGTGCTAGGCCCTAAGTATATAAAGACAAGTGATGAAACTGGCTTTGCCCTCAGGGACCTTCCATTTTAGAGGAAGAGACCACGTATACCATATGTACCTATAGAAGCATGTACAAAGTCCTCTGAAACTCAAACCAAGGTTTTTTCTAGCTCTACCCTTCTACTTCCCCCATCTTGAAAGCAAACCATATGCCTACAATTCCTCCCTGAATCTGCACCAAAACCTACTCTTGCTGTTAGCAGAAAACCCAGGATTGGGCTATTATATCCCTATTGTAAAATGAGGGAACTCTTTTTTTTCCTTTTTTTTTGAGGGGGGGAAGGCAGGGCAATTGGGGTTAAGTGACTTGCCCAAGGTCACATGGCTAGTAAGTGTTAAGTGTGTGAGCCCTGGAGTTAGGGCTGATGGAGGCTATTCACTGTGCCACCTAGCCATCCCATAAAGGAGTTCTTAACCTTTTGTGTGTGTCATGGACCTTTTTGGCAATCTTGTGAAACCTCTTCAGAATGTTTTTTTTTAAATAATTGAAGGAAATGTTAAATTTCAGTTAGAAGTTAATGAAAATAAAAATGTAATTTTTATAAACCTATCCAAGTTCTCAAAACTCTCTGAAAGTTATGGTCAATGGATACCACATTAAGAACCTCTGACCTAATTAATCTCTATATTCATTCCCAGCCCAACATTCTATGAATCGAAATATTTGTCTTATTAGAATGACAGCCTTGGGCAGGCCCCAGTTCATTTTGTAGCCATGTGTCTACCCAGCAAGGGAGAATGAGCTTCAGTGAAGGAGATCTAGGACTCAGGTAAATGCACATTGCATTATGGATCTATGGCAGGTTTGAGAGTAACCTCCCTCAGCATCCTCTCCCAACTCCACTCCCCAAGGGAGTCACACAAAGAAAAATAGCTTCCAGAGGCAGAGGCTGCTGGGAGAACTGCATTCAGCTCCTGAATGTCAGTTTAGTGCTCCTTGGGAAAGCCAGGCCCTGGGGACAGGTATGATACTGACAGAAGCCAAACCTGACCCCCTGAAAGGACAGATGCAGCCTCTCCCTCCTCTCTACTCCCTCTAGATCCTAGGCTGATTCTGAACACCCAGCACAGTGCTTGGCACATAGTTGATTAGTTGAGTTGAGTCATTGATTGATTGATTGAGCAGGTGGTGAGGAAGCCAACAACCCTTTCTAGAAGCTTGACAATAAAAGAGGAAAGTGGGAGAGGTACAGGATGATCCCTTAGGAGTATGCCAGGGTTGGAGTGCATCCAGGTGGCACAGTGAATAGAGCTCCAGCCCTGAAGTCAGGAGGACCTAAGTTCAAGTCTGGCCTCAGACACTTAACACCTACCAGCTGTGTGACTTTGGGCAAGTCACTTAACTCCAATTATCCTTTCTTCCTCCCTCCAAAAAAGAAAAAAAAGAGTATGCCAGGGTCATTTAAAGCTTCAGATACAGATTAGCATGAAAATACATTGGATTGACAAGTCCAGAGCTCTAAAGGAGCAGAAAGCATTATCATTTTTTGACTAATGATTTCTCCCCTGTCACTGAAGTGAGAGATTTCTCCCCTGAAGTCACTCTTTCAGACCTCCTTTTGTTCCCAGGATGAAGTGCCCCATCTACCCACTCTCTTGGCAGAAGACAAACCCATTTCTTTACTGTGAAAACTGAGGACATCTAGCCTGGCCTACCTCATCTTCCCTTCTCCATGCCCCCAAACCCCTGTTCCTCTCCACCTGTCCTCTCCTCTTTTGCTCTACTTTCTGAGGATGGTCATTCTCTCAAGGACTTTCCTTGTGCCCTTGATCCCATTCCCTCCTGTGTCTTCTGGGAGCTCGCCACAGGAATCATTCCCTCCTTCTATCTCTAATTTCAATCTCCCTTCAGGCTCCTTCCCCCTGCCTATGAACATACCCAGATTTTCCCGAAGTGTAAAAACCCTTTTTCAGCCCTGGCATACTCTCAAGGGATCGTCTGATATCTGTCCCCACCTTCTCCCATCCCCTCCTTTCCTTATGTGACATTTTTAGACCTCTTAGGTTCAATTATCATCTCTATGCAGATAGCTCCCAAATTTATGTATATAGCACAGAATCCCTCCCCTGAAGTCTAATTCTGCATTGCCAACCACCTGATAAACATCTCCACCTGGATGCCCTATCAGCATCTCAATCTCAAAATGCCCAAAATGCAATTCATCACCTTTCTTCCCAAACCTTCCCTTTCTACAAGCTTTCCTATTTTTGCCTAGGGCACTAACATCCCCCCAGTCCTCCAAGATTGTAACTTCAGAGTCATCTTTGACACTTCCCCCTTCCGCACTCCCCGCATGTTCAGTCAGTAGTCAAATCTTGTCAAGTCTATCTTCATAATATCTTTCATATCTGTCCCCTTCCTCTCCGTTTACATTCCCACTGTCCTCGTTCAAGCCCTCATCTTCTCTCAGGATGATTATAAAAGTCTCCTTGCTGGTCCCCCTGCCTTCTTCTCCAGTCCATCTCCACCCAGCAGCCAAAATAATGTTCTTAAGGCATAGGTCTGACCATACCACCCCCTTGCTCAAAAACCTTCTGGGTTTCCTTATTGCACAGAGGAGAAAATCTAAACATCTCCAGCTGACATTTTAGGCCCTCAGTAATCTGGCTCCAACCCACTTTTACAGCCTTCTTTCACATTGCTGCCTTGCACACATTCAGTGTTCCTGCCAAACTGGATTACAAGTTGTTCCCTATATTCAACATGCTCCTTCCTGCCTCTGTGCATTCCCTGAAGACATTAATGAAGCCTAAAGTGTCTTCCCCCCTCCATGTTTTCCCTTTCAGAGAATCCTTGTCTTCCTTTTAGGCTCAGCTCAGGTGTTATCTCTTAGGACACCTGCTCTGATTCTCCTCTCCCACCCCCATAGCTATGAATACTCTTCTCCCCTCCACTCCCTTCTTCTCCCCTCCCCTCCCTTCTCCTTTCTTCCCCTCCAGTAATCATGTATTTACTTATCTGTGTACATTTATATCCTATGTAGAATGTGAGCTCATTGAAGGCAGGACCACTTCATTTTTGTCTTTGTAGCCTCTGCTCCTATCACCATGCCTGGAATGTCATCCTCACTTCACAAACATTTGCTGAGTTAAATGAGATGGTGTCAAACCCAAATAGAGACAGGAGCCACCAAATCTTATGGAAGTATCCCTGTGGGCTACATATTGATTTAGAAAACCACAAATTAATAGTATCAATTCTTCATTGTTTCTTTATTTTTTTACATGTTTCCCAATTACATTTTAGTCTAGTTCTGTCCACACTCCAGACTGTTGTAGCCCCTGTGTTTGATGCCTCTGATGAGTATTCTCATCACAGAAGGAAATACTGAACCAGAAGGGAAGAGATCTGAGTTTTAATCTTGGTTTTGTCACTAAATCACCTGATGACCTTGGGCAAGTCACCTTTTCCCCCTAGGATCTCTTTTGAAAATGGAGGAAAGGAAGGGCTTGGATTAGAAATTCCTCAATGTCTTTGCTAGCACCAACCTTTTTAGATTCTGTGATCCAAAGTCTTGTCTATCCTTAAATCTTGGCTCTGTCACTTACTGGCTTAATGGCTTTGTAAAAAGAAGGAGATTAGATGAGATGGTCTCTCTCAGCTCTAAATTTGTGCTCCCCTGAGCCCAGGATTCGGTACCTTCTCTGAGCCTGTTTCCTCATCTACAAACAAGAATAGTTGAGACAACTATTCCTAGCATACAGTAAGTGCTTAATAAATATTTTGTCTATCTATCTATGTTGCCAGGATTCTATGAGGAAAACACATTGTAAACTACTGACTATTATAGAAACAGATTGTTGTTATGTAGCAGAGATTGTTTTCTGGGGGGGAGCTCAAAAGCTCTTTTCAGAAGAGGAAGAACTGCTACTCAAGTGTATGATCCAAAAATAATTAGAAAAATAACTCACATTTGCTATCACTTTAGTGTCACAGGCTACTTTATATCCATTACTCTAGCCATTAAATGATAGGGTATAACATCTTTGAGGTCAAGGAGTGTTTCATTCTTGTTTTTGCATCCCTAGCATCTGATTCAATGCTTGATCAAGTGGCACTTAATAATTGCTGATGGACTGATTGATAAATCTCCCATGATCTTCGTAATAACCCTGTAAGTTATTTAGTGCAATATTATCATTCCCATTTTACAGACTAGGAAAGCAAGATGGAGAGAGGATAGGAGATTTTGCCAAGGTTCCATAGTTAAGAAGAGGTAGCATTTGGACTAGAACCTGTCTCACACTAATTGGAGGGGAGGGGAGTAAAGGGAATAAGCATATATATAGCATCTACTAGGGAAACTAGGTGGCACATTGGATAGAGCACCAGGTCTGTACTTAGGAAGACTCATCTTCCTGAATTCAAATCTGGCCTCAGATACTTACTAGCTGTGTGATCCTGGGCAAGTCACTTATCCTGATTTGTATCAATTCCTTATCTGTAAAATATGCTGGAGTAGAAAATGGCAAACTATTCTAATATCTTTGCCAAGAAAACCCCAAATGGAATCACAAAGAGTCAGATACAACTAAACAACAGCAACACAGTCCCTACTATGTGCCGGGCACTGTGCAAGTACTTTTACAAATATTATGGCAGGCCTACAAGGTAAGTGTTATTATTTTATCCATTCTACAGTTGACAAAACTGAAGCAAATAATGGTTAAGTGACTTCTCCAGAATCTCATGTAAGTGTTTGAGGCTGGATTTGAACTCAGGTCATCTTGACTCCAGGCTTAGAACTTCATTGATTTCACCACCTAGTTACCCTAGGACTGTTTGTCCCAGAACATTATTAAGTTAAGGTATTGTACTAGCTGAAGCATATTTTGTACACAGAACTCCAGGCATCATGAATATTTGGGGGCTCTAAATTCAATATCTCTATAAGGGGTTATAATCAACAGGTTGATTTTCTAATGGGTATTATGGTTTCCGTATGCCGATAAATCATGTGCTAATGTAATCTGCCCAGCTGGTGCTGTTAATAAACAAAAACATAAAAGTTGCCTGAGAATGTAATGGAGGGTCTTTATTTGTTTTTCATTCTGCCACTTAATAAAAACAATTAATCCAATCTGTTGGTGGTTTAATTTTTCACATGAATCTTTTCTTCAAGTGTGTATTGTCTACATAATTTAGAGTCAATGCATTGCAGTGGAAAGAACACTGAACTTAGAATCAGAAGGCCTGGGTTTGAGGCCTTGGTTTTGAGTCTTGGCTCTTTCATTACTCCTGATTTTATACATGAGAAAACTGATGACCAGGAGGATTAAGGGATGTTCCCAAATTCACACAGCTAATAAGCTATAGAGTCAGAATGTAAAGTCCCTTTATAGTTTGGGTTTCAATTTCTTCACATATCAAATGGGACTCACAGAATTATGGAAGCACAGAATTTGAAATTTAGAAGGGGCCATCCAACCCAACCCACACACAACAGGAAACACTATTATAATATACCTTACAAATGTTTGTCCATCCTCTGCTTGAAGCACTGCAAGGAGGGGAAAACCCATCAACTTCCAAGGGATCCCATTCTACTTTTACACAGTTCTCATAGTTTAGTTTTTCCTGACATTGAGCCTCAATCTGCTTCTTGGAAACTCCCCTCTATTGCTCCTGGTTCTGCCCTTTGGGACCAAACAGAACAAGCCTAATCCCTCCTCCATATGAGATCCCTTAAAATACTTGGACACAGTGATCATGTCCTTGCTAACGTTCCTCTTTTCCAAGATACCCATGCCCACTTCCTTCAACAGAACTTCTTCTCTAGACACACTCCAGCCCATCAATATTCTTTTTAAACTGTGGTGCCCAGAACTGAACACAATACTCCAGATGAAGTCTGATTAGGGCTGAGTACAGTGGGACAATCACCTCCTTATTCCAGAAAGCTGTGCTTCTTTTAATGCAGTCCAAGAATGCATTAGCTTTTTTGGCAGTCACACTACACTGCTGACTCATATTGAGCTTGCAGTCCATTAAAACCCCAGGTCTTTTTCAGAACAAGTACTGTCTAATACCTCCTCCATTTTATTCCTGTAAAAATTGATTTTTTTTTGTTCCTAAGTGTAAAGTATATATTTATTCCAATTGGATTTCATTTTATTAGATTCAGTCCAATGCATTACCTTGTCAAGATCTTTCTGGATCCTGCCTATTGTCTGGCATGTTAGCTGTCTCTCTCAGATTTGTATCATCGGTGAATTGGGGGACCATGCTATCTATGCTTTCTTCCAAGTCATTGATAAAAATCTTATAGTCCAGGATCCAGATCCCTAGGCACTCCAGTGGAGTGTCTTGTCAACATCTTTTCATGTTGACACTGACACATTTACACTCTTTGAGTCAAGCCATCAGACTGGTTCTGAATCCATCAAATTGTGTTATCATCTAGCCCACATCTCTCCATCTTCTCTGCAAGGATAGGATGAGACTCTTTGCCAAAAGCTTCTCCAAAGTCTACGTAAATTATATGCACTGCATTTACTTCATCTACTATTTTAGTAAACCTGTCAAAAAAGAAAGTGAGTCTCTTCTGGTATGACCTCTTCTTGAGGAAGCCACTTCCCTCTCTTGATATTCACCAACCATCTCTTTAATGATTTGTTCTAGAAATTTCCCAGGAATACAAGTCAATTTTACTGGCCTATATAGTTGGTCATTTTGTTTTCTTCCCTTTTTTGATAATCTAGATGACATTTGCCTTTCTCTAATCTTACTATATTTCTCCATTTCCTTTCAATTTTCTTTTTAAAAATTTCTTAACTTAAAGCCAAAAAAATCATTTCTGTGCACACAGCAGAACACAAAAAAGGAGATGCTATATGAAACCATCACTCCTCTTTTTACACCACTTCCTTTTTCAAAAAGCACATAAAAGCCCTACAAGATACTTTCAAAACCATCCTGCTTGTTCTGTCTATATTCTGTTATAATAAACCTTTTTTGCCATCATTATTCCTAACCTGCTCTTCCTCAAATACCCTCTTTCCCATTTCCATAGGGGAAGAAATGGAGGAAGAACATTTCAATGAATAAGTTTTAGTTAAGCAAAACAAATCCACACATTGACCCAGTCCAAAAATACATGCACCATGTCTCCCTCACTTCTTGGTTAGGAGATGACTAATATTTCATTTCATGTCCTCTTGCAATGATTGGTCATTGAGGGACGGCTAGGTGGCAAGTGAATAGAGCACCAGCCTTGGAGTCAGGAGGACCTCAGTTCAAATCCGGCCTCAGACACTTGACACACTTTCTAACCGTGTGACTTTGGGCAAGTCACTTAACCCCAACTGCTCTCCAAAAAAAAATGATTGGTCATTGATTTGATTAGAATTCTTAAGTCCCCCAAAGTCATTTTTTCTTCATGATGTCCCCGTATAAATTGTTCTCCTGGTTTTTCACATTTCATTCTGTCTATTCATACTGCCCAGGATACTCTGAAACTCTCTGTCATCATTCTCTACTGCATGACTCCATTACGTTCATACAACACAACTTGTGTAGCCAACCCCAATTGTCTGAGGCAATCTAATTTCATCTTTCTTCAAAAACTTTTATCTGATGTTTTATCCTTTGCTTGATTTCCTCTAGGTATTCATGTAGTCCAGCAGCTAGGTGGTACGGTGGATAGGGCAGTAGTCATGGAGTCGAGAAGATCTGACTTCAAATTCAGCCTCAGATATTTACTAGCTATATGACCCTGGGCAAATCACTTAACCTCTGTTTACTTCAGTTTCCTCAATTACATAATAAAGATAATAATAGCACCTACTTCTGAGACTTGTGAGGATAAAAAGAGATAATGTTTGGAAAGTTCTTAGTATGTAGTAGGCTCTATATCAATATTATTATTATTCCTTGGGCAAAACCCATTTTTTTCTTTGAGTCTCTGCTTGCTGTTGTTGTGGAATTGGATTTGTAATACTTTTTAAATATCGATTGGTGTTTTCTTTGGATTGGCTTTTTCTTTGAATTACTTATCCCTCCTCTTGAATTTCTCCTGAATTACAGTTTTGTCACAAAAGTCAGCAAAAAGGTGTTGTATTTTTTTAGTAGCATTGCTGGCCTTGCTTGGTCTTGCCCTGGGTCCACTGGCTTCTTGTGCTGACTTTCATCTCCCTTCAGTCTTCGAGATTCACAGCACTAGATCTTCAGAGTTGCCTCTCACATTTCAGGACACAGAGTGTCAGGACCTCAGAGCCTCTGGGCCTGGACTGTCCTAGTCTAAGCACCATTACCCCTTGATGCTTGTTACTGAGCTGGTCAGCACCTGCTTGCTGAGAGCTTCCAAGGTCCCCATCCTAAGGCTTTTTAACCACCCTGGTACTTTCTCAGGTGAACCCACCACTCTTAAAAAATCATCCCTCTCTCCCATTCCCATGCCTCTCCCCATTCCCATCTCTCCAACCTTGAACAATTTTTTTTGGTGGGAGGCAGGAAGCCTCATAGCAAATGAGAATAATCCAGCAAAACAAATCCCCATATTGGTCACGTCTCTGGATTCTGGCTTTTAAGTCCATCTCCTCTGTGCCAGGAGGTGGGTGGCATGATTCATCTTCAGTCTTTCACACATATAATTTATAACTGGAGTCCTCCATTCTTGCTTCCTCCAGACATAGAGCCTTGAAGAATGTCATGTTTCCAGTGCCACTAGTATGCATTTTGCTGGAAAAGCTCCTTTTTCCTATTTCCTGTGGGCTTCTGGCTGATTCTCTGTGCAGTTCTGAGGTGGAAGAGATCATTATAATTTCTCATTGGATTTCTTGATCATTATTTGGTCTGGTCCAAATGCCAGGGTTTTGCTGGAGTAGGTATGTGAGAGCTGGGAGGCCTCCCATTGCAGCATCCATCTTGGCAGGGACACCTCTCCTATTTTCCTTGATCTTTTATCTATCACTCATAGTGGCTTATTAATCACACAAACCATTTTTCCCCAATATTGGAGGACATAGCTGATGAGCCATTCTTTAAGATCAACTACTTATTTTCTTATTATATCTTTACTTATTTTGGGCATTAACTCCTTTGTAGTCATTTCCATTATAAAGGCCAGTACCCTTAGCAGAGAAAACAAAAGCAAAATCAGAATTGAGCTGTTCTGCTTTCTCGCAGTTATCATTGTCCCATCTACTAATATATCCCTTTTTTGATCTTCCTTTTTTTTCTTCTAATAGAGCTTTCAAAAAAAAAAAATCAACCCACTCTTTTTGCTGTCCTTAGCATCCATCACCAACTTCAGCTCTTTCTGAGCTTTATCACCCCTGACACTATTTTTACAGGACCATACACATTTATATTCTGTTCTGTTACCTACATTCTTGCTTCAATTTTTTATACTTTAAACAACAAATCTAAATTATTCGGCCAGGTCCCCAGGTATTCATACTAAACCCTCCAGACAAATTCCATTTTTCCTCCTAGTTGGAACTGTTTCCCTTTGTGACTTCAGAATTCATTCTTTTGAATCTTCCATCCTTCTAGGACTGACTTACCCTGTAGTATTTTGGCCAATTGTATCGTTTCTATCTTTTTCCTGAATCCTTAAACATCTGGTTTCCCAAAGTCTTGTGTGCATGTAAAACTATACCTGAATTTTCCTTCCTACATCATAGATTCTAGGAGAGAAATTACTTCCCCTCAGGCTTTCCATCATTTCCTCCCTAGAAACCAATTCCTCCCCATTACTGAGAATCCGATCTAAGATTGAATTGGTCTCTCCATCTTTTTAAAGATGGAATTATTACTAAGAGAAATCTGGAAGTTTTTAGTAAAGGGGGAGGGAGAGCCAGAGAGAGAGAGAGAGAGAGAGAGAGAGAGAGAGAGAGAGAGAGAGAGAGAGAGAGAAGAAGGGAGGCAGGGAGGGAGAGACAGAAACAGAGACAGAGACAAAGACAACAGAGTACACATAATAGTGTGAGGCTTGTGATCTTACCTCCCACTTTCTGCCCAGGTGCTCTGTAGTAAACTGTAGTGACAAAATAATTTTCGTTTCTCAAACATTATCCCAAATATTCTCTGTCATATTTCCTCTGTTTCCTAGATTTTCTTATATGAGTATAGTTTATTAATATGCAATGCTACCCCAGCCTTCCTTTTATGAATAAGATTTACCCATCTAGAGCCATGGCCTAGTCCTATGTTTCCTCTTACCAATTTCAGTGAGAATTATGGCCAAATTTGTCTCCTTGAATTAGAACTTCTGGCTCTTCCCATTTGTTGCCTACACTTTTGGTATCTGTGTATAGATTTCCAAGGTCATGGATTTTATTACTCATTCCTTTTGGATTTTACTTCCTATGAACGTCTTGATACCTAAACTGATATTCTTTCTTCTTTATAGACACTCTATGGTACCTTATCTGAGGTACATACATAGGTAGGCTTCTCTCACCTCTATCCCTTTTAGTTTAAAGCTCACTTGATCACATTTGTAAGATACCTAACAAATAAATTCATAGGTATTTGTTGTATATACTCCATCTCTTACCAGGAATCTGCCATTCCTAAATTTTAAGCTATAGCTGAATCCTAATAGTCCTAATCTCATTCTCAGACACCATCTTCTTAGCCAGATGTTTAATTCCCAAATTAATTTTTCTCTTCTGCATGTCTTGTCCTCTGTGAGTAACAATGAAGAAAACAGAAACTTTGCTCCCTCTCCAGTTTCTTATCTAAGACTTTGTAAAGTGGCCACACTTTTTAGGTTCCTTCTGGCAGTGTCATCTACATTAACTTGAGTCATCAGAATGAATGAATAAGCATTTATTAAACACTTATTGTGTACAAAGCACTCTGCTAAGCACTAAAGATGGAAGTGGAAAAGCAAAACAGTCCCTTCTTTCAATGACCTTATACCCTAAAATGTAAGGACAATGTATAGAAGAGGTTTCTGCTGCAAGACAAATTGAAAGGCCCAGTGGACCTTAAGGTTCATTAGCAAAATACATGTTGACACATATTCTTTAATGTCATTTCCACTGATAAAAACAGTTTCTTATATTCAACTGATTAACAAAGCTAAGAACTTTTGTAGCAAGAACTTTCTTTCCTGGATCTTTATTAGCTGAGGTTGCTAAGAAAGTAGGGACTGAAGCACCTGTGAGGCAATTGTCAGGCTGCACCTCCACAAAAGTTGCTCTATTCTCAAATGGCTGCTGGGGCCATGCTGGAAGCAAGACTAGTGGTTTAGGGGGCACTGCTTTTCCCAAGATTCTTGGGTTCTGGGTCCTGGGTTTTTCTCCATGACAATCTAAGGAAAGATGATGGTCAAAGTATTGGCAATGGTTTGACCCACCTGGTACATACTATCAAAATCACAATGCCTTGCTGTTTCAGCTAGGATGATTTGCCTGTCTATGGCTGGTTGTCAATGGTGGAAGGAGTAGGGAGCCCTTTTCCACATGGTTTGCTTTTCTGGATCATGGCTGTAGAAAGTAAGCTAGAGGCAGGGCCAGTGGTCTGTAGCAGAGATGTCAGACATGTAGTCTACAGGTGACATGTGGCCCACAGCATTTCTCAGCGTGGCCCAAACCAGGTGAAAATGAAGTTCTGATCTGGTATTAATAAGTTGATATATTAATTAAAAACAACATTTGTGGTTTTTGAAGTTAACATGAAACCTCCAGGGATCCTTATCTATGGTTTATTGGCGCCTATTTCTATTTGAGTTTGATACCATTGGATACCATTTGGAGGATCCCTGTCATTCATTTTGATTAATTTTTAGGAGCAGGACTGATTCAGATTCGTATCCTATTAGTTCAAGTTTGATATTGGGATGAAATAACGAAGGTCTCTTAGGTCACTGAATGGTTAAGAAAAAGAAGTTTACTTAGTCCTGACAAAGAAAGAATATTCAACAGGGATACAGTAGCACTTAGCTTAGCTAGACATGTTCCTCCCTGCATTGCCACCACCTCCATATAGAAATATATCTACTCAGCAAGATGAAAGTGAGGTAACTCAAGTGGTCTTGGGGTGTCCATCAAGTTGAAGGACCCCCAGCCTCACATGTGTGGAGCTTTTTGTGCCCTTAATTCACCAGGAAATCATGTCAATATAGCCTGGGGTAACCAGGAAGCTGTATACAGTGTCCTGTTAGATTTAATGAAAGTAAACTGTGGTGCAGAATTCTGAGCTTTTCCAGTTTATTATCAGGGCATGAGCCTGTTAATAAAGTGGGTCAAATGGCTACCTCAGTTAGACCAGTGATCCAGAGAAAGAGGTGAAACTCCTTTTTATAAACATAGAACAAAGAACAGAACTGGGTAGGTGAGGAAAATAATGCTATTAAGATTGGTTAAAGGGCTGGCAGCATCATGGAGTAGAGGATGAGACGATTGGCCAGAAATTTGGAATAAGAGGCTAGCAACAACCCCCTCCCTCTCTCCTATGACTAAGAAATGTTTATAATTTAAGTCCATTTAATGTTAGAGGTAGTGGGCCAGACTTTTTTGGATAACAAACCAGTCATCCTTGAAGGATAGCTTGATGCTATTAAGATACTAGACCAGACTGGTGTCCACCTGCATCCCTCAAGGATAAAAAATTTCCTTGAGGCAGAATAGGATAATGATTAGCAGAGGAACTAAATTTTTAAACAGCTCTTAGGCAAAGAGACAAAAAAAATGTGGCTTGAGCAATCATACAAAATGGGGCAATAATACAGAACAGAATCAATTACAGAATAGAGTCAATTATAAAATAATACAGAATAATTTTTTTTTCTTTTTGGAAGGCAATTGGGGTTAAGTGACTTGCCCATGGTCACACGGCTAGTTTTTTTGTGTGTTAAGTGTCTGAGGCCAGACTTGACCTTAGGTCCTTCTGACTCTAGGGCCGGTACTCTATTCACTGCGCCACCTAAATTGATACAGAATCAATTTAACCACCACAGAGAGGAAGTTTGAGTTTTGCCCTACTCCAAGACAATCAAGTCCTAGGTTGTCTCTTTTTTTTATCTTTTAACCTATTCTATGGGGGAAGGAGAACCTTGGTAGATGTTTGCTCTATTACATAAGTCTTGGAAGGTTCTCTTTTATGATTTGGGTTCTTGTTTCAGCAAGACAAACTGTTATTGTTATCAGTTTGAGAAATAGCTGCCTCTATACCCTGGAGCAGGGAATCACCAGCTACTACCATCCTTTCCTTCCTTTGACACTTGCTGTATGATCTCACAGCTGATAACTTCTATGACTCTACTATGGCATCCTTTGGAGGATAAGCAGCATTCTGAGAGCATCCAGCTTCCTTGTCTTTGTGAAGAACCTTAAATCTCTTTGTAAAGTTTTAATCATCTAGCTGTCTCTCCTCTGTGTAAACTCTCTCCATCTCTTCTGTTCTCCACTATCCTTTTTCTACCACTGAAATACTATTTCTGTTTACTTTAGGAACATTTTATCCTTTACTATCCTTTACTAAGGATACATATCTAAGGATCCTTAGGAACATTTTATCCTTTACTACCTTCTTCTATACGAGGGACACAGGTAAGTTCATTTAACTGACAGAAATACAAATCTTGTACACTCAATGCAAATCACTGCATGATTTCCCTACTCCACATTTTGATTGATATTTTCAGTCTTGTTTTTATGCCTCTTATCTAAACATGTCTTAATAACTTGACAGTCTCATTCAACTAAGTCTCAACAACAATTCCACAGCTCCACCCACTCTTCTTCAGCCTTATATCAATCTCCTATCTCTTTCATCAATTCACCCCACCCACCAATCTCCCTCACCCAGTATGCCTTATCTATTGGCACAGGAAGGCTCAGCATGGTGTGCCCACATCAAAGAACGTGCTGTGCTCTATGAGCAAAGCAAAATTGAAACAGCTCAAAGGAAACGCAGGATACACAAATTCAGAGAATCCACCCTAAATGTTCACACAGACTATTTGTGCCCAACCTGTGGTAGAACATTCCAAGCTTGTATTGATCTGATCAGCCATGGTGGGACACACTGAAACTTGACTTTAGCATGGTGATGTCATTTTGGTCCTCTTTGAGAAGAAAGGACAACAAAGAAAACCTAATTGTTCCATTTACCTTTTTTCTTTATGGTGCCTTGACCTGTCAGCCACCTTCCCCTTTCCTTCTTGATGTTCTACTTTCCTCTTCAAATTACTTTCCTTCATCCTCCTCAATCTTTCTGTCCTTGATTTTGCTCTTCTTTCACCTCAAAATTGAACTTAAACTTGGAAATTATTCTCCTTTAAGTTTTCCTCAATTTCTCCTTAATTTTTACTAATTTTATTTTCTCCAAATTCTTTTTTTTTTAACTATTGCAAATATTTTAATAAGTGTTCTCTGCAAGGCATTTAAAACACCAGTTTGTGAGGATAAACTCCATTGGAGAGAGAGAAGACAGAACGCAGGTAGCCACGGAGCTGAGGAATTTTCTTGATTTGGGGTAGGATCTGAGAGTCTACTGTTTTCTGATCAGCCTTGCGCTGCTCTGTAATCTCGTATTTCTCTTTTTCTGTGTCAAAAATCTCTCCTTCTTGGTGTCTAGGTTTACGGAGCCTCTTCTTCTTGAAGTAAGCATCAGTAAGATGATTTGGAATTTTCACACCTGAAAGGTTAACTCGGGTAGAAGTGGCAATGACAAATTTCTGACGGGTCCTTCTCAGAGGAACACGGTTGATGGTCAGAGGTCCAGTCACCAGTAGCAAGCCACTAGCCAGTTGCTTTAGGAAAACCACGCGCTTGGCCCTGTGGTGGCCAGTGAGCATGATCAGAACCCTACTGGGCTTGATGCTAGCCCGAAGTCTCCTCACATGCTGGCTAAAGGGCTTTTTGCCATGACTTAGCAGCTTTCTAGGCACATCCTCAGTAGGGTAATACCTAGGCATTTTGCGAATCTTTACCACTCAAGTTCCTCCATTCTTATCACCACCAACAGGCTTTGAGATAGTAGCAGGCACTTTGTGTTTCTTCTTCCTTTCAATCCAGGTTTTGGGGGGCAGCATATTTCCGCTTGTACATGGCTCTCCGGGAATACATGGCAGACCTGGAGTATCTACCGATCCCTCGGGCCAGGACGGGGTTACAACTGCAATGCTTTCGAGACTTTTTGGCCTTTTCAGCTCCATCTTCCTTTTTTTTCCTTTTTGACCTTCTTTTCCTTGGGTGGCTTTTGGTCTGCCATCTTGAGAGACGGGAAAGAGACTATTTTCTCCAAATTCAGCCTCTAACCTATTTACCATCTGGTGAGGGAGACAACATGCACTTAGATAGATATATGTAAAATTTGTATGAAATGGATATAAGATTATTGGGGTGGGAAGGAGGAAGAAGCCACTCAAAGCAACTGTGGGGAGAGGGTGCAGACATCAGTAAGGGTTTCATATAGAAGGAGGCATTTGAGTTGAGTCTTGAAGGATGTTAGAGAGTCTAGGGGGTAGAGGTGAGGAGGAAGTGCATTCTAGACATGAAGGACAGCACCCACATAAGCTAGCATAGAGACAAATTGTAAATAAAGTATCCAGTGTGAGGAACTATAAAGAAAGCCAGTTTGGCTACAGGATAAAAATGCTCACATATAGAGAGCACTTTTCAAAAAAGTGCTTTTCTTATGTAATACTAGGAAGAAAGCAGCACAAGTATTCTTTCTTCTATTTTATAGACTGAGGCCTAGATGGACTAAGTGATTTGCCCAAGGTCACATGACTAGTCAGTGGGAGAGGTGGACCTTAGCCCAAGGTATCCTGAGCCTCAGTCTAACATACTTTCCTCTATACTACTCCACCTTTCTCACAGCCTGCATTGTCTGCCTCACTAAAGACTTGAAAAGACAAAATGAGAAATCAGAAGTGTGCTAGAGGCCACAGGAGTTGGTCATTACATTTTCAGTGTGACCACTCACAACTTGGAAATTAGCAAATGCTACAAATTAGGGCTTGATTTATCAATTTGTTGATTGTCTAGATTTAAGAAAGTGATGGAGAAACTGTTAATGATGAATATTAAATATGGGGTGGGGGAGTTTGAGAGCTGGTAGTTAAACATTTACCAGCATACCCCTGAATGAAATTCTGTATTTAAAGAGTTTTTTAAGTGAATAAACATGCTGTAAATATAGAGTTTATAATTCTCAGCAAATAGTAGGCAGTTGGGATATGGTGAGTAATAGCCTATTTACAACATAAAGGGAATAGAAGGGGTCAGAGAGCTTTAACCCTGACAGGCTATTAACATTTTAAGAGGATTTGTCAAATGCTCCTCCCAGGAGAACCTAGGAGCTGACAAAATGTAGACTTTTAACAATGTGGTCCCAGTAGGGACACCGAGTTTGCATTTTATACTACATTCCAGCACTTAAATTGCCCCATGACCACAATCTGACAAGCAGCTCTCATGGGAATCTTAACAATTGTAATTAAGACTTACAGTATAGAAAAACTATCCAGACACAGTAGCTGGGGCTTCTCTATGTGTGTTGTCTCCTCCCTATTAGAATATAAAATCCTTGAGAGAAGAGACTATCTTTGCTTTTGCCTTTTTATCCCTACTGAGTAATAAATCTCATTCATTCATTTGTTCATTCCTTCAACAAATGACTCATGAACCTGAGTTCAAATCTCATCTCAGGCACTTACTAACTGTGACACTGGGCAAGTCATTTAACCCTGTTTGCCTCAGTTCCTTATCTATAAAATGAATTGGAGAAGAAAATGACAAACCATTCTAGTATTTTGCCAAGAAAACCCCAAATGGGGTCACAAAGAGTCAGACATGACTGAAATAACACAATAAACAAGGTCTAGACAGTAGTGTCATACTAGGTAGCATGCTGATAAATGTTTAACAATGCTTTTTTTCTGAAAAACTCACAACAGGCTTTAAAATTTAGTCTGCATTGTTAACATTTTATCAATCACTTTCTTTCTTTTTTTTTTCTTTTTTTTTTTTTTTGCTTTTTGGAGGGCAATTGGGGTTAAGTAACTTGCCCAAGTTCACACGGCTAGGTTTTTTGTGTGTGTGCGTTAAGTGTCTGAGGCCAGATCCCAACTCAGGTCCTTCTGACTCCAGGGCCGACGCTCTACTCACTGCGCCACCTAGCCACTCCAAGAAACAGCAGCATTATCAATCACTTTCTTAAGACTAGACAATAAATAAAACAATAAATCAAGCCCCAGTTTATAGTATATACTAATTTCTGAGGTATCAGTGCTCACACTAAAATTTTAACAATCATCTTCAGGAGCAGGTTCAAGCTAGCTTCAGAACCCCTCTGCTTCTAGTTCTAACTTTTCCAGATTTAACCTAACAGCATCTCAGAGTTGCAAGGGACTTCAGAAACCATCTAGTTGAAACCGAACCTAATTCTAAATCCCCCTCTACAATATGCAGTCTTGGTCCTCTAGTGAGGGAAAAACACCACCTCCTAAGGCAGCCTACTGAACTTATGTATAACTTTAAATGTTAGGAAATTTTCCCTTCACACAGACAGAATCTGCCCCTCTGTGGCTTCTACAGATTCCTCCTAATCTGTAAAGTCAAGCAGAACAAATCTAATCTCTCTTACACTTTCAAATTCCCTTATATGCCTTCAAATACTTGGAGGCTCCTAAGTCTTCTCTTTTCCAGACTAATCATTTCCATTTCTAGCAATCAGTCCTCACATGGCATGATCTCAACATCTGGTCAATGGGAGAGGAGGAGGAAGCGTGATAGTGGACCAGAAACTCAATTTATATCAATCAACAATATGATATAGCACCAAAAGATAATGTAATTATAAGCTGCATAGAAGGAAAAAGGGGATAGTCCCACTCTGCTCTGGTCAGTGTACATATGGAAGTACTGTGTTAAGTTATAGATTTCAAAGTTTTGGAAGGTCACTGATAAGGAGTGAACAGAGAACACTCAGATTCAAAGCCACAACTCAAATCCAGAGGAGGTCACCACGATAGTGAAGGGTCCTGAATTAGGTAATAAGCACCTGGCTTCTTGTCCATCATAACTAGGCACATTTGTATCTAGACATTTGAAATCATGGATTATATTTCTGGTTCTTTCTTACATTTTTGTCTCCTGGTATCTCTATTATTTATATAGTATAGCTATTCCTTGTATTCTTATGTTATACCTATTCTACAGTACCTAGACTGATAAATATATATAGTTTATTTTCTTCCCTTCTCTTTTCAGTTTAATGCTCTTTTGATTACACACACACATACATACACACACACACACATACACACACACACACACACACATTACCAATCATCCCAGGATTTAAAAACTCTATCATTCATATATTCACTTGGGTATAAATACATATATATAACACATATGTGCATGTATGTATATATGTATGTATATATAAATATATGTAGAGACCTATCTAAATATGTATATGCTTATATATACATCTATCTATGTGTCCATCTCTCTACCTATCCTCTTCTCCTCATTCTTCACCCTAATATCCAATATGTTGTCAAGGACCCTTGATTTTACCTTTGCAATATCTCTTGAATGTGACCCCTTCTCTCCTCTGTCACTACCACAACTCTGATGCAGGCCCTCATCACTTCATGCCTCAACCATTCCAATAGTCTGCTGGTGGGCCTGTCTATCTCAAGTCTCTTCCCACTCCAATCCATTCTTCCTTAAGATACCAAAATGATTTTCCTAAAGCACAGGTCAGTCCATATGATACCTCCCTCACCTCCAATTCAATAAACTCCAGTAACTCCCCATTGCCTCCAGGATCAAATACAAAATACATTCCAAGTCCTTTATAACCTAGCCCCCTCCCTCTTCTTATATCTTACTCCCTTCCATGTATTCTTTGATACAATGACACTAACATCCTTGCTATTTCAATAACAAGACACTCCTGGCTTTTTCAGCTCTGGGCATTTTCTCTGGCTGTCCCCCATGCCTGGAATACTCTCCATCATCTCCACCATTTGGTTTACCTGGATTCCTTTAAGTCTCAACTAAAATTTCATCTTCTATATGGAGTCATCCCAAAACCTCCTAATTCTACTGCCTTTCCTCTTATTTACTTCCTATTTATCTTGTATATAGCTTGTTTATACAATTTGTATTATAATTAATTTGTATAGATGTATTGTTCCCTGAGGGCAAGGACTGTCTTTTGACTCCAAATCAATATGCAACCAGCAGGAATTCTTGTGTATAGATTAGTAACCACCATTTCTGTTTGAGTTTGACACAACTAGCAAAGAAGATTGAGAGGGTAAGTGACTTGCCCAGAATTCCATAACCAGTATGTTAAAGGTGTTATAGTTCAAAAATTAAGGTAAACTGAAAGGCATGATTTTGAGTTCATCAATTTATTAGTTAGGCTAGCAATAACCAATAAATTGGCTCAACGGCTTCTCTCAAAGACCACAATCCCAGAGTGAGGACTGACAAGTCCTAAACCTGGGTGTGTCTTCCTTCTAATGGGCCTGACAATGTATCTTTTGGATCTTGCCCTGGAAAAGGTAAGACAATCCCCAAATGGCAGCCATTTTAATCATAAGGTAGATTAACAGTTACCTCAGCTCTTCCCCATTACTTCTTCACTGAGAGGTGGGAGTAATACTTAGGTGATAGGATTAGTTTGCAGCTTTAATTAAATCATTTTGAATTTAATTTCCGGTGGAGAGAAGGTGAGGCTACAAAGGTACTTTCATTTGAGTTAAATGGGTGGTGGGTGAGGTTACTTACAAAGGTAAAATGGTACCAGGGTAGAGATACAAATTAGAATAATAGAATTAAGATTCAAACCACTGCAGGCAATCTGAGTAATTTGTTGTTCAGTCATGTCTGGCTCTTCATGACCCAATTTGGGGTTTCCTTGGCAAAGATACTAAAGTGATTTGCATTTTCTTCTCAAGCTCATTTTACAGATGAGGAACTGAGGCAAACAGGGTTAAGTGACTTGCCCAGGGTCACATATCTACTAAGACTCTGAAGCCAAGATGAATCTTCCTGACTCCAGAGTATCTAGCTTGATAAATATATATGGTACTCTATCCTCTAGCCTGATAAAAAAAAAAGTATGGCACTCTACCCTCTGTACCACCTAGCTGACCTACCTGAATAAAGGGTGAAGGTCCTTACAAGACAAAAGCTTGATTTTAGGCATTTCTCCAAAATATAGGTGAAAGGTGAAGTTACAAAGGTAAGGAGTTTAGACTCACAAGGTGTGGGGAAAGCATTAAACCTATGCCAGCTTAAGTCTTAAAATAGAATTAAAATCAGTTTTCAATTTCATATAGGCAATATTTGAACTCCATTACAGTTTCAAGGCCAGCCCTCTATTGGGAAGAGGGTGATAGAAATGGGGAACTATAACATATAAACAAATAAATAAATACAAGGTAATTTGAGGATGGATACAGCATTTACAACTGGGTAAGGAAGATTAGGTAAGGTTTTAGGGAGTTGATATTTAACCTTGAAGAAAGATATGGATTCTGAAAGGAAGAGCCACAATGAAGTAGATTTTGGGAATAGGGGACAACTTGTATAAGAGAAAAGAGATGGAATGTTGAATTTGGGGAACAACTAGTAAGTCCAGTCTGACTACAGTGTAGAAAGTATGAAGGAGTCACATGAAATAAACCTAGGAAAGTAGGTTGAAAATGAAACATGTAGTTTCTTAAATGCCTACTTGAGGGGTCTGAATTTTATTCAAGGCCCAATAGTGACCCACTGAGCATTTTTGAGTAGGAGAATGACATAGACTTAGAAAGATTATTTTGGCAGCTGTGGAGGAGCTGGATTAGAGAAGATAAACCAGTTTGGAAGCTAATGTAATCGTCCAGATGAGAGGTGATGGGAACCTGAACTAGGGTGGTGCCTGAATGAGTAAAAGGGACAGATGTGAAAGCTATTATGGAGGCAGAATCTACACATTAACAACTAAATGGATATATAAGGGGGAGAAGGAAGAGGCAAGGATGATGTTTAGGTTCCAAATCAAGGTGACCAAAAGATTAATGGAGCTCAGACAAATTTAGGGGAGGGAACAAGTTTGGGGTGGGCATGAGGAAGATGAGAGCTCCATCTTGGATATGTTGAATTTGAGGTGCTTATGGGACATACAGATACAAATATCCATTAAGCAGTTGGTGATAAAAGAGATAGAAAGATAGCTAGCTAGATAGATAGATAGAAAGCTAGCTAGCTAGCTAGATAGCAATAACAATTGAACCTGTGAGAAATTATTACCCACACCATGAAAGTCATCAATTTTTTGTCCAGAACTTCATTCTTTATCTCTTGCTTCATTTCTTTCAGTCATTCTTGCATTCCTTGTGGACAAATCCATTGTTTTCCTTCTGAGGTTCTGCCTGTACTTTTAGAATTCCTTTGTGCCTACCACTTGGGTTTTTCTTAACCCAATGTATTTCTTTATTGTGTTTATTGTTTTTTTTTTCTGCTTACTCATATTTCCTTTGGTATTTTCTCTCTCTCTCTCTCTCTCTTTCTTTCTCTCTCTCTCTCCCCCCATAGGATTCAATTCTACTCAATAACCATAACTTAAGTGATAATAGCTAGCATTTATATAATATTTTAAGGTTTGCAAAGCACATCATATATGCTTTCTCATTTATTTCAGTTAGTTCTAGCTTCCTCTTCCTGTCTCTGCTGGATTTTGTCCATCTTCTTGTGCAGTTCTGGACTGGATAGAGGACTTCTGTTTCTCTTTCATTTTCTTTAATATTACTCTATGTAGGGTCTTTTTTTTTCTTTTTGGAGGGGCAATTGGGGTTAAGTTACTTGCCCAAAGTCATACAGCTAGTTGTGTTAAGTGTCTGAGGCAGGATTTGAACTCAGGTCCTCCTGATTCCAGGGCTGGTGCTCTATTCACTGTGCCATCTAGCCACCCCTATGTAGGGTCTTTTTTTAGACATCTTCTTGGATCTTCTACAACTTTTTAATTTGAAGTGTGTCCCATCTTAAGTAAGAACTGCATTGTTCTTAGTCCATGCAAGGGGCTATAGTAGGATAAAGGCTACATGTAGTTTGATGGATTCTGATTACTGAACTGCTCCTTTAGCCTGAGGAGGGCAGAGGGAAGAAGAGACCTTTCAGACCTAGCTACCAGCTTCTCTAGGTTGAGTGGGTCTACTTATTTTATAACTTAGCACCAAATGTTCAAGGACCCTTGTTCTTCCCTTCCTCCTCTGTGTTATATTCTCCCATCCTCTAATCTTCTGATAGACATCAGGATTCTTTGCTACTTCTTTCTTCTTTGTATAACCATCAGGTGGGGCTGGCAAGAAAGTTGTCACCAAGCATTTATTAAATGCTTACTGTATACCAGGCAGTCTCTACACAGGTGCTAAGGAAACAAAGGAAAAAAACACAGTCCCTGCCCTCAAGGAACCCACAGTCTAACAGGGAAGACAAAATGCAAAAAAAAAAAAAAAAATACCTACAATATCTCTCCAGTGTAAATGGAAGGCAGTCTTATAGGGGAGGCATTGGCAATGGGGAGAGGGAAGAATCCCAAAGCCCCCACCACCACCCCAAGATGGGATATAAGCTGAATCTTGAAGGAAGTCCGGAGGTAGAGAGGAGGAGGGAGAACATTCCAAGTAGAAGAGAAAGCTAATAAAAAGACATGCATGGAGTAGGGAGAGGACGTGTTTGAGGAAGAACAAGTGGGCCACTGCATTGTAGAATATATTGAACAGATTAAAATATAAAGTACAAAAAGTCTGCAAATATAACCAGCAACCAGGTTGTGAAGGGCTTTAAAAGCCAAACAGATATATTTGACTCTGGAGGGAGCAACTGGAGTTAACTGAGTGTGTGTGTGGGGTGGGGGGAGGTCGTGATATGGTCAGACCTGTGCTTTAGGAAGATCACTTTGGCAAATGAGTGAAGGATGAATGAGAATAAGTAGAGACTTTTGAGGCAGGGAGACCAATCAGAAGGCTGCTGCAAAAAATCATGTAGAGTTGTTCATCTCTTTCTTAGTCTGAGGGGCCCATCTGCACATGTGTTGAAGAGAACATTCCTAAATGCCAAATTGATTTCATCCTTTTGTACAAGCTGTCTGTAGTGTATCCCCATGGCAATACTGCCATGAACACCCTACATGAAAGTATGACTTTCTATTCTAGTAACTCACTCTTCCTCCCTTGTGATGGGCATGACTTTATTTTCAAACCCAGCATCAAAAAATAACTACTACCTCACCCACTTAGCCCACCACTGTGACTACCAGCTCTCTTTACCAGGAATATTTTCCCTGAGAATTGTTCTCTCTCATCTCTCTTAATGCTTTGTTCCTAAACTCCTATCAACTTTCACTGGAAAAAGATCAACAGGGGTCTATAAAACTCATACTCCCTCCCCCCCACCCTTTAGGGTATGTTAGGGAGAAGAAACTTTATCCTGTCTTCTTTATAGACATCTCCTGCCACCACTCTCAACTCTGAATTCAGAACTGTGACCTCGAAATGCTAGGGCTAAGCTTTTTCAAGGGGACAAAATTACTGCCCTCCCCCACCCCCCTTCTCCTAAATGGTCAAGATAAAAAGGAAGTAGTTGAATGGAGAGGTAAACAGAGTGAGGTTTCTCTATTGTGGGTAGATACACCCATTGCTCCACCCAATTGGATCTAGCCATCTAGCAACCTGCTTCATCCGCCTCATTCCTACATCACTTAAATGCCTAACCTTGGTACACAGTCTCTCTCCAAAGTCCAAAGTCACTTGCCCCAGGGGATGGGGAGGAGAGATTTCATCACACTCTTCATAACCAGTACAAACCTGTAAGCAAAACCATCTATGTGCTATCTAGCACTAAGACTTTTAGTTCTCTATGACCTAAGGAAGATGGGCTACGCTTGTTTATAGCTTGAGTTCTACTTCCTTTTTCTTCAAGGCATACTTCATTCTCTCAAATAAGCTGGTTAAAGAGTGTTCCTTGACCCCTTTAACCTTCTTTTCTCATAGGTTACTACTGCACTTTAAGTATAGATGGCATTTGTTCAGTCATGGCAGAAATACAAACATCACCCAATCTATTTGGTTATTGCAAAATGTTCTTGACCTACATACTTGATGAAAGGAGATTCTCAGAGCTCTCTTATTATTTGTAACTTCCATTCTTAACTCACTGTTATTGACACCTGTTTACATGGATGGGCACTCCTGATCAAACCTTTATTCATGTATAGCACTTTTCTCCTCCCAGAGGAGTTGTTGCCCAACTGACTTTCCCTGGCCATCAGTAGCTTCCTGTCAGAGGTCCAATGCAAACAGCAACTAACCATATGTTATAAGCTTCTCTTTCAAAATCAACTTTTTATGTTCTAAGTTCCTTTGTAGCTCTAGCACTATGTGATTCTATGATTATATAAATTCACTGCAGTCTGACCATCTTTAGGTTATGGTGCTATTCTTCTTCCTCAGCTTCTGACTCAATCCTCCAGCAGTCACCCTGTGGTCTCATGTTCAGCTTCCAGGAAACTACGTAATCAGTTGTCCTATGATGCCACTCACCATCCCTGTGACTTCCAAGATCACCACTCATGGGCCACCACTGCCCTATATGTGTTGTCTTCACTTAGCATAATGTGAATTCTTTGAGGATGGGGATTGTCTTGCTTTTCTTCCAGTGCTCAGTTCTATGTCTGGCACATAATAAGTGCTTAATAAACGCTTTTCTCATTTTTTCACTTATTCTTTGACTGTTTTTCATAAATGGCTTCACAGAAGACATGAGGCAAGTTGGGCTTAGATACCCAAGGAGTTGGGGATTCTATAGGGAAGGAAATGAGATATGCAAGCTCATTGTAGCGGAGGTGGTTTGGGGAAGAGGTTCACTAAGTAGACTAGACTGGGTGGAACAAAGGGTGAATACTAGAGAATAATTAAAGATAAGTTTGGACATTTTGACTAAAACCCAATTGTGAAGGGACTTGAATGTGAGGTTTGGTGGGACAGGTTGTTGTTGTTTGTCCTTTGTTTTCAAAGAGTTCCAATGACATCATGAGGGTGATGTCTTGACTTGCAGGTGAATTGGATTTAAGTGAGGCAGAGCTATTCCAGGTCATCAGCCTCACTCTCTCTTGCACAGTCATCAAAGTCCAATAGTAAGACAAAAATCAAGATGACTGGTGATGGCCTGGGATGCAGTGGATGACCTTGGCTTCTTCAATGCCTGACCAAGCCCTAAGCACTCCACAGAACCTGCTTCAGCCATCTTCATGGCTCTTAGAATAAATTATTCTCATCTGTCAATTCCACAAGGGGAAGATTTCACATACTTGAGGTAGATTACCCCTCTAACTCACCCATGGGTTTGAGATCTGTTGGCTACCCTCAACTTGGTTTAGCCCCATCTGCTGAGATGGTTTATTGAGGTATAGTAACTGCATATGCTACAGCTTCTTAGTGTCACAGGTGAGATTTGGATGACAGGTGAACACCAGAGGTGGATGAGCAGCCCTGAAAAGGCCTCAGCAAGCCCTCACACCAGAGATGCTAGTCTTCCTTGAGCACTCCCTGCACCCCACGTGGATAGGTCCTACCTGCTGGATAACAGAATTGTTTTTGTTCTGCCTCCCCACCCCATTAGACCCCGGCCTTATATCCCAAGTAGGGGAGAAGAAAGTTGAATCAATCAACAAGCATTTATTAACTAACTTCTATGGGGCAGTTACTGTGCTAGATACTAGGGATACAAAGATAAAAATGAAGCTGTCCCTTCTTCAAGGAGCTTATGTTCTATGGAGTCACATGTACATATGATGTAGTAACACCTTAAGACATTAATATCTTAGTTACCTGTGATTATATCCACTGGGCTGGGGAGGGGGGAGCCACCAAATAACTCCCCTCCTTACACAGTATATTTACAGAATTAAATGTATAACATAAATATAATGCGATAGGGAGAGACACTTTTAGCTAGGAGAATCGAGAAAGAAATGGAAAGTGATGCTTGACCTGAATCTTGAAGGAAAATAATGATTCTAAAGGGTAGAGATAAGGTGGGAATACATTCCAGGAACGGGGGACAGCCAGTGCAAAGGCACGGAAAGTAAAAATAAAGTTTATGGTATGGAGTATGTGATAGAAGATGTATACATTTTTTTTTTTAAAGCAATTGGGGTTAAGTAACTTGCTCAAGGTTACACGGCTAGTCATTATTTATGCATGGGTGCTCATTTTCTGAGGCCGGATCTGATCTCGGGTCATCCCAACTCCGAGGCCAGCGCTCTTACTCACTGCGCCACCTAGCCGCCCCTTTAGGGCATTTGGGGTTAAGTAACTTGCCCAAGGTTACATGGCTAGGTTTTTGTTTGTGCGGATTAAGTGTCTGAGGCCGGCTCCGAACTCAGGTCCTTCTGATTCCAGGGCCGGCGCTCTATTCACTGCGCCACCTAGCCGCCCCAGATGTATACATTTTTTATAATTTTTCCTCCAATTTATCTGTAAAATTAGATACTCTTTAAAATTCCTCACAGCTCTTTATATTGTAATCTTTGTAACCTATGATCAGAAGCTTCAGGTAGGAGATAAAAGGATGGATAAGACATCCTTCAAAGTCTCTTCCATTGTTAAGATTCTGTGATTGTCTTTTCTGTCTTTGGTTTGAAACTGACCCCAAATGTACCTGTATCAAAGAGAATAACAATAAAGGAATCAAATGCCTTCCCTTGATTGGTCTCCAGATTGGTATGAAAGTAAGGTAAAAGGTGGCTACATCAATTTATACCTTTAAAATGTTTTAAAATATTTTATTTTTCCCAATTACATATAAAAACAATTTTAACCCTCACTTTTTACAGTTTTGAGTTTTAGATACTCTTCTGCCATCCCTCCTCTCCCCTCTAATTGAAAAGTTAAGCAATTTAATAAAGGTTACTCATGTGCCATCATGAAAAATCTATTTCCATATTAGTCATGTTGTGAAAGAAAATACAGACAACAAAGTTTAAAAAAATAAAGTAAAAAAAACAGTATGCTTTTTTCTGCATTCAGATTCCATCAGTTCTTTCTCTGGAAGTGGATAGCATTTTTCATGTGAGAGCCTTCAGAATTGTCTTGGATCTTTGTATTACTGAGAATGGTTAAGTCATTCACAGTTGACCATTATATAATATCATTGTTATAGTGTGCAATATTCTCCTGGTTCTACTTAACTTCACTTTGGATCAGTTCATCTAAGTTTTTCCAGGTTTTTCTGTAAGTATTTTGCTCATCATTTCTTATAGCAGGATAGTATTTCATTCCAATCATATGCCACAATGTGTTCAGTCTTTTGCCAATTGATGGGCATCTCCTCAATTTCCAATTCTTTTCCACCAAACAAAAAAAACCCAAAACTAAACTCCTCTAAATATCTGAGTACATCTAGGTTCTTTTCTTTATTCATCACTGTGAGATACAGACCTAGTAATGGTATTGCTGCATATGAACAGTTGTATAGTCCTTTGGGCATGATTCCAAATTACCCTCCAGAATGTTTAGCTCAATCTACAATTCCACCAACAGTGCATTAGTGTCCCAATTTTCCCACTTCTCTTCTAGTATTTGTCATTTTCCTTTTCTATAATACTAGCCAGTCTGATAGGTGTTGGGTAGTACTTCAGAGTTGTTTTATTTGCATTTCTCAAATCAGTACTGATTTAGAGCATTTTTTTCCTATGGCTATAGATAACTTTGACTTCATTTGAAAACTTCCCATTCAGATCTTTGGCCATTTGCCAGCTGGACAATGACTCACATTATTTTAAATTTGACACAGTTCTCTATGTATTTGAGAGAAAAAGCTTTTATCAGAGTAATTTGCTGTAATTTTTCCCCCCAATTTTCTGCTTTTTTTTTGCTCTTTGGAGGAGGGAAAGTAGGGCAAATTGGGATTAAGTGACTTGCCCAAGGTCACATGGCTAGTAAGTGTTAAGTGTCTGAGGCCAGATTTAAACTCAGGTCCTCCTGACTCCAGGGCCAGTACTCTATTTACTGTGCTACCTAGCCACCTCTTCTGCTTTTTTTCCTAATTTTTGTTGTATTAGTTTTGTTTGTGCAAAAACTTATTAACTTAACATAATCAAAATTTTAAGAATTTTATTTCACATGATCCTCTTAATCTTTTGTTTAGTAATAAATTCTTTCCTTACCTTATGGTTCTAACAGTCTATAGTCTATATACTATCTAGTAGTCTATGTTCTTGGGGCAGCTAGGTGGTGCAGTGAATAGAGCACTAGCCCTGGAGTCAGGAAGACCTGAGTTCAAATCCGGCCTCAGACACTTGACACAAAAAGCTAGCTGTGTGACTTTGGGCAAGTCACTTAACCCCAACTGCCCTCCAAGATGCAAAAAAAATAAAATAAAATAGTCTATGCTCCACAAATTTATTTATGATATGACTGTTTACTTCTAAATTGTGTACTCATTTTGACTCTATCTTAGTATGTGTGAGATATTGGTCTATACCTAGTTTCTGCCAAACTTCTTTCCAATTTTCCCAGCAAATTTTGTCAAATAGTGAATTTCTCCCAAAACTTGGGTCTTTGGATTTGTCAAACACTATGTAACTATGGTCATTTAACTACTGTGTAATATCTAATCTATTCCACCGAACCACCATTCTATTTCTTAGGCAGTACCAGATTATTTTAATAATTACCACTTTGTAAAACAGTTTGAGATCTTGTATAGCTAGGCTAGCTTCCTCCACATTAGCAAAGGTAGGGACTATGGTTATGGAACTCTATGCATGATATTAAATTTAGTTGACGTTTTGTTTAGTTTTTGCTAAACTGCATTTCCCCTATTCTTTTTTTTTGTTAATATTTGTTGTAAGGGATGGCTCCCTGGGTGAAGAAAGAGGAAAGACCTATTGGGAGAGGATGGTGAGAAAAAAATAGATAGCAATAGAATTTTCAAAATAAATACATAAATTCTATGAGGAATCAATATCATAAGAAAGGCCAGAGGTTCCAAAGTTGAACTTTCCCCTACTTCACAATTTTGCCTGGGGCTGGCCTTGGCCCGTGGACATTCTGCTCAGGTCCTGGCATTAAGAGGATGTATCCAGCCAACTCTGGGGTGGTCTTTCCACCCTATTTAAAGTCTAAATTCCTCATTGGTTATTCCCCTTTGGAGATGCTTATTCAAATCAGGGAAGAGCAACTTTGACCCAAATAGAAAAACAACCCAGTCTCATCTTTGTGAGGAGCAAAAATTTAAGAAATGGAAAACATTAAAGGAACTAGCAAGCTTATTTATGTATCAATAGTCAATTTCTCAAGTCATTCATAGCATTTAATGGGCAGAGAGGGAAACTATGATTGACAATGTGACCATTTCTTACCAATTTTTCATTCAGAAAAAGGGAGATAGAGGTACTAAAAAACACTACTCCTCTAAACCCAGTCAGGTGTTAGGAAGCAATGTGATACAGCAGAAAGCACAAAGAAACTGGATTCAAATTTGATTTCTGATATTTACTACCTGTATAATCTTGGGCAGAATTCTTTTTTTTTCCTTTTTGGAGGGCAATTGGGGTTAAGTAACTTGCCCAAGTTCACACGGCTAGGTTTTTGTTTGTGTGTGCATTAAGTATCTGAGGCCAGATCCAAACTCAGGTCCTTCTGACTCCAGGGCCAACACTCTATTCACTGTGCTACCTCGCCGCCCCTTGGGCAGAATTCTTAATCTTCCTTGGCCTCCATTTACTCCTTGGTAAGATGGTAAGATGAGTGGGCTGAACTAGACAGCCTCTAAGATACTTTCCAATTCTAGAGCTATGATTCTAAATTATTGCTGGGCAGATGATTGTTAGGTAGTTTTTCTTTTTATTGAGTTGAAATCTGCCTCCCTGGACCTTATATTCATTAATCCTTGTGTTGTCCTCTGCTATTCAGCAGAATAAATTGAATCCCTTTTCCACATGGCAACTAATCAAGTATTTAAAGACAGTTCTCAAGATCTACCAAGATCCTCTGGACTAAATATTCCCAGTTACTTCAACTGATTATCTCATGACAGCCTTCAGAATCCTCATCACCATCCTGGTCACCCTCTTCTGCTCACATTCCAGCTGATCTAGATAAAACAAAGCAGCAAGAATTGGAGATGATGCTCTAGAAATGTTTTGACAAAGACAGAACACAGTAGTATTATTCTCTCTTTCATTCTGGGCACAACGAGGCCTAGAAGATTGTACTAATACAGCCCAAGATATTGCATTATCTCAAAAATAAATGTTTGTCTCTATTGCCTCATATTGAGTTGAAAAAAATTTGAAATGGACTCAGTGATTTTCTTTGCCAAGATCTGTTATTTCATCAGTGTGGGTGAGGAAACTTCTTCTACCAACGCAGATCTGTAACTGTTCTCCAGCTTCTGGTCTTAAAGAGCTATTGAGGATGCTGAGAGGTAGAGTGAGTTGCCCAAAACCATAGTCAATATGTGACCAAAGGTGGTATTGGAATAAGGGTCTTTCTGACTCCTAAACCCAAGCCATCTCTTTGCCCCCTCTATAGGCTGTTCTTGACCATAATACTAATTGAAAAATGTAACACGTAGAAGGGGATGGGGAGGAACAGGAGGAAAGCAGGGACCATTTTAGGTTCAATTTTTGCATCTATAAGGAAAATGGAAAAGGTTCTCTTTTGTTTGGGTTTTTTAATGGGGGAAAGTGACAGAAGCTAATTCTTCCTCCTTGTGGTACTTTAGGCCTACTGCAGCCATATTTTCACCAGGAAGTACCTGAACTTGGCTCCATGGTATCCTATTCTTACTGTATACCAACTTCTCTCTGAGCTAGACTCTTACTACTTAGCTTGGTTACCTAGGGAGGCATACAGTCATAATCATAATACTTCAGTAATCTGTGATTTTGATGTTACAGGTATTTTCTCCACTCCCTGAGAAATGATCCTTATGACCTGCTGGAATTGGAAAAAAAGAATTTGTCACCTGGTAGCCAACATAATAACAGGAATATAACCTCAAAAACCATTGGTATGGCACGTTTTCTCCTCATTGGTGGAGACTAGTGGCCTGTGCCTGATTGAGGGGTAGAATGGAGCTGCTGAGAGCAGGACAGAGCAGAGCTCTATAATTTTCTTCTAGCCCCTAAATTTTTTTGATCTTCAGAAGCTTTGGGGCTTCCAGGTTTGAGAGAGAAGATGCCAACCCCACTTCAATAATTTACATTAATGAAGCATTTTAAGGCTTCCAAAATACTTTCCCTAGGACAAAATTGTGAGCTCAGTAATATAAGTGTTATTATATCTATTTTTAAAGATGAGGAAACTGAGTTACAAGGAAATTAAGTTGTAGCTAGTAACTGTCAGATTCAAGCTTATTTTCCAAACTAAGCTCTTGTGACTCTAAAATTAATTACCCCTTACTTAAACAACAGTGACTCCCTGTTAATTACAGAAGCAAATATAAATTTTTTCTGATATTTAAAGCTCTGATCAAATGAAATAATATATTCAAAACATTTTGCAAACCTAAACCACTATATAAGTGCTAGGTTATTGTGTTCCTTATTATTTACAATCTAACCTAGCCTTCAGTTTCTTCCACATTCCTTCTGTCCACACAATTCATAACTATATACCAGCTTATTTTCAATTTTTCTCTCTCTCCCACCTCCTAGCCTTTGCACTGACTGTTTCCCCATAATGGAATGCTCTCATTCCTGCCTCTTGGAATCTGGTTTGCTTCAGAAATCAGTCCACGGGATACCTTCTGTATAAAGCCTTTCCTCATTCCTCACACAAAATTCTCCCCCAGCCCCACCCCAATGTCCTTCCTCCCTAAACTACCTTTCATTCATTTTGCATTTATTCTGTACATACATATCAACTCCTTGAGGGAAAGAATTATTACATTTTCCTATCTGTAGAATCAGTGTTTAGCACAGGGCCTGCCTGACACATAGGAGGTTTTAAGTAAATGCTTATTGATGGATTGATCGAGTCTTAGACTACACTATATTATGCTAAGGACCTTTTAGTCCAACTTTCTTCTTTTAGAAGTAAGGAAATTGAGATTCAGGGAGGGAAAACCCACCATCACAAATGAAGTGATCAGGATAGGCAGTTCTAGAAAACAGATTTCCTGACTTCTTACTCTTTGCATTCAAGGCTTTTTTTCTTTTCTTCCTAGAAACAGAGCACACTTCTCTTTAATTTTTTTTTAAAAGAGCTTTACTATTAAGCCATACAAGAGAAACATACAGGGGTTAAAATAACAACCAAAGGGAAATTTTATGGGTTTACATAGACCTAAAACAGTGCTGGTCCTATGTGCAAATAGAATGAGAACTATTCTTAGTTCCTTTCTCCCCACATTTTTTTTGTTTTTAAGGTATTATATTTCATTAAGTTTTAGATGTAGAAGGGATCAGTTAATCCAACCATTTCATTTTCTACAGGAGGAAATAGGACAAGACCAGGGAAGGAATTTATCCAAATTCATACAGTTAATTAAGGAGGAGCTGATCTGGGATTCAAATCTTTAATTTTTTACCTCAAAAGTGATTCCCCGATTATACTACCACACTGATGAAGAAGAATGTGATGTAGGGCAGTGGTTTTCAAACTTTTTGGTCTCGGGACCCCTTTGTGCTAGTTGTTTTTTTGTTTGGTTTTGGTTTTGGAGTTTTTCATTTTTTTCAAATGCTTTATTTTAGAAAATCTTATTTAACATTTTATTTTTCCCAATTGCATGTAAAAAGAATTTTAACATTCTTTTTTTTTTCAAATTTTGAGTCCCAAATTCTCTTCCTCTCTCCACTTCCCCCCATTGAGCAAGCAATTTGACATAGTTTATATATGTGTAGTCATGTAAAACACATTTCCACTAAATCATTCTGTGAAAGAAAACACAGACAAAAAAAAAACAAGAAAAATAAGTAAAGAAAAAGTATCTTTGATTTGCATTCAGACTCTACCAGTTCCTTCTCTGAACATGGATAGTACCTTTCATCATAAGTCATATAAAATTGTCTTGGATCATTGTACTGCTGAGAATAGCTAAGTTATTCATGGTAGATCATCATTCAATAGTGCTGTTACTGTGCACAATATTCTCCTGGTTCTGCTCATTTCACTTTGCCTCAGTTCATGTATGTTTTTCCATGTTTTTCTGAGAGCATCCTGCCCATGATTTCTTAAAGCAACACAGTATTCTATCACAATTAAATAAAACCACTTGTTCAGCCATTCCCCAACTGATGAATATCCCTTCAATTTCCAATTCTTTGCCACCACTAAAAGAGCTATTATAAATATTTTTGTATACATAGGTCCTTTTCCCTTTTTTTTTATCTTTTTGGAATACAGACCTAAGTAGATGCATTGCTTGGTCAAAGGGTATGCATGGTTTTATAGCCCTTAAATGGTCGAATAAGTATACAACTTAACCCATAACATTTACTTTAATTTCCCCACATCCCCTCCAACATTTGTCAACCTTTCTGTCATATTAGCTAATCTGACAGGTGTGAGGTAATAGCTTTGTTTCAATTTGTATTTCTCTCATCAATAGTGATTTAGAACATTTTTATATGAGTATGGATAGCTTTGATTACTTTGTCTGAAAACTGCTTGTTATAGCCTTTGACTATTTATCAATTGAGGAATGGCTCTTATTTCTATAAATTTGAATCAGTTTTCCATATATTTGAGAAATGAAGTCTTTGTCAGAGAAATTTATTATTAAAAAATTTCACAATAATGATTACCAACTATATAGTTCCCTACATCCTATTTCCTCCTGTTTATCCTACTCTCTCTCTTTCCTTTTACCTTGTCCATTCTCAAAAGTGTTTTGCTTCTTAATTTTACCTCCTCCAAACTGCCCTCCTTTCTATCAGCCCCTTCCTACACCCTTCTCTTATATCCTTCCCTTCCTACTTTCCAGTATGGCAAAATAGATTTCTACGCCCAACTGAGTATGTATATTATTCTCTCTTTGAGCCAATTACAATGAGAGTAAGGTTTATGTGCTCCCCTCCTCACTTCCCCTATTTTTCCCTCCACTGTAAAATTTCTTTCAGGCTTCTTTTATGTCAGATAATTTATCCCATTCTACCTCTCCCTTTCCCCTTCTCCCAGTGCATTCTTCTTTCTCATCCCTTAATTTTTTTAGATAATCTTACCATCACATTCAACTCACACTTTTGTTTTCTCTGTTCATGTATACTCCTAACTGCCCTAATAATGAGAACATTTTAAGAATTATAAGTATCATTTTCCCTGTAGGAATATAAACAGCTTAGCCTTATTGAATCCCTTACAATTTCTCTTTCCTGTTTATCTTTTTATACTTCTTTTGCATCTTGTACTTGAAAATCAAATTTTCTACTCAGCTCTGTCTTTTCATCATGAATGCTTAAAAGTCCACTATTTTATGACATGTCCAGTTTTGCTGGGAAGGTGACTCTTGGTTGTAATCCTAGCTATTTTGTTCTCTGGGATATCATATTCTAAGCTGTCTGATTCTTTAATGTAAAAGTGGCTAAATCTTGTGTTATCTTGATAGTGGCCCCACAATATTTGAGTTGCTTCTTTTTGGCTGCTTACAGTATTTTTTCCTTTATCTGAGAGGTCTAGAATTTGGCTATAATATTCCTGGGAGTTTTCATTTTAGGATTTCTTTCAGGATGTGATTGGTAGATTTTTTCAATTTCTATTTTACTCTCTGGTTTTATAATATCAGGGCAGTTTTCTTTGATAATTTCTTGAAAGAGGATATCTAGGCTCTTTTTCTGATCATAATTTTCAGGTAGTCCAATATTCTTAAATTATCTTTCCTGGATCTATTTTCTGGGTCAGTTGTTTTTACAATGAGATATTTCACATTTTCTTCAATTTTTTCATTCTTTTGATTTTGTTTTTTGATATCTCATAAAGTCATTTGCTTCCACTTGCCCAATTCTAACTTCCAAGGAATTATTTTCTTCAGTAAACTTTTGCACCTCCTTTCCAATTTAGCCAATTCCAAGTATAGGCAATGCAACAAAGTCCCGTCCCTGGTGCCAGGAAAGGGACCTCTGTAAATCTCCTTCTGACTCGTTGTCCAATTCCCTTACCATCTGTGCACTGAGAGGTCTGTAAACTGCCAGACCATTGATTCATTCGCCTTAAGACCTGCTCCTGGTTTACTGGGCCCTGGTCTATGGTGGCTCAGTTTGCACTAAACTGTACTCCTATCTCACCCTGGTGCAAAAGACCTGTCCTACTGTTTTTATAAGTTGTCTTGGGCTGGAAAATTGTATCGCTCTGTCTTTTGTGGGTTCTGCTGCTCTAGAATTTGTTTAGAGTCATTATTTACAGGTACTTAGAGTGGTTTGAGGGAGATCTCTAATGAATCCCTGCCTTAACTCTACCATCTTTGATCCCTTTTTACTCTTAAAAATTATTGATGCCCCCCCCCATCAAGGGTCTTTGTTTATGAGGGTTACATCTATTGATATTTGCCATATTGGAAATTAAAACCAATACATTTTAAAATATTATTAATTCATTTAAAATGAACAACCATCATATGTTACCATTCCAATAAATATTAAATTAAAATTAATCAAAACTAAAATAAATAGAATTAAAATGTAAAATATTAAATTATTAAAATAACGTTTTGATGAAAAAAAAACTTTTCCAAAACAAAAATTAGTGAGAAAAGAGGCATTGTTTTCTGTATTTTTGAAAACTGCTTTGATGTTTAATAGAAGGCAGCTAGATCCTCATATCCACTTTTGCATTCAATCTGTTGTGATATGTTGTGTTGGTTGAGGTGAAAGAAGAAAATCTGGCTTCACACATATATCTTGTTGGAATAGGGAGGAGAATTTGGATAGTCAAGTAACATCTTAGTATTATTGTGAAAATAGTTTTGCCCTCATGGATCCCCCATGATGGTCTCAGGGATCCCCAGGAGTCTACAGACTGTTTTGAGAACTGCTGCTGAAGAGGAAGGTAAATTATCCTTCCAGTCAGGAGGACTGCTTTTTAAATCTCAGCTCTGACATTTACTAGCTGTGAGGCACTGAGCAAGTCCCTTCACCACTCTGAGATTTAGTTTCCTTATCTGTAAAATGGGAAATATAATACTTGTACAGTTGACCTTATAGGATCATAGATCTAGAAATGAAAGGGGCCTCAGGAGTCATCTGACTCACCCCTGCCTCAGTTTACATGTGAGAAAAATGAGACTCAAAGAGGTTGTACATTTCCCCAAGGTTAGCAGCTAAGGAGAGTCTTGTACTGTTGTGAGAAAACAGCAGCGTGTAACCTTAAAATGCTACAGAAATAGGAGTTGTCATTCCTGTCCTTGGCGTCAGTCCAAGCTGACTGCTCTTGTAATTCCCCACTTTACTTTTGGGAACAGAGTCCCCAAATTCTTTCCTTGTTTTTCCCTGCCTCTGCCTTCTCGAAGAGAGGGACTGAGGTATAAATGGACCCCTGACAGATTCAATTTATATCTCAGAGAGTCTTTCAGATTGGCAGCCTCCCTATTAAGCATCTGTGTGCCTAGGAAAGGGGGTCATCTAGGGTCATTTCTTCACACCCAGGCTCAAGACTGTAAATGCTGCAGCTGCTTAGACTGATTCAAAGCAGGGCCTCTTTCTGCCTCTCTCCTTTGGGATCCCCGCCAGCTAGCTGTCAGTTGAGACTAGGGAGTGGTCTATTCACTGTGTTTAGCCTCCTTTTCTCTGAGATTACCTTTCAGGGCCTCTACCTGCTCTCAAGTTTAAATCCCTGCAGCTAGTGAATAATACTGTTTGGTGCCTGAGTGGAGAAGTTTTCATTTGTGAAAACTCCCAACTTTTTAAGGTCCTCCCAGTGTCTCTGATGATAGAACAAAGACTGTTAGAGGTGGAAAAGACCTTAGGATGTGGAATGTCAGAGCTGAGGGGACCCTAGAAAATTGAATACTTAGATGCTGGAGTTAGAAGGGACTGTGCTGGGAGGAATCTTGGGGCATAGCACATTAAGCTATAGAACTCAGAATTATACATACAGGGTTTTAAGTTTACAAATTATTTCACATACATTATCCCATTTTACTGCTGTATTATGGAATGAGCACAAACTAAGTCAGAAGTCCTGGGTTCAAATCCCACTTCTGATGCTTCCTCATTACTTCTATCATGTTGGGCAAATCACTTAATGTTCCCAGCTCCAAATTTCTTCATATGTAGAATGAAAGAACTGGATTAAATGGTCCCTTTCAACCCTAAATCTATGATGATATGACTATTATAGTCCCTTGTGAGGCAGGTGGTATAAATATTATTAACTCATTTTACAGATGCAGAATCTTCAACTGAGAATGGTGAAGTGATTTCCTTAAGTCATACAGCTAGTGAGTAGAATGAGAGCCAGAATCTAAAAATAAGGCTTCTTACTCCAGATTCAGTCCTTTCCCCCAATGGCTCATAACCTTAGCCCACCAGTCCCAACCCCTCGTACTGGGATGCTCAGCCCCAGACAGGTAGTATCTTACTCAAGGCTACGTAGACAGTTATTAACTTTACTTTTCCCACTACACTGCAACAGCTGATTGGAACTTCAGTCTGTCAGGTCTTCCAAATAAATTTAAATCAGTTTAACAAGCATTAAGTGTCTAATATCTGCAAAATCCTGTGCGAGGCACTGGGGATATAAGGACAAAAATAAAATCTTTATCCTTAAGGACTGTAGAGACTTTTGTGGAGTGCCCTGTCCCCTTCACTCTCAGGATCCATATCCAGTCCCTTGTCCAATCATATCTGACTCAGACTTTTCACAACCTCCTGGACCATACTGTCCATGGGGTTTTCTTGGCAAAGATACTGGAATAGTTTGACATTTCCTTCTCAAGTGGATTAAGGCAAACAGAGGTTAAGTGACTTGACTGGGATCACACAGCTAGTAAATGTCTGTGACTGAATTTGAACTCAGGTCTTCCTGACTCCAGGCCCAACACTCTATCCATACAGCCATCTACCTCCTACTCACTACCTTAGGGCTTCCTAATTAGCATCTGGTCTCAGGTTTTGGGCAAGCCTAGCTCTCTAAGGGTCAGGCAAAGAGGAGACCCCCTCTGATCTCATTTTACTCCCTAAGTAAGTCCTCCTGTGTGGCCAAATCCCTGACCCCGCTCTCCACTAGGTAACAACTAACTCTAGGCACGTGGTGGCAACCCTTCCCCAGCCTGTGCTGTTTCTGGTCACAAGTATGTTTGGAACAAACCTGCTTACTTTTCCCACTTCCTGCCTCCAGGTTCCCTCACCTGACTGCTTCCTAAACATCTCACAGGATTTCCCCTGACTTACCCTCTGGCAATCCTTAAACTTAAATAAAAGTCTTGGCCAAAGGGTCATTAACCAATAACTATCTACTTTTGCCATGCTACCTTCCTCACCAGTTATGCTTCTGTCTCTCCAGACTTTACCACCGGACCACCCTCTTCTTCCTTGTCTCTCTTTCCCCACCCCCCAGTTTTTTTAGTTTGTTTCTTGTCTTGTCTTTACCCAACTGAATGAAAGCTCCTTGAGGGCAGGAACTGTCTTTCTTTTTACTTGTCTTTTTTTTTTTGGAGGGCAATTGGGGTTAAGTAACTTGCCCAAGGTCACACAGCTAGTTTTTTTGTTTGTGTGGGCGTTAAGTGTCTGAGGCCAGATCCAAACTCAGGTCCTTCTTACTCCAGGGCTGACGCTCTACTCACTGTGCCACCTAGCCGCCCCCTTTTTACTTGTCTTTATATCCCCAGACTTAGCACAGCGTCTAGTACATAGTAAACACATAATAAATGCTTATCCTGGGTCCATTTGCCTACTTCTCAAGATTCTTCTTAGAAAGCAAGAACTGGTAGTGTGAACCCCATGTCCAAAGGGGTGGGCTTCCTGTTTTCCTAACCAATAACAAGACTAGAACTAGAGACTTGCCCTGAACTTTGTGCTTTTTGGTTCTCCTCCCAGAACGACCTCATAAGAAAGAACCAATAGAGACCAAAGAACATCCCATTGCTGGATTAAATAAAATCAACTTTTACTTCTTAGTGACTTCCAAAAGAATTAAACATATTTATGGAAAGAAGACAAATATCATCATTTGTACCCCACCTGGAATTTAAGACTCGTATAATTTATAGGGCTGGATCATACATTGGTCTAGAGTCGAAAGTGGGGGATTTGAAAGGGGGTAAGGAGGAAGGAAAGAAGCTTTTATATAGCAACTACTACGTTCTAAGCACTTTTAAAATATTCTCTCAGGGGCCAGCTTGGTGGGGCAGTGAATAGAGCACCAGCCCTAGAGTAAGGAGGAACTGAGTTCAAATCCGGACTCACATACTTAACATTTACTAGCCGTGTGACCTTGGGCAAGTTACTTAACCCCAATTGCCCTGCCTTTCCCCCTCCAAAAAGCAAAAAAAAATTCTCTCATTTGATCCTCACAACAACTCTGTGAGGTAGATATTGTTATCATCATTTTACAATGGAGGCAAACAGGTATATGCCCAGGGTCATACAGCTAGTAGACCAGGTTTGAACTCAGGTCTTCCCGACTCCAGGCCCAGTGCTCAATCCATTGCCCCACCCAGCTACCAACACCAGAGATTATTTAGACAAACCTCTGCATTTTACAGGTGAGGAAACTGAGACTTAGAGAGAAGTGACTGGGGTTCAAAGTCAGAGATGAAATTTAAATCCAGTCTTCTAGTGCCAAAACCTTAACCATTTCTATAGGATAGAAACAAAATGTGTTAATATGATTCAACATTAGGAAGCCTCGAAGGATAGTTTTCTGCGTATGCATTTAGTTGAGAATAGGGAAAGGGTTGTTCTGCTATTATTTGCCCTGGTCAGATTACATCTGGAGGATTGGATTCATTTGAGTAGCATATTTTTGGAAGGACGCTGACAAACTAGAGACAATCTCAGAGGAGAATGACAAGGATTAGGGACAGGGGCCTAGAGGCATTAGTTAAAAGAACTGGGAACATTTAGCTTGAAGAAAGTATCATAGCTCCCAGAAGGCAGCTAAAGCTGGGTCCTCTGGCATCATGAACTATGTTGATAAGAGCTCTTACAGATTTCAAAGTCATTGGTTTTTATAGTCATTGTTCCCCTGATTCTACTCAATTTAGCTTTTGATTAGTTCATATGAGTCCTCAAAATTGTTCATTTTTGTAATATTGATGTTACAGTATAAATTGTTCTTCTGGCTCTGCTCACTTTACTCTGCATCATTTCATATAAGTCAATGCCTTTTCAAAATCATCTATTGCCTCATGTCTTGCAATACAATCCAAATGCCACATTTTATTCAGTCATTTCTCAATTGTTGCATATTCTCTTCATTTCTGGTTTTTTTGGCGGTTTTTTTGGGGGGGGTGGCAACTATAAAAAAAACCCACTATCAATATTTTTGTATATAAAGGACCTCTTCCTTTTTTCTCCACTTCTTTTGGGCATATACCTAGCAGTGGCATAGCCAGTCAAAGGGTATTCATTGTTCAGCAACTTTTTGTGTGTAATTCCAAGTGTTTTCCCAAATGGTTATACCCTTTCACAACAAAGCATCAATGTGCCTGTTTTCCCACAGCCCTTCCAACATTGATCATTTTTATTTTTTTGACTCTCTGATGGATATGAGGTAGATCCTCAGAAATGCTTTGTTTTGTGGCAATATTATTAATACATTTATATTTCCTAAGGTTAAGTGATTTACCCATGGTTACACAGCCATTCTGTTCCAGAAGAAGGGCTTGAATCTAGGTTTTCTTGACTCCAAGGCAAGTTCTCTATCAACTACACCATATTACCTCTCATTGTATATAGGAACAAGGACTAGACCTGTGATTTCATTGTTATAAGGAGCTCCTAGGTAAGGAAATTCTCTCTATGTATGCATAATGTTGCCTCTTTGAAACTTAGACTTGGGTAGTTGCCTAGAACAACTTAGCCAGGGTCACACAGCAATAAATCAGAGGTGGGACTTTTAATCCAGGGCTTTCTGGTTTCAAAACTGATTCTTGGGGCAGCTAAGTGGTACAATGGATCCTTACCGGTACACCAGTCCTGAAGTCAGGAGGACCCAAGTTCAAGTCTGGCTTCAGATGCTTACTAGCTGTGTGAGCCTGGGAAAGTCACTTAACCCTGTTTGCCTCAACCCCCCTTCGACTCCCCCACATAACACCTGGTTCTTTATCCACTAGGCCACACTGCCTCTACTCCTTGCATATAAACCCTAAGAAATGCATCCTTATCACCTGGAGACTGCAGAGACAAGGGAGAGAAGGGAAAAAGAGAAGTAAGTACCAAGGTTGGAGTATGTTAAGATGATAGTAGGAGATAGAAAATTTAGATTCAGGTTGCTACACTGCCAAATAAGTCAGTTCAGAGACGTGGGAATGTCTAAAAGGCTTGGAGCCTCTAATTAAAGTTCGGAGAGGAAGGAAATTTAGTTAGTCTATTTTTTAAGGTGTTGTTTTCTTCAGTCAGGTTGTTGACTCTCATTTCATAATTTTCTTGCATCATTCTCATTTCTTTACCCAATCTTCCCTCTTCTTCTCTTATTTGGTTTTCTTTCAAAATCCTTTTAAAGGTCCTCTATGCCCTGTAACCAGCTTGTATTTTTCTTGGACATTTTTGGTGCAGGAGTTCTCACTTCATTGTCTTCCTCCTGTTCCATGCTTTGATCCTTTTTGTCCCCAAAATAGGAGTGTAAAGTTGGGTTGATCTGCTTGCTTTGCTTCCCTCATTTGCTCATGTTGTCACTCAATTACTTAACTTTTGGGCTTTTTGCCATAGTAGGTCTCTGCTACCAGACAGGGGAGCTTCATCCCAATTGCTGGGGTTTTCTCAGCTGCCAAAGGTATTAGTTGGATGCCCTCTCTGAAGCTTCCACATGCTCTGGCAAGTTGGTTGCACACCCCAGGACCTCCACCCTAGACAGCAATCCAGATCCAAGCAGGTTAAAGGAAGAGTGATTACCCCTCAGATTGGCCCCTTGGTCCCCCTACAATCTGCAGGTCAGGAGCTGAAGCAGCCAGTGGCTGTGGCTGCAGGGCCACTGCACCTCAGCCACTTCTCTCCCTGAGGGCAAAAGCTGGCCACACTCCCGAACTACTGGATCCCAAACTCCACACTACATTGACCTCTCACTTTGTCCAATCTATGGGTTGATAATTCTGGAAACCGCCGCAGCTGCTGGTGGTCCAAAGTCCCTCCAGCTGGTGGCTGACTGTGGCCACCCTGAGGCTAAGACCTCCAGCTCACGAAGGACTGGGCTTGGCTCCCAGAGTGGTGAGCTGGCTGCTTCCTGCCGGCCTGCCAGGCTGTCCTCAGTGGGAGGTTAGCTTCTCTGTGTCATTTTGTGGGTTCTGTAGCTCCAAAGTTTGTTCAGAGTCACCTTTTACATGAATTGGAGAAGGTGGAAGGTGGAGCCCTGCAGAAGTCCTGTTTCTACTCCCAAAGGAAATTTAGTAAGGAGTTTGAAAGTACACATGGAAAGCTCTGGATTTGGATTCAGAGGACTTGGGTTCAAGTCCTCGCACTACTAATTACTGCCTATGTAATCTTAGACAAATCAGTCTCTCTGGGCTTCAGTTTTATGATCCTGCAAATGAATGAGTCTGACAAAGTGAGCTCTGAGGTCCTTTCATGCTCTGAATCCTTTGACTTACTGAAGAGCCAGACCTCTTTCCACTATATCAGGAGTGGGGAACCTGTAGCCTCGAGGCCACACGTAGGTACTCAAGTACAGTCCTTTGACTAAATCCAAACTTCACAGGACAAATCCTCTTACATGTGGCCTTAAGGTTGCAGGTTCCCTACACCTGCACTATACCATCCTGCCTCCTGTTCCAGTTCCATCTTTGTACTGGGTAGTGGCAAGAGCTGAGCTTAGACCCAGAACACTTGTACTTGAATTCTAGCTCTTACTCTTCTGTGCGACCACATAAATGTCACTTGACTTCTTAGAGACTTGTTTTCCTCATCTATAAAATAGTGACAATAATTCTCGAACTCCCTACCTCACAGGGTTGTAAGGGAGGTGTTTTGGAAACCTGAGCTACTAAAGAAAAGTAGACCACCCTTCATTAATGCGTGGTATGATATTGGACAAGCAACTTTCCCTTGATGTGTCCCAATTTCCTCACAATAAAAGGATGACCTCCAAGTTTTCTAGGATGTTGCCTCAGTTTCCTGAATGTCTACAGCCTCAGAGATGGGATGGGTTCTAAAGACACCTGGCCAAGGACTCCCAGATAGATTTCCTAATTTGAAAGCTTCAACTCTAGCCAAAGCAGCTCTGCATCAACTTGTTTGCAGAGAGGTATTTTCATTGGCTACTAACTAGGCAACAGAATCACCAGGTGGAAAAATGAATACACCCCTGTGTCACCCTGATTATGCAATTAGACAATTCTGTCACAGCCCATTGCTTACTCCCTGATTCCTTAAGAGAATCAGAAGTGGGTGGCAGTGTCTGTAAAACGTTGTCTTGTCTGGCCTTCCTCAGCAACCTGAAACTCATCTACACACCCATTGTCCCGGGGCTTAATTTGCTAGGCTTTATGTTTGTGAAAACAAAAAGTTCTCTTGGGTTCTAAGGATCCTTAGACCCTTAGTGACTAGGCTACACAAGAGAAAGCAGGAGAGCACTGGAACAGCTTGCTGATCAAAAAATAGCAATGTTGGAAGAGACCTAAGATGTCCTCTAGTCCAAATGCAATCTAGAATAAGAATCTTCTCCCCACTATCTCTGACAAGCAGTCACCTAGTCTCCTGTAGTAATGGGAAGCTCCTTACTTCAGGAAGTATCCACTCCATTGTTGAACAGCTCTAATTGTTAGAAAATTCTTAATGTTAAATCAGAATCTTCCTCCCTATCTGATCTCTATTGTTCTTTTGTTTTCTTCTTTCTGTGCTGAAATTATGCTCCTGATGTCATACTTTCTGTGAATGGAACTGCTATTCTCTCTGTTATCCTGTTTGGATATTTATCCTCAACTTATCCTCTATCCTCATTATTTTCACATCCTAATGTAGCTAAGTGCCATTCATGCTGCCATAGCCACATCTCAGACAAGTGTTCTCTCTTCAGTATTCTCACTGCAACTGCCCTAGTTCAGGGCCTCATCAGCTCCCCAATCAACTAATACAATAGCTTCCTAACCTGTCTTTTCAAAGCTAGGTGATGCAGCAGATAGAGTGCCAAGACTGGAGTCAGGAAGATCCATCTTCCTGAATTCAAATCTAACCTCAGATACTTACTAACTGTGTGACCCTGGGCAAGTCACTTAACCTTCTTTGCCTCAGTTTCCATAAAATGAGCTGGAGAAGGAAACGGGAAACCACTCCAGTCTCTTTGCCAAGGAAACCCCAAGTGGGGTCACAAAAAATGTCTGACTAAAAAACTACTGAACAAAAAAATAAAAGGCACCAATAATTTTAGTGAGGGTGACAGAGTTGGAGGGTGGGTTTTGACTACAGTGAAAGACTTGTGGAAGGACATGGAAATGAATGGCACAGGGATAGACAATCCTTTACTGACCCTTGAAATTCTCCCAGGTTCAGCTTGGGAAGCCTGATACCTAGACAGTTAAAGCAGTGTCCTCATTCTTATATGCCTTGTCTCATGCTTCTACCCCAACTACTCCAGGGAAAATTCTGCTTTTTGTCTCTTGTCTAAGGGTTCTCACCAGACACTCAGATGGTGGCTATTGAAGAGGTGGTCCACCCTGATGAAATCATGGTCCATGGAAGCATTGGGGATCTCAGGGTGACATTGCTTCTGTCCCCTCTTCCTCATTGGTCAATCTGTCAAGCATCTCCTTCTGAAGTGTTCATCTCCCAAACTCCACTAGGTGGCAGCAGAGGCTAGGCCTAGCCCTCCTGAAATCAGGTGCCCAGGCCCTAAGAGCTGGGATTGATAGGATGTTGGGTATGGAGTCCAGATCTCTCATTTGCACAGGTGAATGAATTGAGGCCCATGGATATTAAATGACTTGTAAAAGAAGGTAACAAATAACAGAGCCTGGACCAGGTCAAGGAGCCTCAGGAGAGACACTCCATTAACTCTATTTCCATATTCAACAACAAATATTTTTAAAGTGCCTACTATGTGCAAAAGCATCTGTTAAACATAAGGAATACAAAGTGAAAAGGAAACAAGATACATTCTCTGACTCTTAGTAGCAAGACAATGTGAAGGGGAGGTAGACGGCTGTAGCACAGTGACGAGCCAGCAATCCGTGCCCATGCAGCCCTTTACCTCCCCCGGAAGTCAGCCCTAGTTCGGCTTGGGAAGACTGATCTCTGATGGTGACGTACAGGACTCATTCTCATATTTAGTGGCTCTGAGCCCCCACCCCAACTACTCCAGAGACAATTTTGTCTTTTGGCTCTAGTCTATGGGTTCTCCACAACAAAGGGAGGGAGAGACAAACGTGAATCAGGCATGGAACAGGTTACTTCATTCCCACAGAGAAAGGAAGTACCAAGCAATGACAAATCATAGAATGGTTAGAGCAGAACCAAGTAACTTCTTGCTGCTCGTACAAGCAGTTGAGGGCTGACATTTTACTCTCTTTGAGACATTTGCCAACAATTTCTTTGTGAAGGCAAATTATCCATTGGCATTTTTAACTCCATTTCTACACAGTCTGACCAACACCAGTTGGGCTTTCTTTCCAGGGGTCTTTGTGTCTACAAGTTAGTCTTTCTCTTTCGTAGGCTGGCTTCTGCTGCTGTTGTTGCAACAACTGTGCCAGTGCCTGGGAAGATGCCAGCTGCCCTTTGAGATCTCTCGGGCCTGTGCCAAAGGAAAGAAGACACAAACAGGAGATAGTTCCTCCCAGGCAAGGGTTGCCTAGGACTCTATGAGTCCTTATGGCTTGTGGCTGGGTCAACATTCCACAAACAGGTATTTATTTAGCACCTAGTATGTTCCAAGCACTGTGCTCAATTCCAAGGATATGAAGAACGGGGAGGGGATGGGGGGAAGAAATGTTTGCTTTTAATTAGTTCACAGCCTAGTAGGGAAGATAACATACAAACAATTAGGTACAATAAAATATATACAGGATGTATTAGAGATAATCTCAGAGTGAAGGCATTTAGATTTTAGGAAAGACAGGGCAATTAGGTGACACAATGGTTAGAGCACTGACCCTGGAGTCAGGAGGACCTGAGTTCAAACCCAGCCTTAGACACTTACTAGTTATGTGACCATGGCCAAGTTGCTTAAAATTGCCCTAAAAAAGGAAAGGATGGGATGAGAAAGACTTCTTGTAGAAACTGAGACTTTGGGGGGCGGCTGGGTGGTGCAGTGAGTGGAGTGCTGGCCCTGGAGTCAGAAGGACCTGAGTTCTGATCCGGCCTCAGACACTTAACGCACACACAAACAGAAACCTATCTGTGTGACCTTGGGCAAGTTACTTAACCCCATTTGCCCTCCAAAAAAAAAAGCAAAGAAACTGAGACTTCAGTTGAAACGTGAAGGAAACCAAGAAAAACAGAATGAAAAGGGGGAAAGTTCTAGTAATGGGGGTGGCCAATTAAAACGTACAGATTTAGGAAATAGAGTGTCATATGGGATACTGGAAAGGTAGGAAGGGATCAGATTACAGACTTTAAAATCCTAATAGAGAATTCTATATTTGATCCTAGAGATGATAGATAGGCCCTGGAGATTATCAAATGGGGTAGAATAGGAGGGGGGATAGAAGCCAACCTGCATTTTGGGAAGGTCAATTTGACTGCTGAGTGCAAAACAAACAGGAATGGGGGAAAGACTCAAGGCAGGGAAACCTACCAGAAAGCCATTCCAAAAGCCCAAATTTGGAATGAAAAGGGCCTGCACCAAGTTGGTGTAGGATCATCTCCTATGTGAGAGATGTTAAGAAAATAAAATCAATGCAACTTGGCAATAGATTATGTATTAGGGGAGGGTGAAAGGGATTATGGAGTTGAATACAACATCTGGTTGTGAGCCTGGGTGACTGGGACCCTTAAAAGTCAAAGGGAAATTAGGAAACAGGAAGGGTTTGGGGAGAAAGATAATTAACTTAATTCTGAAAATATATCCCATCCCTCACATCTGATGTTCCAAACAGCTCAGAGAGTCATCCTTGCACTTCAAAACCAACAGGAAAGGGAGCCCTGCAGAGTAGAGACCACCTTTATAGTGTATTCATAGTCTCAGCTCAGCAGTCAAAAATTAAAAGAATATTCATCATCATACAATATATATGACCTCCTGAGTCATAATGATTGACAGGAAGCAGTTAACAGTATACCTGCTTATGTTCTAAAGTCTGTGTGGTGGGGTGGGGGGCACAGGAGTTGACCAGGAAGGGAGAGAACCCTCACTAGGAAACAGAACCATCAAAAGCTTCCATGTGCTTTCCTGGAATGCTAGGGGAGTGTGCTCTAAGGGGGAACTACACAAATAGCTATGAATTAGAATGGGCTAAGTGTCTAAGTTAGATAGAAAGACTATAAGCAGTTAAGGAGGGAGTGATCTACTATATCTGGGGGCAGGTTGTGGATCAGGGAAGATTTGAGGGAGGAGGTGGCATTTGAACTGGGTCTTCAAGGACTCAACAAACAGATCACAGGTTTAATGCTAGAAGAAACCTCATTGATCACCTAGTCCAACCCCATGAAATTTTTAACAGTGAAGGAACTGAAGCCCAAAAAGGTTAAATGATTTGTCAAAGGTTGCACAGGTAAATGATGGAGGTGGGGAGGGCTGAATTGAACAGAGGTCCTATGAATCTAAGTTCAGGTTTCTTGAAGTAGCCTGTTTTAGATAAGAATCTTGGCCTGCACAAATTTGTAAGATATTGCAATGAGTCTTGGAACACTGAGGGAAATAGGAGAAGGCAGAATGACCTGGAGAAACTTAGGGATAGTCCAATTTTGTTGTTGCCTAGAGCACATTTAGGAGAGAAATGTGAGATATGACTGGAAAAATAGGTGAAAACCAAAACAATGAGGACCTTGAATATCCAGTGAAGGAGTTTGTGGCTTATTCCATAGACAGCAGGGAATCATTGTAAGTTTCTGAGCTGGGGAGAAATGTGACTAGTTCTCTGTATTGGGAAGATTACTTGGTCAGTGATGTGAAGAATAGATTTGAGAGGAAAAACAAGATATCATTGCATTTGCATATCAAAGCTCTTATGAAGAAAATAAAGGCAGATTGACCCCCATTAAGAGAAAACCTAATATAAGAAAATTCATTCTTCTAACGAAGGTGATTTTTCAAGTTAGAATATAATTCTTTTTCTTTAAAGGAGGCCTGCTTCACCCCTGAATTCCTTTAATAATCACTAATGATTATTTAGTCCTTTCCTTTTGGAGGGCAGAGGAAGTATTATTTTCCTCATTTCACAAACAGGTAAACTGAGGTTAGTGAAATAAAGTGTTTTATTGAAGGGCATATAAAAGTGGGAGAATAGGGATAATACACCCCTTGACCTAACATTTTCTACACACACATACATACACACACACACAGAGACACACATAGACATGTACATCTTCCAAAGTGGTGATGACCTAAGTTTCTGAGAGCTCACATAGGCCTTTATTTTGTACTCCTCTGGAGCTCTTGTGCATTATTGTATAATGTAGTTGTAACTACATGTAGTTATCTATGTTCACATTTTATCTCATTGGATAACAAGCCCCATGAGGGCAGCTATGGCCTCATGGAATGAAATATAGTCTTTGGCAGCAGGAAACCTGAATTTGAAGCCTGATTCAGCCCCTTCCTACTTGGTATCCTTGAAAAATCACTTTACCCATCTTTGTCTCAGTTCCTTTGTCTGAGGAAAGGTAATAATATCTGCATTGTTTATCTTGCAGGGTTGTTATGAGGACTACATGAAATAAAGTTTGTAAAGTGCTAGCAGCTATCACTATGGAAGTCCAGAGATCCCCTCTTCTAATTGATGGGAAAGAATAAGTTCAAAGTCAAATGATGGACCTTTCTCTAGTGAAAAGTAACAGTTGTATTTTTAAAAATTAAATGTTCAATAAGATATATATATAATGAAACCTCTAGTCTTCTCAGGTGAGGGACCATCCCAAGGAGTTCTGAGGTTTCACCCTGGCTACTTACAATGATACATGTGCTCAGTTTTCTATTGGATACCAGTGGAGTGCTGGTAAATGTTTAACAAATGACTTTCAGAAAAGATGACACAATTTTAAGTTTAATCTGCATTAATAATAGTTTCTAACACTTTCTTAAATCTGGACAATCAACAAAACAATAAATCAAACTCAAATTTGTGGACTGATTTCCAAATTATAACTACCCACACTGAATTTTTTTTTTGGCAAGGACATCAGGGAGAAGTGACTTGGCCAGGGTCTGTGTGAGTGTCAAGTGTCTGAGGTCAGATTTGAAATCAGATCCTCCTCTGAATCCCAGACTGGTGCTCTATCCACTATGCCACCTAGATGCCACCACTGAAAATTTAACAACCAGTTCTTGGGAATCAGCCGACTATTTCTACTGTGTGCTGGAGAGAAGGGGAAGGGGAAAGAGCTGGGGGATGAGACAATGTAGTTCTCTCTACTCCATTATAAATGTATTATTAGAAGCTTAACAATAAACATCAAAATGAACAACAATAATTGCTGTGTAATATTTAAAAATTATTTTCAATGCATAAAATTTATTTAACTTATATATATTATATATTATTATATATAAATATTATTTATATAAATAAATTAGATTTATTATTATTATTTGTTTATTTACTTAATTTACTTTGCAGTCCAAGTCTCCAACAGAATTATTTGTTGGTTTTTCTCATTCATTTTCTTCAAGTGACAATAGTCTGAACTCCATTCTTCTGAGTCTGCTTTTTAAAAATTTATCTTGCATGATTTCATAGAGATCTTTCTAAATTTCATTGTATTCTTCATAATATAAAATCCTGTTGCATTAATGAAGTACAATTTGAGGAATCATTCTTATTATTGGATGCCAGCTGTTACTATGCCAGCTGATGCCATCTATACTATGACTACATTAATTTTTCCTAATAGGAAATAGGACAGTTATTATTATTATTATTTTTTAAGCAATTGGGGTTAAGTAACTTGCTCAAGGTTACACGGCTAGTCATTATTTATGTGTGGGTGCTCATTTTCTGAGGCCGGTCTTCCCAACTCTGAGGCCGGTGCTCTTATTCACTGCGCCACCTAGCTGCCCTCAGTTATTAATTTTTTAAAAGAAAGAAGAAAAGAAAAATGTGTTTTTAACAAGATTTTGTTTTATTTTTTGCTTTATGGAGGGCAATTGGTGTTAAGTGACTTGCCCAAAGTCACATGGCTAGTGTGTCAAGTATCTGAGGCTGGATTTGAACTCAGGTCCTCCTGACTCCAGGGCTGGTGATTTATTCACTGCACCACCTAACCGCCCCAAGATTTTATTTTTAAAAAAATTTTTAAGTGGACTCTGAATTTGTGGGTCAGTTAGCCCAGGTGGAAGGGAATGAAGGTCTTCACTAGGATAGTGGCTGTTGAGCATGCCAATAATGCTCTAATTTATTTATCCAGCCCTAATCTCCATTGACCTCCAGTCTTGCATCTGAAACTGCCTTTCAGACATCTTGACCTGGAAGTCCTGTAGGTGTCTTAAATCGGACATGTCCAGAACTGAACTCATTATCTTTCTCACTAAATCTTCCCTCTTTCTAAATTTCCCTATTACTGTCAAGGGCACCACCATTCTCCTAGTCCCCTACCTAAATGTAATGCTCAACTTCTCACTCTTCCTCACCTCCTCATATCCAATCTGTGGCCAAGGCCTATGGATTTTACCTTTGTAATATCTTTTGTGTATGTTCCCTTCTCTTCTCTAAAACTGCCATCACCCAGTACCCACTCTCATTCCCTCATGCCTAGAGTATTGCAGTAGGTTGGTCTTCCTGCCACAAGTCTCTCCCCACTCCAGATTATCCTTTATTCACCCACCAAAGTGGTTTTCTTAAAGTGTAGATTCACCATGTCATATACCGCCCTGCCCCCCGCCCCCACTCAATGAATTCCAGTGACTCCTTATCACTTCCAGGATCAAATATAAAATCATCTGCTTAGCATTCAATGCCTTTATAACCCCTCCAATCTCATCAGTCTTCTTTCAATTTATGTCCCCCAACATACTCTTCAAACCAGTAATGCTGGCCTTTTTACTGTTGCTTAAATATGGGTCTCCATCTCCTAACTCTGGGCATTTTCACTGACTGTTCCTCATGCATGGAATGCTCTCCACCCTTATCTTCACTTCCTGGCTTTCTTAGCTTCCTTCAAATCACACCTAGAATCCCATCTTCTTCTTTTTTTTTGGAGGGCAACTGGGGTTAAGTAACTTGCCGAAGGTCACACGGCTAGGTTTTTTTTGTTGTTGTTGTTGTTGTTTGTTTGTTTGTGTGTGCTGTTAAGTGTCTGAGGCCAGATCCGAACTCAGGTCCTTCTGACTCCAGGGCCAACGCTCTACTCACTGCACCACCTAGCTGCCCCAAGAATCCCATCTTCTATAGGAAGCCTTTACTCATCCCCCTTAATTGTAGTGCCTTCCCCCTGGTTTTGGTGTTTTGTTTTGTTCTGCATTTTTGGAGGGGGGAAGGTAGGGCAATTGGGGTTAAATGACTTGCCCAAGATCACATAACTAGTAAGTGTTAAGTGTCTGAGGCTGAATTTGAACCCAGGTCCTCCTGACTCCACGGCCCATGCTCTATTCACTGCACCACCTAGCCACTCCCTTCCCCTGTTTTAAATAGCAGGTTGAAGCCCTTGGAGCTATGAGCATGTATGAGAGTTAGACCCATTATGTTCTTTGACCTCCAGGGCTCATAATTCTTTTTTTTCCTTTTAAATTTATTTATTTATAGCTTACAACATTCAGTTCTGCAAGTTTCTGAGTTCCAAATTTTCTCCTCCTCCCTCGCCTCCCCCCCCCCCCCCATGGCATGTAATCCAATATAGGTTCTGCATATACCTTCACATTAAACATATTTTCACAATAGTCAAGTTGTAAAGATTTATAACCAATGGAATGAACCACGAGAAAGAAGAAACAAAACCAAACCAAGAGAGAGAGACAGAGAGACAGAGAGAGAGAAAGACAGAGAGACAGAGAGACAGAGAGAGACAGAGACAGAGACAGAGACAGAGAGACAGAGAGAGAGAGAAAGAGAGAGAGAGAGAGAGAATCGTTTGCTTCAGTCTGTATTCAGACTCCATAAATCTCTCTCTGGATGTAGATAGCATTTTCCATCATGAGTTTTTTGGAGCTGTCTTACAGCCTTGAGTTGCTAAGAAGAGACAAGTCTATTGTGTCTGTAATTGTGTACAATGTTTTTCTGGTTTTGCTCCCCTCACTCAGAATTAGTTCATATTCCAGGTTATTATGAAATCTGTCTGCTCCTCATTTCTTATAGTACAATAGTATTCCATTACATTCATACACCACAATTTGTTTAGCCATTCCTTAATTAATGGGCATCCCCTTGATTTCCAATTCTTTGCCACTACAAAAAGAGCTACTATGAATATTTTTGTACATATGGGTCCTTTCTCCATTTGTCTGATCTCTTTGGGGTATAGCCCTAGAAGTAGTGTTGCTGGGTCATGTATACACATTTTATAGCCCTTTGGGCATAGTTCCAAAGTGCTCTCCAGAATGATTGGATCAGTTTACAACTCCACCAATAATACATTAGTGTTACAATTTTCCCACATCTTCTCCAGCATTTATAATTTTCCTGTTTTGTCATGTTAGCCAATCTGACAGGAGAGATGTGGTACCTCAGAGTTGTTTTGATTTGCATTTCTCTAATCAATAGTGATTTAGAGCATTTTTTCATCAGGGCACATAATTCTAAAGACAACTAAGAGTAGACCTCTCCTGGGTGAGATTGTTCTACTTCTGGTTTGATCTGAGTTCTTACCTTGCTCCTAGCTAAAGACTTGATTTTTTCATTTGTATTCTTTGGTGTATTCCACCCTGTAGGATTTCTGATTTCTGTTGTCTATTTTGCTTACATAAGTTAGGCAGTAAACCCTTATTAAGCAATTACTATTGCTTAATCGTTCAGGCACTGAACGAACTAATTGCTGGGGATACAAAGAAAGGTAAAAGAAAGTCCCTGCTCTCAAAGAGCTCACAGTCTAATGGGAGAGAGAACATGCAAACAACTACATACAAATAAACTAAATACAAAATAAATTTGAAAAAAATCAACAGAGGGAAGACACTAGCATTAATGGAGATTGGGAAAGACTTTCTGTAAAAGGTAGAATTTTAGCTGGGACTTGAAAAAAGCCAAGTGGGAGAGATGAGAAGGGAGAGCACCCCAGGCAAGGAATAAATTCAGTGAAAATGCCCAAAGTCAGGAGATCAATAGGTTTATTTTTCCACTATTCACCATCTGTGCTGGTCACTTAAAGGGGAAGGAACTGACTAGAAGTTAAGAGACTTCTTCCCCCTTAAGAGTGATCAGGGAAATATCTTTTCTTCTGATTCCCTAGAAATCATATCCCTAGAGTTGTTTCATGGGTGATAGACATAAAACTACAATACACCTCCAGAGTTTAGAAAAGCCTGGACCCCCAGTTATGCTGCTGGTGGTAGAGGCACAGCCCTCTTCCAACTCTATGACAGGTGGTACAAACCTCAGATCATTTCTATCCATGCCACCCACAAACTATGTCTACATATTTGTTTAGTTGTTTTAATTGTGTCTAACTCTTCATAATCCCACTTGTGGTTTTCTTGGCAAAGATACTGGAGTGGTTTGCCATTTACTATTTCAGCTCATTTTATAGATGAAGAAACTGAGACAAACAGGGTTAAGTGACTTGCCCAGGGTCACACAACTAGTAAGTGTCTGAGACCAGATTTGAATTCGGGTCTTCCTGACTCTGGGTACTCTATCCACTGTACCACCTGACTACCTGTCTGTGTATTTAGAAAAACCCACATGATATAATGATGGTAATACACTAAATTTTGCTAAAAACTTCCTATAATTCAGATTTTTCTAGGTCCTCTTCTCCAGTTCTCTTTCAAAAAAGATCCCACCCAGTATAACCTTCATTTGTTAAAGTGAAATTCAATCCCATCTTGGAACTTGGTTCTCCAATCCCTAACTTGTAAATTCCAGATTAAAGACATTGTTTTCAGTCCTGGAGCCCAGAATCTCAGTCCCAGATCATAGTAGTCATTTCTTTTTGACTTAGAATGAGACCTTTATGCACAGGGTATTGAGAGCAGCTGGGTCCTGGAGAGAACCTTCTTCAAGGGCATTGAGAGCAGCTTGCTCCTAGAGAGCCCTTTCCCCATAGTTGCCAGGCAACAACCAGAATTGGATCCAGGGACTGGCCAGGAGAAGTTCTGATCTCAGAGATGGAAAGGTGAGGGGCACCCAATCTCAGGTACTTGGGCAGCTGGGCCCCAGAACAGAACAGGCAGAGGACATTAAACAATTAAAGTATCATCAGAACTTAGGCCAAGGAAGTCCATGGCAAGAGATGGCAAGGCTGGCTGGGGAGATAAGAGACCCAGAGAGACATGAACACAGTCAGAGATTCTTTTTGTATTCAGACTCCCAGAACACAGGCAGAAACACAGGACAGTGGCAGGTTTGGGGAGCAGAGGAATAGACACAGAACAGATGCAGATGTACAGAAAACAAAATGGGAAGGGTAAAATAAGAGATACAGAAAACAGGGGAAGACATTGGGCACAGGCAGGGACACAGTCATCATCCTAAATTCTAGGTCAAAGACCCAGCCCTATCCTCAGACCTGGAGAAAAAAAACCTCAGGTCATTTTATTTTTAGGATAGTCAAGGACACCAGACACAGGTGGAAGCAAAGAATACAAGCATTGAGGTAGGATTAAGTAGGGACATGAGCCACAGGCCATAGATATAGACATGAGCTTTAGGGAGGAACACAGAATAGAGGGAGTAACCTGGGTTGCTAGTAGAGATGCAACGTGTAAATAAATACAGGGGAAAGGCAGAGACATGGACTATGGGACCATGAGACTGTAGGACCCAAGGCAGGATGAAACAGCATCAGCAGACTCACAGGGATGTTATATGATACAAGGTAAAGAGTAGGGCACAGGCAAAGAGAAGGGATGATGTAGAGGATGGGATAGTGGGGATTTCTTCTTCGTGTGTATTAAATTAGATCAGATGATCTTTGAAATCCCTTCCAGCTCTGGGATTCTACAATTCTGTGATTAACCCCCAAAATGTATCATATGGGGAGACCTAGGGACAGAAGTACAGGCACATGAACAGCAGCAGCAGCAGCCGCCTGTTGGATGATCTGGATGATTCCCCCAGATTCCTACCTAGCAAATTTGAAGACTGCTTTTTTTTAATGTAGAAGAGGGTTATAATTTGTGCTTCCATTTTAATAATTGATAAATGATGTAGACAAAGGGCCCAGCTACTCTAGTTGGATTTTCCTGTAGTTTCAGGAATTGTCAGTGGGGAGGAAAGGTATGATAAAGAGGGGAGTGGGGAAGAGAAATGAAGGGAATGGCCTCTAAATCAAAGATTCATACCATTTAGCAAAAACATACTTCCATCTACATTTTGTTACCCTCAGGCACCAACTGCAGTGAGATCCACCAGCCTTTGAAGGCAGAATGCCCAACATTTATTTTCTATGAACTTTTTATGTGGTTACAGTTTTCACTTTGATGTTGTGGTTGATATCATTCTATTGGATGAAGCCAATAGTGAATGAATTAAGAAGAATAAAGGTATCTTTGCCTATATGCAGAGGGCAGATTGCCAGAGGTACAATTACCCCACTAGAAAATACTAAAACTTTTATCACTGCACCTTATTTTGATAGAGGGTTTATAAACCTCACCCGAGTGATTAGCATTGTTCATCACAAAGATGTAAAAGAACTTTACTGCTGGTTCTGCTGCCAATCCTCAGGCAATATTTCTATTATCAGAGCAGGGATAGATATTCTCAAGGGTAGGTTTGGGTTCCCTTATGGCGCTGCTAACCTTCTCTGTGAGCTTCCTCAGAATTGTGATGCCCAGTATGTGTCCATTTACTGGGCCAAGCAAGGAAACATCAACCAGATGCCATGGTTTGAAATAAGGAACCAAGAAACCTGGAACCCATCTTCTGAATTCACTGTGTGTATCTCTCCTCTGTTTGGAAATTATAATAATGCTTTACAATTTATACAAAGTATTGAGATGTATAAAATTCTCAGGGCTCAGACAGTCATGATCTATAAAACCAACTGTAGCCAACTGCTGGAAAAAATCCTGGCATATTACATTGATGAAGGGACAGTACAAACAATTCCCTGGCCTATAATATCCTACCTCAATGTTTCACCTGCCTTGCATTTCTCTAAAGAGAAAAGAGATATCGGTTACCATGGACAGCTGACAGTCCTCAATGACTGCCTCTACCGAAACATGCCAAGGAGTAAGTTTGTGTTGCTGAATGACATTGATGAAATCTTGCTGCCTGTTGGCTTTTCCAACTGGACCACCATGATGAGAAAAATAAAAGCAAGAGGCCAACATAATGGGACCTTCTTGTTTGAGAATTTTGTCTTTCCAACTTCTGTTTCTGCTTTCAATTCCAAATATAACATTTCATCATGGAGGGTTCATCCCAGAGTGGACATCTTGTAGCATGTGTACAGAGAAGCCTACCAACCTTGGAAGAATAAACCAAAGAAAATGATAATCTCTCCCTCCAGTGTTATTCAACTTTCTATCCACAGGGTACTGAGACGACTTGGTCCTCAATTTCATGTTTCCCCAGACATAGCTTTCTTTTACCACTGCAGATATGTTAACCCTAGGGACATTCCTCAAAAACTTCTTGTTAGAGATCACACGATCTGGCATTTTGGTCCATCCTTGGTAAAAAAGGTTAACCAAGTTGTGCATAAATTATTCCCGCAGAATGAGATATAGGTGTTACCTTTAACATTCTAAGTTAGATGAAGCCCAAGCCTTGGAATAAGGCCTCAGCAAAGCCAAGGGAAGTTCTAGTTACTTGAATGAACCAATAATAATAATAACCAGACAAAGGCAATAGTGAAGGCTACCCAGACTAGAAAATCAACATTTGAGGAACTTCAGAAGTGTCTTGAGAAACAGGGAGAGAAGGTTCTTTTTGGGCTTAGAATGGCAGTTCTAAGGAATAAAGTCTTATCTACGTACATTTTGATGGAAGAACTTTCCTAACTTTTCACAAATTAGTAAAAATGTGACCATTGAGAAGAATAAGTCCTGGAAATCAACATTTTCTTTTTTAATTAGTTCTTCTTTCAGTTTGGCTCTACTATAAAAGAGAGTTTACAAAGAATTTTTTGTCATTGTTCCAAATTTTCTTTCCCACTACTAAAAAGAAGGTTTAAAGTCTTTCAATTGAATACATACATACACACATAACTCTATAATTAGGAGTGATTTGAAGTTAGGCTGGATAAGCCATGAAAAGTAACTGGATTTTTTCTTACTTTTAAATATAGACAGTAGCAGTAAAGGAAGAATCTTCCTATGGCTCACCTGATTTTACACCAATGAAGAGATAAAGGGCTTTTGTAACTAACTATTAAAACCTTTGAGCAAAGAGATGGTAAGTGCTTGAAAGCAGCATATTTTCCAAAATGGGTAAGATACCAACTGGTAGAAATAGGTACATGCTATTAATTCACTTACCAAAATCTTATCCAAATGAATACTTCAAATAGTTCTAATTTTCACAACTTAGAGGGGTCATGATTTATGTTTTAAACAAAGAAAAATATATATGACTATGAACAGATTCACCTCACTTAATTTTTCTCCATTTCAAGTTGTATTTAACATTCAAGTACTTTTCAAATGTTGAATTATCCCATACAAGTAGGAAAGTCCAATAGACCATACTAAGTGGCCTCTGGGTCTAATCTGTCTGCTATAAATGGAGATATCATCAAACTTTAACCAGTAATTCTGTATGAAGTCCTTCCTAGTGTTAAACCTTGAAAGCAGATAATTTTGGGGGGGGGTATGGAATAGATGACTCCAAATGAAAGGACTGTATTTATTATTCTACTCCAAAATGCCAGCTTAAATGCATGATGAATTCTTCCTCCCAGTTCCCAAGCAATTTCCATGTTAGGCTAATTGTTCAGTCTTGTCACTCTGCTGGAGCAGGTGAAGACTTGATGAGGGCTCTTTGGCCTTGAGTACCAAGTACTATTTTTAAGAGTTTACAGTGTTTTGCAGGTCCCTTGACTGGTTTAAAAATTCTGCTGAGAAAGGGAAATACATAATGCACGGCATTTAATCAAAAAGTCCAGTGGGGGAGGTAAAACAAGGAGGGAGGGTTTCATAGCAGGTTTTAACATGTGCAACAATATGCTTACTGCAGAATAAAGTTATGGCTCAAAGTCCTCATTTAATTTTTAAGTTGTTTGTCAAAATTCCAGCCCCAATAATTAAAGTCGGTAAATGGGATTTATTTGATATTCTATGCCAAAGTAAGAACGAACCCCACAGATAACTTTTACTAAAAATGTCTCAACTTTCCCCTTTTCCCCTTTCATTTTAAAATCAGAATCTCTCTCCACCCCAACTCACTATGCAGTCAGAAATTCCACTAATTTGAAGATTTAAAGCCCAGGTTGGCTTTCCTTTTTAAAAGCAATAATAAGAATATACTTTACCTTATGATGTAAGCCTTTCCACTTCCAAGATGTAGGTGCATTCTGGGGTGCACTCCACTTCTCTGGGGCTGCTCAAACCAACAATAATCATCCAATAAGTAAGGACAGAGAAAAATCCCTCCATGAAATTTTACAAATCCAGCTCCTATATTCTCTAAAAAAGAGGCCTAAGGATTTGGAAGAACATATATCATGTAAAAGGCAAAGAAAAATTAAGCTGAAATTATGGTTTTTAGAAAGTGAATTTTAATGGTATGAGATAGAAAGCGCTGGCCTGGGGGTTGAAGTCCCTTTTCCTACTGGCTGTTTGTCTTTAACACATCAGTCTTCTAGGCAAATCTCTAAATGCTGACCTGCATTGGTAAAGGGAATCTCCTCTCTGAGTTCCCTATACTAGTGAAATCATAGGTCCAATTCGTAACTCCCTTAATTTAAATGATTTTATATCCTAGCCAGTGCTTTGTATCTGAAATGTTTGAAAGCCACTGACACAAGATTATAAACAATGATATAGTCCAACCACTAGTGAAACATGAAAGTCATGCAACAAAGCTCTTCAACAGGTCAATAGAATTTAAAGGTCTAGTAACAGTTTAGGGTTAATATTACTCTTATTGCCATGGCTACAATCTAAAGAATAAATTCCATTCTGATAGACTGCTGTGGTAATCCCATTCAAAGTAGATCTTTTGAAGGTTTCAGGACAAAAAAGGAATGTAAAAGACAGTGCAAACAATGTGGTTAAAGTCGTTGATTAGCAGTCACTTATAAGAAAAGAAGCATACAGCTTACCATATTCAGCCTTTACTAGTGGTGGGGATTGACTCCAACTCATGGTTTGGTATCTCAGCAGACTAGACCAAAAGAACTCTGATGCACCTGCCTGACACAATCACTTTCTTTGCATCTCTTCCCAGTGCCCTCTCTACAGCAGGAACTCCCTGTCATTTTTTTCAGCTCAAGAATTTCATCTCTTTTTGGTGTCCAAAGATCTGGAAAATGAGAGACAATTTCAGAGAATTATAGGTGTTAGGGACTGATACAGAATGAGTTGAGCAAAACCAGGAGAACAATTTATATAAGTGCAACAACTTTGTAAAGAAAAACAATTTTGGGGATGGCTAGATGGCACAGTGAATAGAGCACCAGCCCTGGAATCAGGAGGACCTGAGTTCAAATCCAATCTCAGACACAGACACACACACACACACACACACACACACACACACACACACACACACACACACACAAATAGCCATGTGACCTCAGGCAAGTCACTTAACCCCAATTGCCCTACCTTACCCCTCCAAAAAAAAAAAAAAAGAAAAACAATTCTGGAAGACTTAAGAACTGATCATTTCAATGAGCAACAATGTCAACAGAGGACTTTTGATAAAGTTTGTTACTTGCCTCCTGACAGAGAGATGATGGACATGATGTGAAGACATGCATTTAGCACACAGCTACTGTGTGGATTAATTTTGTTGGATTACACTAATTTGTTACAAGATGTCTTTTTCCTCCTTTCAGTTAATGGAGGGGGGAAGAGTATGGATTAAAGGAGGAGAGTGATGAACAATAGCAATGACAAGATAAAGAGAGCTACTGACACATTTTTAAAATGCATAGAAGGAAGCACAAGGAAGCACAGGCAAGCAGAACAGTTTTGAAAGCAGCATGTAGAATATATTACATAGATGTGCATTTTAAAAGCAAACATTGTGAAATGGAGATTTATGACTTCATGTAGGTCCTTTTGTATGTGTATTCTCTATGTATCAAAATGCTTTTTTATGGTGTTTAAGTTGAAAATAAAAAAGAAAGTGTAGAAAGAAGAAATAGGCAGTAGGAAGGCATTGAAGGACTGTTTTTTATTAGAAGAGTCACGACCAGGTACACGAAAATAAAAGATTAGTCTGGCAGTGGCATAAAAGACAACTTCAGAGACTGAAGACAGAGACAGATGTAAAGAAACTATTCCCACAGCCCATTTGTGTTAATGAGGGCCTCTACTATGTTGGGGGAACATGAGAATATCGAGAAAGGAACGAATGGAAGTGATAATACAGAAGCTGACTCATAAGGACTTGGGAACTAAGTGGATAAGAAGGGAGATGGATATGGAGCAAATAAAAATGTGTTCTGAAATGGATTTTTCTGCTGTTTAATCCTGCCATCAGGAACCCTATGGTTTTAGTGCTAAAAGACAATAAAAAGAACTTTTTCCCCTAGCTATGCTGAAAACAAGAAGAACAAGAAGCCCAGGTCACCTGCTTGGGGCAGATAAGTTGATGAAAATGTATAATAGAAAGAAGGTAGACCCACTCAACAACTTGCTTCTGTTTTCCCTGCCAAGGAGAATGCTCTTCAGACTGCAAAAGATACAGAACAGAAATAGTTAGCAGGGAATAGAAATCAAAACTAAATAGGGATAATCAATGTTCTCAATACATTTGAGCTATTTGATCCAGATGGATTATGTTCTAAATTCCAGAAAGAATTTGTGGACATGATTGTTGTTTTCCATGACCCCATTTGGTGGTTTTTTGGCAAAGATACTAGAGTAGTTTGCCATTTCCTTCTCTAACTCATTTTATAGTTGAGGAAACTGAAGTAAAAAGGGTTAAGTGACTTTCGTGGGGTAACCCAGCTACTAAGTGTCTGAGGCCAGATTTGAACTCAGGAAGATGATTCCTGACTCCAGGTCCAGTACTCTATGCACTATGGTGCCACCTAGCTGCCCTAGAACATGATTACTGAAGTTTTGTTTGTGATATTTGAAAAAGTATGAGAAATGGAGAAGCAGTCCAGCATCAAAGGCACACAAATGTTCCAGTTTTTATAAAGGAGGAAGGGAAGAAGATAAATTTGATTCTTTAAACCATAGTTTGGGAGCTCGATTTCAACTGCTGGCAAAATTCAGTAATGAATTATGGTTTGTAAGCACTTAGGAAAGCTCTCATCATTCACTCACTATGGTTTCCTCAAAGACAGGTCATGCCAAAATAGCTTCATTAAATTTTTTTTTTACAAGGCTTCCAAGACTGGTAGATTGTAGACATCATAATCTAGATTTCAGGAAGATTCTTTGACAAGGTTTTTCACGATTGCCTCTTATGCAACATAGAGAAGTGTGGCCTGGAAGATAGTACAGTTAGGTAGCTTCAGAACTAGTTGTATGACTATACTCATATAGCATTGGTTAGTGGATTCATGTTAACCTGCGGGGGAAAGGCTTCTTAGTGGTTGGCTGTGAACTCAGTCTTTGGTTATGCTCTATTCCATATTTTTACCAGTGATTTGGATGTGTAACAATTAAAGTAAGATAAACTGAGGCACAAAAATTCTAAGCAAATCAATTTTTGTGGTAAAGTATTAATCTACCAAATACATAGGAATACATTTTCTCACTAAACTGAGATCCCAAGTGAAAAGAAGAATTTTTTGTAAGGTTTTTGGGGAGTACAGAACAGAATATGATAGGTGATGTGATGTGATGGCATAACTGAGGTCCAGGAAACAATATGATTGGCTACAGATCTGAGGCAACATGATTGGTGGGAAGTTTGGTAATGAGGGCTAGCAATGACCTCCTTCCTTCCTTCCTTCCTTCCTTGTGACTAAGAAGTGCTCATTGTTTGAGTCCATCTTTGAAATTGCTGATAATAACCTTTTGGACAGCCAGCCAGACACCCTTGAAGGACAGCTTGGAAGGAGCCATTGGCTACTATGGATGTCTGATTGACTTCAATGACTGTATCTGCTCCAACATGCATGGAAGCAAGTTTGTGCTGCTGCTTGACATCAATGAAATTCTGCTGCCTTACAGGAAAGACGTGGTGGGCAAAGACATGTTGGTCCCACCAGATAGTGGAATTCTTAAATTTGAAAATGGTTTCTTTCCTGACTCTGTTTTTGCTTTTAATCTACAACACAACATTTTATCTTGGAATGTAGTTGCCGGGGCTGACATAGTACAATATGAGTACAGAGAGCTGTGAGACCCCATAATATGTAAATGTAAGAAAATGATAGTCTGTCCACATAATACTGTTCACGTGGCTGTCCATCAGCTCATAAAGGGTTATGGCCTCATCCAAGAGGTACCACCAAACATTGGTTACAGTTATAACTGCCAAGACTGGAGCATTGTGAATGTTCTTCAAACATTTCTCATTAGAGATCATATACTCTCCAATTATAATGCCTCATTAATTAGAAGTTTTAACCTGGTTTTAAGAAAGCTACTAACAAAAACCATGACAATACCTATATTAGATTAGATGAAAAACCTCTCTATTCAGGCTGGTTGGTGAAGATATTTCTTTAAGATTTCAATTTATCTGAGTTGTTTTTCTTATTTCTTTCTGAGAAAGGGGAACATATTGTTCATACCACCAGATGGAGAATTCTTGTGACAAAAGCTGGACAGGAAGGAGAGCTTCCTAATAGGTTTTCAACACATGTTTCAAAATGCTATTTCTTAAAAAAGAAAATGAAGTTCTCAGGTAGATTTGAACTTTTAAAATTCTTTACCCAACATCCTCAGAGTTAGTGATATTGACCCACTTGTGCCAAATAAAGAATGAGTCTTACTTCTAAAAATGTGAACTAGTGTCAGAAAGGAGCTCACAGAGGGGGAGACCAAGGATGGTCTAGTGTTATAGCAATAACTCACCTATCTTTCATTTGTCCCAAAAGTTTTAGTGCAGCTTTAACTTATCAAAACTTAAAACTGCACTATATCCTGTATAGTGTTTGCTTTTTTAGGCACTATTTCATTTAACCATTCCCCAAACTTTGTGACGTAAATATGATAGGCAATATCTCCATTTTACAGATAAGGAAAGTAAGGCTGAGAGAAACTTAAGTGACTCACTCAGTAAAAGTCTGAGACAGGTTTTTATAACTCCAAGTCCAGCCCTTCATTCATTACACCTAGAAATATATTGTCTTTTGTTTAAAAATCTCTCAAATAGATGGAACCCAGGTATATCTCTATTAATGAAAGAAATATGAGCATGGCTTTTTCTAGGGGACAGAGACCAGAGATCACATTTTTCATTGATCCAGTCTTATCCCTAGACACAATGTGCCAATGTGGGCAGTATTAAAAAGGAGGAGATATAATTACTGGGATTCAGAAGGTATGAAAACAATTTCCTCAAACCTATGAAGGTGGGGTGAATAGCAACAACTTTTTTTTTTAAACAAATGCTTTATTAACTTCTGTTTTACATCATTCATTTCCACCAGATTTTGAGTAACAATCATTTTCCCCCCATTATTCCCCTACCCAACCTCCCAGAATAGTAGTCCCACAAGATATCGCTTCCTCCAATCTGCTCTCTCCCATACCTTCTCCCACACCCCCATCGACTTTTCCATTAGAGGAAGGTGAATCTTTGTGTCCCAATGCCTGCACATCTTATCTCCCTATTACAAGCAAAAGAGTATTAATAATAGTATTTATATATATTTGAAACATTTAATGTTACGACCTCGAATTTCAGATCCATTTCCTTCCTCCCTTGTCACCCATTCCCTCTTGGGAGATAAGTAATTCAGTATATGTTGTACATGTCTAGCTATGCAAAACATTATCATAGTAGATATATTGTACAAGGCTGCTTATAATTCCCTCCCACTCATCCCACCCCCACCTGGTCCATTCCCTACATGATCCTGTCCCTCTTCTATAGTGGGTACTTCCAACCTCCCCTCACCCCAAGGATGCCCTCCCATCCATCATCCCTCCTCTCATCCCCCTTCCCCCTATCCTGCTGCAGGTTGAGATATCCCATTTAGTATGTATGTCATTTTCTCCCTGAACCAAATTCAATGTGAATGTGGTTTTGCCTTTTTAGCCTTCTTTATTCTCCCCCTTCTTTGCAACCACTTCCCCTTGCTTCTTCTACATGGGATAGTTTACCCTACCCTGTCTCTCCCCATCTCCTCTTGCCACTTACCTCTCTCACCTCATAATTTCATCCCTTGAGTATTCTCCCTTCCCGACAAATTCAACCTATGCCCTCTATCCATATATAACTGTAACCATATACACACACATTCACATATGTATTCATATGACCACACCCCCTTCTTCCATTATTTTCATAGTGAGAAAGATATCATCAGTCACAGTTATTGCTTTTCCATATAGGAATGTAAATAGTTCAACTTTGATAAGTTCCCCTTGATCTCTCTTCCCCGATTACCTTCTCAGGCATCTCTTCCTTCCTGTGTCTGGATATCAAATTTTCTATTCAATTCTGGTTTTTTCCTCAAGAATGCTTGAAAGTCCTCTATTCCACTGAATGACCATATTTTCCCCTGAAACAAAATACTCAGTTTTGCTGGGTAGGTGACCCTTGGGTTCATTCCCAGTTCTTTTGCCCTCTGGAATATCATATTCCATGCCCTTCGATCCCTCAGTGTAGAAGCTGCCAGGTCCTGGGCTATTCTGATTGTGTTTCCACAATATTGAAATTGTTTCTTCCTGGCTGCTTGTAGTATTTTCTCCTTGATCTGGGGATTCTGGAACCTGGCTATAATATTCCTGGGAGTTTTCTTTTTGGGATCTTTTTCAGGAGGTGATCGGTGGATTCTTTCAACCTCTATTTTGCCCTCTGGATCTAAAACATCAGGGCAATTTTCCTTGAGAATTTCTTGAAGGGTGATTTCTAGGTTCTTTCTTTGATCATGGCTTTCAGGTAGTCCAATAATTTTTAAATTGTCTCTCCTGGATCTATTTTCCAGGTCAGTGGTTTTTCCCATGAGATATTTCACATTGCCTTCTAATCTTTCATTTGTTTGGATCTGCTTAACAGCATCTTGATTTCTCATAAAGTCATTAGCTTCCATTTGCTCCAGTCTAACTCTGAAGGAATGAATCTCCTCAGTGAACTTTGAGATTCTTTTTCCATCTGGCAAATTCGACTTTTTAAGGCATTCTTCTCCTCATTGCCCTTTTGGGCCTCCTTTGCCATTTGAGTTAGTCTATTTTTTAAGGTGTTGTTTTCCTCAGTCAGGCTGTTGACCCTCATTTCATACTTTTCCTGCATCCTTCTCATTTCTCTTTCCAATTTTTCCTCCACTTCTCTTATTTGATTTTTAAAGTCCTTCTTAAGGTCCTCTATGGCCTGCAACCCACTCATGTTTTCCCCTGGGGCTTTTGGAGCAGGACTTCTGACCTCACAGTCCTTTTCCTGCTCTATGCCCCCAAAATAGGAGTCTAGGGTTGCATTTTTCTGTTTCCTTTGCCTTGGCATGTTGCCACTTAATTGCTTGACTTTTGGGCTTGTTGCCACACTATGGCTTTAAGGCCAGATAGAGGAATTTTCATCCCGAAGGTGTGGGGGGCAACTTCCGTTTCTGGCAAGCTGTAAACCCACCCACAACTTCCACCCTAGATCACAATTCAGATCCAGGGAGGTTAAAGCAAGAGCGATTACCCCCCAAGACTGATCGCTGGATCTCCCCACGATTTGTAGGCTGGGAGCCGGAAATGCCTCTGAAAACTACAAAATGGTGTGTCTTCTCAGCGGCTTCTAGCCCCCAGGGGAGGGAGCTGACGCATTCCCCAAATACAGGTTCCAAAGTCCATAGGACACTAACCTCTTACTTTGTCCTAGGCATGTCTATGTTGATAATTCTGGAGTTGCCACAGCTCCTGGTGTTCTGGGGTTCCTCCAGCCAGCTGCTGGCCCTGCCGCCCTGGAGCTAAAACCTCGGCTCACGCGGACCTGGGCTCAGCTCGGCTCCTGCGCTCTCCTGCACTGCCAGGTCCCAGACCGCTGCGCTGGTCCTTCCTGCAGGGCTGCTGGGCTGTCCTCAGCGGGAGGTTAGCTTCTCTGTGTCGTTCTGTGGGTGCTGGGGCTCCAGAAGTTGTTCAGAGTCCCCTTTTACATAGTTTGGGGGGAATCTGGGGGCATCTGTTTCTACTCCGCCATCTTGGCCAATAGCAACAACTTCTGTGGGTAGAATAAAATACTTTGCTAAAGTAGACTTAATTCAGCTCTATGAGGGAAGAATAACGACTCTGGAGTCATGGATGGGATCTAGATTCAAATTCTGCCTATTACTTATTCACTGTGTGACCTTAGGAGAGTCACTTAACCTCCCAAGATAGAAGATCCCAGTTCCCTCATCTGTAAAATGAGTGGATTAAACTCAATGGCTTTTTGAAATATAGGAATGTAGAAACAATGCTTTCTATTCAATCCTAGGTCTATGAGGGCAGCTAGGTGGCACAGTAGATAGAGTTCCAGGCCTGGAGTCAGGAAGACTCCTCTTTAAATCTGAGTTTAAATTGGGTCTCAGACACTTACTAGTTGTGTGACCCTGGGCAAGTCACTTAAACCTGTTTGTCTCAGTTTCCTCATCTATAAAATGAGCTGGAGAAGAAAATGGAAAACCACTCCAGTATCTCTGCCAAGAAAACACCAAATGGGGTCATGAAGAGTCAGACACAACCAGAAAATGACTGAATAACAGCAGGTCTATGATCTTATGATCCTAATTTGAACTCAGCAAATTTCCTACCCTCCATAATCTTTTGCATTTCCCCTGAATCCCAGTCATACATACACATCCTCTGCCCTGAGGCTCCCTAAATTCCCACTTCATCCCCTGGCACTCTCTTCCCTAAAGGATCTAGGTTGAGAATAGAACTGCCTGCCTCAAAGAATTGGAAGGACATCAGATCTGGTTAACAGTCTCTTCTCATTGCCCTCCTCTTCACAGAATCACTGCATGGAGGAATGGGACACTAGTACCTAGCTTTATCACATTACTCCCTCACGCACTTGTCAGAGCAGACTCCAAAGCACTACTGAGGGGACACCACTAGCATTTGTCCTAGCACATTCTGCGGTCCAGTACTATTTGGGATTGGCACACTGTTGGGGGTAGTTCCCCAAATCATTTCTTTTTGATCTATTGTACTTCTACCAAGAGTTCCCACTGGGAGCTATCAGAATATAACATACAGTTCACACGGAAGTCTCTTCAAATACAAGGAGGAAGGTCCCAGCTCCCAAATAGCCTTCAAAATATACAAACTTTATTTTACCCCCACAAAAATGCATAAAATGCATTGAAGACTATAGCCCCTAAACAATATAATTCTTCTTACTCTCTGAGAGGTCCTACCTTCATTCCAGGATCCTATTTAGTCCTCCTGACTCACAGCACCACCCTGTTAAAGTACAATTTAAAAACTACCACGAGGCAAGGGAAATACAGAAGGGAAAAGAACAAACATTCATTAAATTCCTGCTATGTGCCTGCAGCTCTTACAGATATATATATATATATATATATATATATATATATATATATATATATATATATATATATATATATATCCCTGTGAGGTAGGCACTATTATTTATCCCCATTTTATAGTTTAGAAAACTGAGCTAGACTGAGGTTAAGTGACTTGCCCAGGATCACATAGCAAGAAAGTATATGAGGCTAGATTTGACCCAAGGTTTTCTTGACTCCAGGTTCCGAATTCTATTTACTGTGCTATCTAGCTGCCCCAAGGGCCTTTTTTCTTAGCTAAAGCCTTGTGTCTTTGCCTAGTACTCTGCATATAAAAATTTTATACATACATGTGTGTGTCTGTATGTATATGGCATGCCCTCATCAGAGAAGATGCTGTGCTGTATAAGCAAAGCAGAATTGAAATAGCTCACAAGAAACATGAGATACGCAAATTTAGAAAATCAACCCTAGGGGTGGCTCGATGGCTCAGTGAATAGAGCACTGACCCTGGAGTCAGGAGGACCTGAGTTCAAATCCAGCCTCAGACACTTGACACACTAGCCATGTGACTTTGGGCAAATCACTTAACCCCAATTGCCCTCCAAAAAGCAAAAAAAGAAAAAGAAGAGAAAAAGAGGAAGAGAAAGAAAGAAGGAAAGAAAGAAAGAAAGAAAGAAAGAAAGAAAGAAAGAAAGAAAGAAAGAAAGAAAGAAAGAAAGAAAAAGAAAATCAACCCCACATGAACTATTTGTGCCTGATCTGTGGTAGAGCATTCTGAGCTCATGTTGGTCTGATCAGCCATAGTCAGACCCATTGTAACTTGACTCTAACATAGTGGGGCCATTTTGGTCCTCTTCAAGAACAAAGGACAGCAACCAACTAGGTCTTCAGTCTTATGGAACTACCCTAAGGGCTTAGATTTCCTTGAAAGGGAAAAGATGTAAAGATGTAAGAAAGTTGGTCATCCTTCCTATTGCCAGAGAAACTCAAGGTTATAGGGGAGGACAACATTCAGAGATTTTGCTTCTTTGTGTTATAGCTTTAGTAGTCTGGTACTGTCATTCTGGCCTTAACCAGGAGGCCGGCACTGCCCAGGAACTCCTCTTCTCACAAAAATGAGATGAGGCCATAGAAGGTGTGCTTGTCAAATCTGACAATTAAGTGAAATTGGGAAGGTCAGCTAATACTTAATACTTACTTGGATGGTAGAGCCAGAATCGAAAGACAGACAGAGAGAGAGAGAGACAGAGAGAGAGAGAGAAAGAGAGAGAGAGACAGAGAGAGAGAGAGAGAGAAAGAGAGGATAGATAGATGACAGATAGATAAATGGATAGATAGATAGATAGATAGATAGATAGATAGATAGATAGATAGATAGATAAGCTAGGACAATGGACAGGATTGAAGATGGTGAGGTAAGATAATGGCTAATATTTACATAGTATTTACTATATGTCAAGCACTGTGCTAAGTGCTTTATCTCAAATGAGATAATTTTAAGTATCTCAAATGAGATAATAACCTCATATGGTTTGGGGTTAATATTCTGGAACAATAATTCATTTACTAAAATGACTGGAACTACAAGGTTCCTTCCTTGATCATTCCCCTGAGGGAATGAAATCCTGAGATCCTTGAATGGAAAATGGACCTCTGCTTTTAAGCCTATGTTGGTGCTGACCACTCCAGCGGGGTGGGGAGGCACAATCTTACCCGGATGGGAGTTAAGTTTGGTTAGCACTCTTGATCTGTTTTAGCCTTTGTTCTTTACCTTTTACATATTTACCTACAAGCAAGGAAAAGTTCACAAGGGTTTTTAGGCCAGAGAAATTTTTTTAAAAAATATTTTCAGTTAGATTGAAAAGGAAACTCTTTAAATACTTCCAATAGTGAGCATCAGGCCTGAAGCCCAAAAGGCTTGAGTCCAAAGCCTGCCTCTGACACATACTGGCTGTGTGGCCCAAGGCACACAACTTTTTGTCTCAGGGCTCTTTTGTTTCAGGCAGCTCCCAGAAGACGGTAAATTTCAGAGAAGGTGCTCACCCTGCAATGGTAGAGTTCCCTCCCCAAGAGCTTTCATTACCAATGAAATCACAGGTCTAGCTCTTATCCCTACCCTACAAGTATAAGATGGGTGAGATCTGGTTTAGACAATGTATCCCAAGACAAAGAGGAAAAGATCTGGGGATTTTATTGCATTAAACGGGAAAGGGAAGAGGGAACAAGCATTTATTGAGTGCCTACTAAGTGCAGACTTTTCAAATGTTATCTCATCTGATCCTCAAAACCCTGGGGGTTAGGTGCTATTAGTATCTTCATTTTACTCTTGAGGAAAGCAAGGCAGGCAGAGGTTAAGTGACTTGTCCAGGGTCATGCTCCTAGTATCCGAAGCTGAATTTGAACTCAAGTCTTTACTGACTCAAACCCAACTCCCAAACCTCTTCACCACTCTAAAAGCTCACTATGAATCAACAGTAAGGCACAGAAGTCCCTAAAACTGCCTCTATCTTAAGCTCCACAAAGAGAGGTTCCCATGTCCCTACTTAACACTTTTATTGCTATCAAACTCTTATCTGAAGGACAGATCCATTTCCCAGGGGACCCTTTTCCACAGAAACTACTGAGGGTTAAGAACTGTTCCATTCATTCATTGGGCTCATTATCACTGTCCTCAAGTGCAAAATAAATAAATAAATAAATAAATAAAACAAAGCTTTATGGGTAGGCACTAGGGAGAAACACGTCTCAGTAATACTGCTTGGGGGCATATTTCTCATCAGAGCATCTTAATCCTCTCTCTCATCCCCCTTCTACCTACCAATTAAGGCTTATACTAGAAACCCTTGGGTATTAGCACCAGACAAATCACACAAACTGCCAGGGAAACAGATCTGATACTTTTTAATCCCTAACAACATACTCACACTGACTCACATCCCTTTACCTGCTATACCTGCTCTCCTTCTCCCACTAAGGTAATAGCTCCAAGCACAATACTAACTTTCCAGCCATATTCCAACTTCCTTACAGCGTGTGTAGCATGTGAAGACTTCGCACACACACCCCATTCCTAGCATCAAGAGATTGTCCTGTGGCTCCTTTATAGTTGGGGGAGGGGAAGGGGATGAAGAGAGGAGTTAACACCATAGGCAAGTAGGAGCACTCTTCAGTTTAGGGCTCAGCTGCTTCCTCTTCAGAAACTCTAACAGTGCGCTTTCCCTGGTTCACCTCTCTGTTTGTCTCCCCTTGGGTGTCTCAGGGGTAAATGCATCACAGGAAACCCAGAGGAACTGTTAGGACCTTCTACTGCATGCCTGCCCCCTTCCAGTGAGTTCCACAATATTCTGGGCATAATTCCCTGGTTTCCTTTCCTATGCATCTTCTTGTTCCATGATTTACTCTGCTGACAATTTTTCTTCACCAGGTGGTATGGCTCCTCCCTGTTCTTTTTGTGCACTTTCATCTGCAGCTGGACCCACTCCTTCTCTGTATTTTGTTGATTATTCTTGCAGTCATTGCCTGCTGAATCTCTAAGGTATGGGGCATTGTCAACAAGCTGTCCAGCCTTTGCCTTAGTGATACCTTAGCCTAGGTCTAAATGATGTCACATGATGTTCAAAGGTGCAGCCTCCCCCAATACCTCTCTTAGGCTGAAAAGTTGTTGCACAACTTCCTCCTACTCTCAGACTTTATATGGGTTTCTCTCCTCCAGTGATCCTGGACTCAAGTTACTGTTGTTACAGGAGGACACCTTAGACCCACCCTCACTGGTTCTTATCCATGGTACAGATATTGCCTGTATTCCAGTTTGGGCGGGGGGGTAAGCTGCCTACACTTATGTTGTAAATGCCCCAACATTCCACATCAAAAACAGAGGCCCAGGCCCAGGCCACAACATAATTTAGCTCTACAGACAAGAGGCCTTGGCGCATCTCCTGGTCACCTCCATCACTGCTATCCCTCATCTAACTTCATCATCCCAAACCACTCTGAGTCTAGATGATTTGGCTCCCTACCGGTAACGTGGGCTACGTGTTCTATTGTCCCACACTAGGGTACCTTCCTATGGCACATAAATCTCAGCCTTATGATACTAGATAGGTAAAAAAAAAATCACATATTTAGAGGTGGAAGAAAACCGTAGAGTTCATGTACAACTACTTTTACATCCTTGAGGTATATGCCCGGTAGTGGGATCACTGGGTCCAAGAGTATGAATAGATGAGTGCTATTTCTCCCCAAATTCCAAATTGTTTTAGAGAATGGTTACAGCAATTCACAACTTCATCAATAGTGTGTTAGTATACTTGTCTTCCCATAAACCCTCCAACATTGTCTAAATGTGTCTTACTTCCTTTTTTGCAATTTTGTGGATATGATTTTCTAAAACCTTGAAGCTGTTTAAATGAGCATTTCTCTTATCATTAGTGATTTAGGGAATTTTTTCAATACAGTTGTTGGTAGTTTGTCCTTTTTTTTTAAACCTCTATCTATTGACCATAATCTTCTGGGGAATGATTTTTGATTTTATATATTTGTATCTATTTCCTGTGTATATTGTATATTAAACTCTTTGTTTTCCAACATTAGCAGCTTTTCTCCTTATTCTAGTTGAATTGTTTTTTCATTCATGCAAGACCTTAAAAAAATGTAGACAAAAAAGGTTATTTTAGCCTTCTCGATACCTTATTTGACCAAAAGCGTTCCTCTAATTACAGTTATAAAGTATTACATTGCTCTTTATAGTAACAAAGAGTGGGAAACAAAGTGAATATCTATTAATTCAGTAATAGCTAACAAATCATGGTGCATAGATATAAGGCAATATCACTGTCATACGGAACAATGGATATGAGAAGTACAAAGAGGCATGGGAAAACTTATATGGAGTTATACAAAAGGAAATAAGCTGAGCCCAGAAAAGCAGTATGCACAGTGACTACAATGAGGAGTAAACCTCCTTGTATGACATCTATTTAGACCAACAATATTTATATTATACGCCACAATAAAGTTAAAATGGATATGTGATCTGAATGTTTTTAAACACTAGGGGAAAAAAAAAACTAAGGGAGGAGACACAGATCAAGAGCCTTTCATGTTTATGGTTAGGGGTAGAGTTCTTAACCAAACAATGGAGAGAAATGGTCACAAAAAATAAACAAGTTTAATTTAAGAAAGTGAAGATCAGGGGTAACTAGGTGACCACTAGGTGCTCACTGGTCCTGAGGATCTGTGTTCAAATCCAGCCTCAGACACTTGACATAATAATTGCCTGTGTGACTTTGGGTAAGTCACTTAACCCCAATTGCCTTGCCTTTCCCCCTACAAAAAAAGTAAAGATTATTTTCACTGACAAAATGAGTGATGCTAGTATAAGCATAGAAGAATGTCTATTAACACAAAATCTTTGCATCAAATATCTCTAATTTTTTTTTTTTTTGCTTTTTGGAGGGCAATTGGGGTTAAGTAACTTGCCCAAGGTCATGCAGCTAGGTTTTTGTTTGTGTGTGTGTTAAGTGTCTGAGGCCGAATCCGAACTCAGGTCCTTCTGACTCCAGGGCCGACACTCTATTCACTGCGCCACCTAGCCACCCCAAATATCTCTAAATTTTTGATAGCTACGTAATATGAGGAACTAACAAAATAAAATACCACAAGTCATTCCCTAATGTATAAATGGTCAAAAGATATAACAAATAGCTCTCCAAAAATAGAATTGTAACCTATTAACAATTATGTGAACAATTGCTCCAAATTGCTATCAGTAAGATAAATGCAAATAAAAACAACTCCAATGGTTTGCCCCATACCTAGCAAATTGGCAAAGATGATAAAAAAATAGGAATAATCAATGTTGGAAGGGCTGGGGAAAGAAAAGCAATTAGTTACATTGATATACTGTTGCTGGTTCAATCCTTCTGGAAAGCAATTTGGACTTTTTCTGAGAAAGTGACTAAAATCCCTAAACTTCAATCCAAAGATCTCATTGTAGGAACATGCTGCAAGGAAGTCAAAGAAAGACAGGTTCAATGCACTCTGAAATATTTATTGCAGTATTTATAAATACTGTCCTTCCCACCAACTGGAGAATAGTTAAACAAATTGTGGTACATTAATGTAATGAGCTATTGCTATGCCTTAAGAAGTAATGAATATGGGGAATACAAAGAGGTATGGGAAGACATATACACAGACACAAAGGGAAATAAGCAAAATCAGGAAAAAATATGCACAATGTCTACAACAGAAAGGAAGGAAAGAAGGGGGAGAGAGACAGAGACAGAGAAAGAGAAAGAAAGAAAAGGAAGGGAAGGAGGGAGAGAAGGAGGAAAAGAAAAGCATTTAAAAGTATTTTTAAATGTATAAAAGAGGGTGGAAGGAAGTTCAAAAGGGGCAGCGACAAGCAGAGCAATGTTTGTAGTGCTATATTAAACTGTATGTGTGCGTGTGTGTATATATATATATATATATATATATATATATATATATATACATTTAAAACAATGTAATAGAGTCACAGTTTCCTATAAGATCTTTCTGAATTTCATTGTATTTGAAAAGTTCATGTTTGTTGATTTCCTAGTTATAATATATTTTTAAAAAGAAAAATTATGAAAAAAGTTAAAATGGTGGTTAGGAGTGGATGATCTCTAAAGTCCCTACCTATTTTCAGTCCTAAAATCAGTATTTAATTTTTCCCATGATGCATTGAGGGGGATGAACAAAGGACTATTTCCCTCATTTTATAAGTTATTTTGAAGATCATGGAGAAAAAGGGCAGAATTAAGCACATCTGCCTCACTGCTCAGGCCTCCTTCCATTAGACATATTTCTCAGTACTTTAGACTCTAATGATACTCCTACTTGGAAGTGATCTTGCCCTCCTTAAATCTCTCATATCACTCTGGACCTTTTATTGACCTTTATTATAATCTATTTTTAATTAGAGTTACTTGTGTATTTATTTTATCTTCTCTATTATATCATAAGCTTCTGTAGCAAAAACCAGTCTCATTTCATCTTTGTATCCCCAAAACCAGGACAACTAGGTGGTGCATGGATAAAGTGCCAGGGAGGCTTATTTTTCTGATGAGGAATCAGGAAGACTCATCTCCCTGAGTTCAAATCCAGCTTCAGACCCTTACTTGCTGTGTGACCTGGGCAAATTACTTAACCCTGTTCACCTCAGTTAAAGCTCTATAGAATGAGCTGGAGAAGGAAATGGCAAACCACTCTAGTATCTTAGCCAAGAGAACCCCAAATGGGATCACAAAAAGGCAAACATGACTAAAAAAAAAGTAAACAATCCCCAGAGTTGATACAGAAGCCACACCATTAATGACTGCTTGTTGAATTGAATTTGCTATATACAGAGTTTGCATGCCTAAATATTCTAGCTGAAGCCCTGGAATAACTTTGTTATGGAAGAGGTTTGCCAAGATCTCTGATTTATATCTGTTCATGTGAATTTGTTGTGGATCCATAGGAATAATAAATTCCTGATGGTAAGGCAATATTTCCACAGAGATACTAAGAGAGCAATTGCTGTTGTATATTCTTCATTTTCAAAGAGGACCAATAATATCATGATGTAATTAGCATTGTCTTGACTTGATGTGAAATGGATTTAAGTGAGGCAGAATTGTGCAAAGTTGTCAGCCTCACTCTCTCCTTCAGAGTCATCAGAGTCCAGTGGCAGGACAAAAGTCAAGATGACTGGCAACAGCCTGGGATGCAGGGATAACGTTGGTGTCTTTGATGTCTGACCAAGCTCTAAATGCTCCACAATGCCTGCTTCAGCTGCCTTCATGGTTATTGGAACAAATTGTTCTCATCCATCCATTCTTCCAGTGGTAAGTCTTCACAAGCTTGGGATAGACATCCCCCAAACTCACCATGGAGTTTGAGGCCTGTTGGTTATCCTTAACCTGATTTAGTCCATCTGATGAGATGCTTTTACTTGGGTGAGGCCACTGGGCATGCTACAGATCATTGGAGCATAATCCCATTGGATTTAGAGTAGAAGATCTAAGTAATAAAGCCCCAGCATGACCTAGGCAATATCCTGAACTTTGCTGAGCTTCAGTTTTCTTATCTTTTATTGGTGTCAATAATACATACCTCACAAGGACAAGAAGAACTACTTTCAGAGAAGTAAAACCCTATAGGAATCAACCATTATTTTTTCCCAAGGTTATCAAATGTTAAATATCGCATAGAATACCTATTTAAAGACTCCAATCACTCCATCATATAAAAGGATTTCAGAACCTCAGAGTTTCTTCTGGTCTTAACCTTCTCACATTTTTAGCTTTTAGAATTTAGATGAATCATTAAGGGAGAAGGTGTATGGGGAAGGACCAAGAGGGGGTGAAGTATTGAATTACAGTTATCCCTTCCATGTCTTGATTTTTCCCATAGTGGTTTTGTTATATTGCAAATTGGCATAAGAAATTAAATAGGAATTTTTTAGGAGTTTTGTGGAAGCTACAGACAGCACGTGAAGGCCAGCAGACAACACAGAAAAAGTGCAGAAGTTCAGAAATGCATAAAATATATGGATAGTATTGTATAATATCAACATATTGTATCTTTTAATACCATAATAATTCAGACTTCTTCTCTGGTACAAAGAGAGGACCAAAAAATTTCATGCAGATTTTCTAGAAGGCAGGGGCACTGTGCCCCCTAACCTCCACAGTATGGAAGAGATAACTGTACTGTATTAGATCCAGATACTGAATTTGAAGCTTTGTGCTGTCACTATATTTCAGGGTATAAAATTTTACTTTGCTCTTTATGCTATTTTCTTACCTTGAGTACATTACTTCTCTCTGGGAGGCATCCTTTCCTCTTTAAAATGAGGTGTTTAGATTAGATGATCTCTGAGGTCTCTCACAGCTCTAAAACCTATGATTCTAGGACTAGTTGGGACTGGCCTATTTGTTCTCTCTGCCATGCTCTGTTTACACTTACCTACCCCCCCAAACACAAATGTTGGGGACATTTTAAGAGTTTGTTTTAGCTATAAGATTTATATCCTTTTTTAAAAAACTATATACTTTTTATGCTTCAGAAAAGTATAGTTCAAACAGTCTTCTTACTAGATATTTTTGTTAGCTTGTGCTGGTTTTGGATTTCTTCTTTATCACAGGAAAGATGACTCTTATATTGATCCCTTGTTTAAACTTTGGCAAAATAAAGTGAGAAACTGAATTCTTTTTTTTTTCTTTTTGGAGGGCAATTGGGGTTAAGTAACTTGGCTACACAGCTAGGTTTTTTTTGTTTGTGTGTTAAGTGTCTGAGGCTGAATCCGAACTCAGGTCCTTCTGACTCCAGGGCCAGCACTCTACTCACTGCGCCACCTAGCTGCCCCTAGAGAAAGTGAATTCTTTATAAGACAGCAAGCATAAGGGACTACTATGTGGCAGGTGCTATGCCAGAGGTGGGGAACCTGCAGTCTTGAGGCCACATGTGGCCTTCTAGTTACTTGGAGGTGGCCTTTTGACTGAGTCCAAGTTTTACAGAACAAATCCTTTTATTAAGGGGACTTGTTCTGTGAAACTCTTACAAGTATTATCTCATTTGATCCTCCCAACAACTTTGGGAGGTAAGTGCTATTAATCCCATTTTACAGTTAAGGAAGCTGAAGTAGAGAGCAGTTAATGACTTGCCTAGAATCACAGAGCTAGTAAGTGTCTGGGGTCAGAATTGAATTCAGATCTTCCAGATTCCAGGCTCAGTGCTCTATCCACTGAGCCATCTAGCTTACAATGATAAAGCATTGGGTTGGTACCATAAAAAGATGCCAAAATCATAAATGTTATAGAACAGTTCCTTTAAAAAAAAGCCTACTTATTTTTTGCTACCTCAGCTGCTCTGACCCTGGCAAACATTGTACTTTGTACAAATTAAAGCTTTGTTCCTGCCCCATAATCAATTATGTAAACAAATTATAAAAGTCTCCAGAGGTTCATCCATCTAGCTTGGGCTCTGTCCAGCTACAGAACTGCATAGCTATTGCCAAATGCTTTAATTCAATTCCATTCTTGAGAGCTTGCAGGTAATTTCATGGACAGGCACTGATCCCCATGAATGGATCTTTGATTAGAATGCCCTGGTTTATTAGTGAGTAGTGAGTAGTGACTTTGGACAAAATATTTGGCAGGTAATAATTAAATGTGTTCACAGAAGATCATGCTGCCCCCTGAGTATCCATCCAAGAAGCACTTATTCTTCCCCACCTTCAGCTTCGCTTATCCAATTTTTGCCCATTTTTCAGAGTGCAATTCATACACTTCCCTTCCATTGAATTCTTCTCTGATACAGTAATTAGCTGATGATCACATTCCTGGGTATACCCTTCCACTCGTGTAGGAAAAAAAACTCATTTCTACCTTCTAATCCTGTGGGATTCTTATTAATTTTTCAGTCAATCAACAAGCATGTATCACATACCCAGTATATGCTTGCATTATACTAAGTCCTTCAGATAGAAAGGGAAAAGCAAGACAATCTTTGCCCTCAAGGAGCTTATATATCCATATCTTCTTATCAATTCTCCATTAGAGATCTACCCAATGAGCTAGAAACCTTGCTCTAGGTCTTTGGATATTTTGCAGGTGCCATTACAGCACTTAGTCTTATCCTGTGTAACTCTCCCCAACCCTCACCCATACCTCCCATTTCCAACAAGTCATCTATACAGGATAAACTAACAATGTGGCAAAGTTAAGACTACGAAAAACTGTCAGGTCCTGAGAACTTCCTATATGACAGAGCAACTGGGGTCCTTTAGTAGAAAAGAAACGATACTTATTTTATGTTCTTGAGGTACCTTGGGGGACTTTAAAAGTTTGGCAACCAAACGGAGCAATGTTATCTTTTGCTTTTGTTACATGACCAGACCAACTATTTTTCTGATCATACATTGCCTGAATGATGTTTTTTATGCTGTTCCTTGTATGTAAGTGTAACACCTACTCTGGGGTTACTCCCCCAGTACTCCCCCTACACCTACACTTACAGGCCAGGTTCCTGGAGGAGACTACTATGCAGTCTGAGTGTTCTAGGGATAAGCTGGGCTTCTAGCACTTTAGTTCCTAAGGTTCCATTGGCATGCTCCCACTTAACAGTCAGTCAGGGTCCATTAGTTTTTAGGAAAGGGACTTAAATGACATAGTAAGGATAATAGTTGCATTTCCTTCCTAATCTTGCAATGAACTCTCCTACAATTACACACAACATATGGGGCAAGAGCACTATCTTAACTCCTCTCCTCATGCAAATTAGGTGAATTTTTCCTCAAAATATACTGAGACCATCTTCAGGTCTCTGACTCAGGGGATTAAAGGCTCAGGCTGTGGTTATCATTTCCTGGTCATTGAATACAAAGTAGCCTCAAAGAGCTCCAGGAACTCTCTAATGAATGGTCAGGATTCAGCCAACAGGGTTTTGCTCAGGGGAATCACTGAGGTCTTCTCAACACCTATCTTGTTGAATATCATTCTCCCACTATGGCTAAGTAAATATTCTTTTATTAACTGATCTCCAAATGTCTCATTTTGTTAAAATATTGAAATTAAGCACCAGAGGACTGGTCTGCCTTGATTAAATACAGAACAACAGCCGTGGGGAAAGTGGGAGAGTGAAATACAATAGTAATAAGGCCTATATAGAGAACAGATAAGTCAAAATGGTGCCTCCAACTCCTAGCTGTGGAAATCCTTTTCCTCCCTTAATATGGTCCTCTTTAAGTTCCCTCTTAGGTTTAATTCTGCTGGGGGTACTACTCATCCTAGTTCCCAGGATCGGTGCCTTTCCTGAGTCTGTTTCAGGCACCTCTCCTGAAGAGTCACACTCCCTAAAGTCATTATCTTCCTTGGGTGCCTGTCTTTCCACCCGGTCATCTCCAACCACTTCCCTCGGCATTGGCCACTGAAAGTTCTGGCGGTTGCTTCTCTTGTCTGTGGTCACCAGTGGAACTTCCAATGGAACTTTAGGATATTTTGAACTCATAAGGACACAACATGTATACACCTACCTTTGAATATTCGTTCACCTAAGACCAGGAAGAGAACCTTCAGAGACAGAGACAAGTGCTCATAGCCATTATGACCAGGTGAAAGCCTAGGCAGGCACCCTTCCCCCACCTGGCTCTTGCGAATATAGCTCAAAGTTACCCTGCCTCCTCACAGCTGCAAAGAAAGGAGAAAGTGACGTAGGGGCTGGCTGCCCCTTTGTATACCTGCTGGGTACCAGCTCAGCAAACCCTGAGTCATCAATTCTTCTCATTCTGTGACCATTTTAGGAGTCATCTACTTATCTATTGGACTAAAACCAGGAAGGGAATATTAGCATATGTTTAAAGCACTGACCTACATAGGCTAATTCACCTATGCTATGTCAGTGAATACACTTCAGTCTTTTACTCCTACCACAAACTCTCCATTGCCTTTTGGGCCAACTGCAATTTTTATTTTTTGTAAGTAATGTTGTTCAATAAGTCACAACTATGTAACACCCTGAGTGAATTTGGTGGTAAAGAGCTGGGGGATTGTGTCAGGAAAAAATCTCATTGAAAATACTGCACATGGGAGGGGGGCTAGGTGATGCAGTGAATAGAGCACTAGCCCTAGAGTTAGGAGGACCTGAGTTCAACTCTGGTCACAGACCCAACACAAAAAACTAGCCATGTGACCTTGGGCAAGTCACTTAACCCCAACTGCCCCTCCAAAAAGCAAAAAAAAAAAAAAAATACTGCACAAAGTCAGAAATACAAGCCAGATTCTACTATTCCTCATATTTAATCCAGAAGTCAGCTTATTGTCCATTTAGAAGATTAAATGAATTGCCCAGTCCATTAAATTGCATGCTAGATTCTGAGCAATTTTCATTCTTTATTCACTGGGATTTTCCTAGGTGGATTTCTAGGTCCATCTTTTTTAAGGGTTCAAGCAAGCATCTCACTGAGGGAATTCTTTATTACTATGAGGTTTGCTTTAAAAAATAGATTATCCACAAACAGGAATATTTGAGCATCTCACCATTCACAGGAAAGCCATCTTCCATTTGTGCTCCACATAGGACAGTCTTTATGACAATGGCAAATACACCATACACATTTTTTTCTTTTTTATGCCTTGCTATATATTGATAATCAGAAGCTTAAAGATACCTTTGCAATTGAATCTATCAAAAAATTTTTGAATGATCTTAGAATCAAATATAAACTAATATGTCTGACTTTTAAAATTTATCATAATATAGCCCCATTCTAACTTTCCTGGCTTATTACATATTATTCAATTCCATATACCCTACAATTCCACCACATTGGTGTCCTTGCTGTCCCTCACACATGGCACTCCATTTCCTGTCTCCCTTCCTTTGCAATGGTTGTCCCCCATTCCTAGAATGCACTCTCTCCTCACCTCTGCCTCTTGGAATCAAGACTTCAAACATGCCCTTCCACATGCAGTCTTCCTAGTCTCCCCACCTGCTATTACCTACCTATCTCCTCAACAAAGTAGCTTTATATAGCTCCTTTCATGTGTATCAATTTCGTATGCATGTTATCCTTCATGTAAGAATGTAAGTTCATTTCTCTTTTGTGTTTCTACTCCCAGCACCTACCTACGTACTTGGCACCTAACAAGTACTTAATAGATGCCTGATTTATTGATTGATCTTGGCTTATGCATGGGAGGTATCTAGATGAAGCTGGACCTTTAAGGTGGCAGAAGTCTTAAGGACAAATTGGCACAGGCAGGAAATGAAGATGCACCACTTGGGAGGTGGCTATTTCTATGTTCCAGATGGGTGATAATGAGAGCTTGTATTGGGGAGGATTGGTGGCAGAGGGAACAGAGAAGAGAGAACAGATGCAAGAATTATTGTGGAGATAAAGCAGCCATTAACTGATCATGCATAAGAGATGAGGAAGAGGGAGAAATCAAAGAAGACCTCATGGGAGCATTTAACATGGGAGACAGGATAAATGTTGAAGTCATTGTAAGATTGGGGGACAATTGAGTAAATCAATCAAATCATTACTACACACACACACACACACACACATTTAAAGTAACTGACAAGATGCTATATCCTACTACCACCATCAAGTGAGAACACATCTCTATCAAATCATTTAATCTTAGACTTGAGACTAAGTGAAAAGAAATCCTTTATTCAATGTAGATGGCCATGGAAAGTACTATATGAAAGGGAGTGGATGTTGCACAGGCAGTATATTCAGATTGGATGAAATAATTTGATCACATCCCATAGGGTCATATATAAAGAAGAAAATCAGTTTGGAACCCAGAGATTTGAGTGTCTCATGGCAGAGAGGAGAGAGAGCCACCATTGAGAAGGAATTGTTTGAGGGGGATGTATTGAAAAGAGCACCTTGGTCATCTACCCCTCCCCTCTTCACTGGAAGAGGACCCAGTGAACTTTAGTGGACTGGAAGATTTGGGTTTTTTCATCAGTATCCTAGCAATGTCCCCAGAGTAGCAACAAATGACAGTAGTGTCTACATTAGGAACTGAGGATCAACTGGATGAGATGAAGAAAAGCAGACTCAAGACTCTACAAAAAGTCCAGCAGAAAAGTCACACCATATCTAAGGGGAGCATCTCAAGAGTTCCAGCAAAAAGACTTCCAGTAGCTATGATTTACCTCTTTGCCACATGGACTCTTTAAACTTGGGCCTAATTTCTCTTGATTTGTATATTTATTGGAAGGAGAGTGTATCACAGACTCTTGGAGGAATATTTTATACCAACTGTTTTTACTATACAACCTCATTAAGTATTTTTTCCAAAAGCTAATTATTAGCTAACTAACTGATTTCCCTGATAATAGTGAGGAAATAGTGGGGCCTGTAAGCTATAACATTAGAAAGACAACCCAAAAGAACACTGTAGTAGTCAAATTCTGGGATTCAACTTTCTAGTGTAAGGGGTGGGGGAGGGTTGAGAAAGTGACACCTAGATTGGGTGCTACCTCAGAAATAGTGAAGAGGCAAAAAGAATCATCCAGGGACTACTAAAGTCTGAAAGAAGAACAAGTTTTGGAGGAAAACAATATAATTAGTTTGGGATATATGGAAACTGAGGTTCTAGGTGGTTTATTCAGTTAGAAATGTCCTGAGGGCAGCTGGAAATGGGTTTTTGAAGTTTAGAAAAGAGGTCAAGGACAAGAGAATTAGATTTTGCAGTTATCTGCATAAAGGTAAGAATTGAGACTTGGGACCCTAATACTTATATAATGAGGTTTTCACCCCCTAAAGTCCTTCCATGATACCTCATGGTACCATGAAAGTGTCCCTGGCTTCCAGAAGAAGATATCAATGCAGGACAAGCCCTGACAGTTTTTATGTAGCTAAAAACACATTTAAGTACGGGACTGTGAATAGACTGCAATTCTGTTATCCAAGGACCAGACTAGCTAAACACAGAGAGGCCAGTCACCAGGTTAGTCACAGGATGACAGATTATTATTTTTTTGTCCATCTGAAATCTTGAAGACACAAAAGTGTTGTAGTCTCCATCGTTAGTGAGAATATTATACCACCAATAAAACTACAGATCATTAACAGTGAAGCAATGAAGTATTACTTTAGGTCAATGTTGTGGGATAGGAGGCTGGAGTAGATAACTTCTTAGGCCCCTTCCAATTCTGAAATTCTCTGATTTAAAGAGTCTATAAGACTAAAAAAACCTGGATTTTGGAATTAGGTTGCCTGCTGATCTTGGAAAGAACAGTTTCAGTTGAATGGTAGAGACAAAAATCTGATTACAAGGGTAGTGAGGAAATGAAATTTTGGAATATGGAAAATTTTTTCAAGAAGTTTAGCATTTATAGAGAAGAGAAAGATAAAAACAATATGTGGGTAGACTAGAAGAGTCTAAAGACAACACTTTTTATAATTCAGAAAATGAGATTTTATAACAAGATTGGAAAAGTTAGTGGCACTGAAGAAGTTAAAGCTACATGATGTAGACTAGATGACCACGAGAGCAAGGTCTTGGAGGAAGTCGGAGGCAACTGGATCCAAGGGCTTGAAGGCTGAGGAATTAGCTATCATGAATTGTAGAGCTATTTCTCTTTTGAGTGGGGGACCTTGGGTGATGTGATGATGATACCACAGTTTTGAGGAATGGAAGAATGGACCTTGAAAGTTCACAATGGAGAATCTCAATCTTCTTGAAACAGGAGAACCTAGGCTTTTTTTTTTTTTTAAACTATGGGAAGTGGGGTGGGGGTGGGGTAGACAACTGGAGAAAAGAAACGAATCCTCACTACAGTTGAATTATTGAGAAAAGCAATATTGAGTCTCAGAAGGATTCTACTAGGTTCAATGGATATAGATTGGAATGGCTGAACCATTGCATTCTAAGATGACCAGGCCAGCATATCAGTTTCCTTTGGGAAAAGCTATGTGTGCGTTAAGGGGAGGATATTTGTTTTATTTTTCATTTTAGTCATTTGTACTTGGCATGATGGATAGAGCACTGGACTTGGAGTCAGGAAGACATGAGTTTGAATCCCACCTCTAACACTTACTAATTTGACAACTCAGGTAACCTCTTTCAGCCTCAGTTTCCTAGTCTGTGAACTGGAAATAATAATAGCACCTATTTCAAAGGGTTACCATGAGGATCAAATGAGAATATATGTGAAGCAATTTATAAACCTTTTTTTTCATTTAAAAATATTTTTTTCTTCCCAATTACATGTAAAAATAATTTTTAACATTTGTTTGTTTTTTTTTTTTAATTCTGAGTTCCAAATTAGATTCATCCTTCCCTCCTCTCAGCTGTCCCTGAGATAGTAAGCAATCTGCTACAGGTTATACATGTGCAAGCATGTAAAGCATTTCCAAAACTGCCATTTCATAAAAGTAGACTCAAAAAAAAAGTGAAAAGTAGCATGCTTCAGTCTGCATTAAGACAACACAGTTCTTTTTTTGGAGACAGATGGAATTTTTCATTAGTGTCCTCTGGGATTGTCTTGGATCACTGCATTGCTGTTCCAGTTCTGCTCACTTCACTTTGTATTAGTTCATGTAAGTCTTTTGAGGGTTTTCAAAAAATGATTCTACTTGCCATTTGGTAGGTGCTATTACTATCCCCATTGCACAGATGGGGAAACTCAATCAGGAATAGGTTAAGTGACTTACCTAGGGCCACACAGTCAGTAAGTATCAGAGAATGAATTTAAACTTAGGTGTTGTGCATTTAGGGAAAGTCCTCTATCATGCCACCCATAAGGTTTCTCTCCAGTGGGAATTCTCTGATGTTCAGCAAATTGGGAATAACATCGGACATTCTTTCCATGTTGATTACATATGCAAGATTGTTCTCCACTGTGGATTCCCTGATGTTTAGCAAGAGTAGACCTTTCTCTAAAATTCTTTCTATATTTATTACATTCATAAAGTTTCTCTCTAGTGTGGATTCTCTGATGTTTAATAAGGGAAGAGTAGCACTTTATAAACTTTAAAGCTATATGTTACTATATATTAGCTATCATTATTATTATTATTTGGTCAGCAGAGATTAAAGTAGAGAGACCACATGTCTATTACATTTCAAGGAGGTTTCTGGAGGATTGGGGAGAAAAATAATGCCAAATTCAAGCATTCTAACAGTTCATCAGATATCTTTCTTTGTCTTTATTTTTCTCCTCTTCTCAGGCATGGTATATGTACAACAAGATTTTTTGGCTAAGGAGGGGGAGGAGGTAGGGAACTGTCCAAGGAGCCAGAATGGCTAAAATGTATTTCCTAAGGACAGTTGTGTGTGTGTGTTTGTGTGTGTGAGATAGCAGGTTTTGTTCTGATCCTACACTCATTGTCATTCTACTGGCTGGGACTAATCAAGAATACACCAAGAAATAAAAAAACCAATAGACACCTACTGAAGAGAGATTGGCAGAGGTGCAATTTCCTCATTGAAAAATGGTTCCTTATTTTGATAAGAGATTCTTCAACATCACCAGCATCATTAGAATTCTTTACCATAAAAATATATAAGATTGGGGCAGCTACGTGGTGCAGTGAATACAGTACGAGCCCTGGAGACAGGAGGACCTGAGTGCAAATCCAGCCTCAGACACTTAACATAAAAAACTAGCTGTGTGACCTTGGGCAAGTCACTTAACTCCAACTACCCTGCCTTCCCCCCTCCAAAAAAAAATGTGTAAGATTTTTGTCAACATTTTTCTGCAACCCCTCTGGCAACATTTCCCTAATCAACTCAGGAATAGGTTTTCTTCAAGGTAGCTCTGGATTCTCTTGTGGTACAACCAATCTGCTTTGTGAGGGACCTCAGAACTGTAATCTTCAGTATATATCCATTCACTGGACCTAGATATCCATCAGATGCCAAAGTCTGTAATCAGAAACCAAGAAAGACCCCCAGGACCTTTCTTAAGAACTCACTGGGAATCTCAGCATTGTTAGAAATTACAATCATGTCTTGCAATTTGTTCAAAGCACTGACATGTATAAAACTCTTGATGTTCAGACTGTCATAATCTACAAAATCAACTGTAATCAAGTTTTGGAAAACGTGAAGAGGGGACAATAGAAGTAATGTCTTGGTTTACCACATCCTACATTATGATGTCTCATTCCTGGCTTTCTTCCAAGGAGGTAGAAGAGATTGGCTATTATAAACAAGTGAAATCCCTCAATGATTGCATCTACCACAACATGCACAGAAGCAAAATCGTTCTGCTGATTGATGTTGATGAAATCATACTGCCTATGTAGATCCCCAACCAGAAATCAATGATGGAGCAAGTAATGACAATCCAACCAGGTTGTGGGATTTTTGCTTTTGAAAGTCTTGACCTTCTGATTCTTTCTTTGCTTCTAATACAACATTTTATTATGGAAGATAGTTTTTGGATTGAATATCATACAGAATATTAAAAAGATACCTTTAAACCAGGGATACCCATAAGTAGAAAACTAATGGTCGAACTACAATATATTGTTTAAATGGCAGTCCTCAAAGGTCATTAAGGTTATTGGGCCTTTGAATTGGTTTTTTGTTCACCACAGTCAATATTTGAGTGTTAAGAATATTTTTCTGGTGAAAGATCATCATACCCCCTGGAATTATGATGTATCCTTAATTAAAAGTGTCTGTCTAGTCTTTAAAAAGTTCTTGGCAAGTCTCACGGGAACAGTGCTGCTCTTTTGATTATTTTCTCACCTGAAGTCAAACTTTATCGATTTTTGCTGAAGTCACGAGAAACATGATCTTAGGGTAAAATGGGTCCTTGGAACTCACATTAACTTGCTTTCTTTCTTGATTTGTTTCTCATATTATTTGTAAAAGCTCTTAAATTAAGTTTAGAAAGAGTCTTTATAGCATATGAGATTTTCTCTCTATTCTTTAGACTAGAAATATTTCATTTAAAAACAAACCACTAAGTCACTGATTAGTTCTAATTGGAGGTAAGACAAGGCAAGCTTTGCTAGAGAGGCAGCTGAGAAAAAGTGTTGGACGTGGTGTAAAAGACATGAGTTCAAATCCTAGTTCTTCCACTTCTCGTCAGGTATTGAAGAAAAACACAGGACCCCAAGTAAGGAAGCTTATGCTTATGCTCTACCCTCCACTCATTTGCTCTGGGACTCTGATCTTTCTGTTCAGTTTTCTCATCTAAAAAATGTCAATAGTAATCCCTTAACTCCCCTCCTCAAAGAGTTATTGTGGGAAAAGCACTTTAGAATTGTGAGCTAGCTAAAGAAATTAATTTTTTCTTACTTTTTTTTTTTTTTTTGCTTTTTGGAGGGCGATTGGGGTTAAGTAACTTGCCCAAGGTCATGCGGCTAGGTTTTTGTTTGTGTGTGTTAAGTGTCTGAGGCCGGATCCAAACTCAGAATCTTCTGACTCCAGGACCAGCGCTCTACTCACTGTGCCACCTAGCCACCCCCTTACTTTCAAATACAGATTGTAACATAAAAAGAAAATGTGGCCATGTAAGGACTTTAATGACTACAAAAGGGTCTTTTGCACTTAGTTTATGTGGTACCCCAAGCCTCACTCTGCAGGCTGGCTCCCAGTGGGGGCTTGCCAGGATCACAACACTCTAAGGAAGCACAGTCCCAAAACCATGACTCACAAGTCCACACCAATTGATCTACCTTCAGCAGTCTTCCAGTTGACATAATGAACACAAAGAAAAGGAATTTGCTGAAATGGTCTAATATGAACAGTAGTAACAAAATATTCTCCCCATAAATCAGGGGCTCACTTCTACACAAATATATCCAGTACCAGTGAGAAGAGGGGGGACTTACTTATATATAATACACTAGTAAAGACAGACATACTTAAGGAACACAAGGCAAGAGACACTTCTGATGCTTCAGGGTCCCAATGACCTTTCTCTTCTATGTTGTCCTCATACTTTTCTCTCTGGCCCAACTTCCTCAGCTGTACTGCTTCTCCCCTCTACCAATACATACTCTTCATGATCCCATTTGGGGTTTTCTTTGCAAAGATACTAAAGTCATTTTCCATTTCCTTTTCCAGCTTATTTTATAGATAAGGAAACTGAGGCAAACAGGGTTAAATGACTTGCCCAGGGTCCCACAGCTAGTGAGTGTCTGAGGTCAGATTTGAAGATAAGATCTTCCTGTCTCCAGGACCTGGCATTCTATCTACAATGCCACCTAGCTGCCCCAGGCAGATAGGAATGTATTATTTCCCATTCTCCTTCTCTACCTGTATACCTTGTGATGAACACCTGGATAGGTAGACAGACAGATAGAAAGACAGACAGACAGACAGACAGGTAGATAGATAGATAGATAGATAGATAGATAGATAGATAGATAGATGATAGATAGATAGACAAACATAGATACACTTCCCCTCCCTTTCCTGTGACAGCTAGATGGTATAATGGATAGAGTGCTGGACCTATATTCAGGAAGATCTGAGTTCAGATCCTTACCGGCTATGTGACAGGGGTGCTTGTGTGTTCAGGAAGGACTGGCATCTCTGGTGTGAGAGCTTACCAAGTCTTTTCAAGATTGCTCATCTACCTCTGGTGTTCACCTGACACTCAACTCTTACCAGTGGCTCCAAGAAACTATAGCCATATCCTCATAAGCTGTCTCTGCAGACGGGCTAAACCAGGTTGAGGGTAACCAACCCATCACAAATCCAACCGTGAATTAAAGTGGTATCTACTGCAGGCAAGGACTTCCTCCAGTGGTATGAGTGCATGTTAATTTGTTCCAATGGCCATGAAAGCAGCTGGTGGAGCACTTAGAGCCTGGTCAGACATGGAAGATGCCAAGGTCACCTACTATATCTGGAGCCATCACAGGTTGTCCTGAATTTTGTCTTGCCATTGAACTTTGGTAACTCTGGAAGAGAAAGTGAGGCTGATAACTTTATGTAACTCTGCCTCACTTTCAAGTCCAATTCAAGCTCAAGTCAAGATATTACCCTGTGATGCCATTGGTCCTCTTCAAGAATGAAGGACAAACAACAACAGCTATGTGACCCTGGAAAAGTCTCTTAACCTCTGTCTACTTTGGTTTCCTCATCTGTAAAATGAAAATAGAAACAACCCCTACTGTTGAGCACAACTCCACCCTTCCCTTCCCCAATTGATCTATAAGCAGGCATTTCAGCACAATTCCACCCTTCCCCCCCCCCCCCCTGCCCAATTGATCCTTGGTGGGGAGTTTCAGACTAGGGTAGAATCCCTGCTCCATTCTTTTCCTTGCCCCCCCCCCATACCTCCCTATGTGTTCCCCATCTCCACCCATTCTGGGTTCCCTGTCCCTCAGCCTAGGATGGACTTTGAGGGCACGGGAAATTCAAATGTACACTGACCAATCACTGATTGTAGTTTCGGCTTATGTAATCTGGCTATTGAATCTCTTTAAAAACTGGCACACTGTCCATGCCAGCACTGTCTGATTTGGGTATGCCAGCAGTCCCATGGCAATAAAATCCACTTCCAAATTTTAATCTCAGGGATCTTCTATCTCACTCAATTATGCTCTTCACTACCTCCTAGAACAGTTGTGAGGCTCAAATGAGATAATTTTTGTAAATTGCTTTGCCCAGTAGGTGCTTAATCAATCCTTGTCCCCTTCCCTTTCCCCCATGTCAAGCCATGTTTAGGAGTTGAATGTTTGAAGAGTGTTGATTTATGCCACACAAATAAAAGAGTTTAACCATGCTAAGGGCTCACTCTTGAAAAGAGGTTACTAAGCTTTAACCAGGTTTTTGCATGAGCACATTTTCATAAACCATGAAAACTGATGACTATTTCTGGCTGGGAAAGGAAAGCAGAAAGGATGACTCCAAATGAGAGAATATAATTTACAATTCTAGTTTGAAAAGGATTTGAAGGTTTGAAGGTTTCTTGTACTTCCCAGTCCCCAAGCCATTTTCCTACTTACACTAGTTAAATTAACTAATCTTGTCACTCTGCCTGGGGCAAAGGAGGACTTGATGAGGATCACTGGGTCATGGGGTTTGAGTCACATCTTTAGTTTCCTATACTGTTTACATGACAACTTTTCCTCATTTCTCTTCCAGAGGAAGAAATTTATGGTTCTCAGAACTAGGTAGAAAGTTCCTATGGGAGAGCACTTCAGAGCAGATTTTTGACACAGGTAATGAATGCTCACTACAATAGAAAATCATGACTTTTCATTTTTAAAGCTGTCATCCATTCTCCACGTCCTCAGAATCAATCAGTGGGCCAGCACTAAAGCAAGAATGATCCCCACTAATTATTGTTTCCCCTTTTGCCCATTTATTTCAAATCATGACTTTTTCTTAGTGTCTTGATCTACTAATCTTCAAGGTTTAGAATCTAATACTCCACAAATTTTCCTAAAGCTTTTGAACCACAAAGGTGAGCATTCAGAGTCCTGCAATAGCCTGAGAATATTAATCTGGTCATTGCCACTGAAATCTAGAGAATAAATTCTCTACTTAGCTGCTATGGCAATTCCATTTGAAAGCTTGACTTGCACCTATGGGGCATTATAAAGTAGGATCTGAATTCATAGTAACTCTACTCCTAGAAGGGTAGATATGCAATGCTTCATAATTATATTCCCAGTCCAGTCCAGCTAACCAGGAAAGGTCCCTTTCTCCTTCATGGCTCCCTTTGAGTCCTCACAATACAAGGGAGCACCCAGTAACATAAAGACAGGGTCGATCATAGGTGTTTATGAGAAACAACATAACAATATAAAATTTGGCAAATGTATTCTTCAGACAACTGCTACTTCCTTCCTCCAGCTCTAGCCTTGAGTAGAAATCTCTGTGCCCCACTGACCTTGGTCTGATCTCCCATTAGTTTTCTCTCTTCCCAAACTGGGAAATCCCTGGGGATGAGGGGAAGGGAGCAGAGTTGAGACCAGGTGACCCCTTGCCAGGGGTCAGGAGAAATCTTTGAAGGTTTTGAAGATGCAAAGCATGTAAAAAGCAAAACCACGAACCCTAATTAGTCTGTTATTTAGCATCTCACAGTATAACTTGTGATACCATTTTTAATGATATAGACTAACTGATTAACTAGGTATGAGAATAGTAGTGTCTACTATTTTGAGAACTGAGCCTCCTTCTACCATTGCTCATAATTGTGGATTTCTCTCCTTAGTATGATTTTCCCCACTGTCTCTTTGTCTTGCTCTCTTCCTCTCTCCTTCTTTTCCTCCCTCCTCATCCTGACTTTCTTTTTCTGTCCCCTTGTTTCCTCTATCAGGCCTCTTATCTACTTCTTCCTTTTGCCTGTCTATGGTAAAACATTAAAGTCTAGAGGCCAAAGTGAGAAGGAAGTGCATTCCAAGCACAAAGTCATGAAGATAGGTGACAAAGTGCCATGAGTGGGACCAGTAGCAAAGTCAATTTGACTGGATCCTAGAGGGCAGGAAAATGAGTAATACATATTAAGATTGGAAAGGTAAGTTTGAGACAGGTTTTGAAGATCTTTAACTGATAGAGGATTTTGTATTTGATCTTAGTTGAGTCAAGTCAGCAAGCATTTATTAAATGCCTACTGTGTACAAGTCACAGTGCTAAGCAATAGGGATACAAAAAAAGGCAAAAAAATGATCCTTACTCTCCAAGGGTTCACAGTCAAATGGAGGAGGCAATGTGCAAACAACTATGCACAGGCAAGGTATATGTAGAATAAATTGGAGATTGTCCTAGAGATATTGTGGGGAACCACTGGAGTTCATTAAATAGGGGAGTGATAGGGTCAAAGATTTAGTAAAAATCATTTTGGCAACTGAGTGAATGATGTATGGGAGAAGGAAGAGATCTGAATCTGGGAAACCAGTAAAAAGATTATTGAAAGAGTCCTGCAGTCCTGGGGGTGAGGGAAACTATATGAGTAGTGAGAGGGAGAGGAATGCAAGAGATACTAGAATAGACAATATGGGGTAACTGATTATATATGATAAAGGAGGCAGAATGAGGAATTGAGGATGACTCCAAGTTTGCAAACCTGGGACACCATTGTTTAGCATAGGGCTTGGCATGGAATTGGTGCTTAATGGTAGTCACTGTTGTTGGCCCTTCATTTCTAAGAGGACCAATGACATCATGGTGTGATGATGTCTTCACTTGTGAATGAATTGGATTTAAGTGAGGCAGAGCTGCTCAAAGAGATACTTGATAAATGTTTATTGACTGACTCTCCCTAAGAGAAGGCAGTACTGCTACTAGAAATAGAGACGTTTTGAAGAGAGGTAGGTTTTTAGAAAAGTTCACTTTCAGGCACATTGAGTTTGAAATGTCTATGAGACATCCAGTTTGAAGTGCCTGAGAGGCAATTAATCATATGGGATAAAAACTCAAGAGAGCCTGTGCCTGGACCTATGGAGATATGCACATCATCTATATAGAGATGATAATTAAAACCACGGGAGCTGATGAGGGCACCAAGAGAGAAGGGGAGAGAAGAGAAGAGGACCCAGGATGATGCAGCAAAGAAGACCAAGAAGGTGTAGTCAGATATGTAGGGGAAGAACTGAGAGAGCCATGTCAGTGTTACAGAAAGGTCAAGAAGGAGAGAAATGAGAGGAATAAAGGGACAGATTTGGTAAGGAGGAGGTTAGCAGTCACTTTGGAGAAAGTTGTTTCAGTTTAATGATGAGGTTTTAGAAGCCAGATTGCAAAAGGTTAGGAAATTAATGGAAAAAGAGCAGTTTCTAGAAGTTTGGCTATCAGACAATCAACAAAACATTTATTAAGTGCTTAGTTACAGAGGAGAAAGTGAGGCTGGTGATTTTGCACAGCTCTCCCTCACTTAAGTCCAATTCACTTGCAAATCATGGCATCACCTGCCAGGTATCATTGTGCTCTTCAAGAAGTGATTATATTCATTAAGTGCTTACTATATACCAGGCTACTGTACAAAGCTTTGGGATATAAAGAAAGGCAAAAATAAAATGTACTTGTTCACAAGGTGCTCACAGTGATATGTTATAAACAACTTATGCTATACACAAACGAGGTAAAACATATATAGATATAGACATGTATAATTACATACACATATATGTATATACAAGTATATTCAAACAAGATATATAGAGTGAATGACTGAAACAAAATGTCTCCCCCACTAGATTGTAAGCTCCTTGAGGGCAAGGACTCTGGTTTATCTTTTTTTATATTCCCGGGGTCTTAGCACAGTGCCAGTCACACATAATAGGCACTTAATGGATTGATTAAAGGCAGAGAGAATAGGGGATGAAGTCAAGGTGTTTTGAGAGGTGGAATGGAAGATAAGAGGAAGTTCAGAGAGAATAGCTGTTATTCTCTCAATAAAGTATGAAGTGCTCTACAGAAAGTATGGGATAAGAGTAGTATGGGAGATTTGAGGAGAAAAGGTTTTGAACAGCTGCTGTGGTTGGAGTGGTATTAGGGCCCAACCTCTGCTTTTATACAGCCCAGATGCTAAGAATAGGTTTTACATTTTTAAAATAAAATTTTATTGTATTTAAAAATGTAAAAATCATTTTTAGCACTCACACCATACAAATGCAAGCAGTGAGCCCAGATTTGGCCCTTGGGCCATAGATTGCTTATCCCTGGAATAGACATTCAATTAGCAAATTGCTATAAAAAGATTGCCTTAAGAAGCCAGATTTTTGTTGTTGTTGTTACTATTTCTCTGTGTTTTATATCCATTTCCTTATGCTGCCTCAGGCATTTTCAGAGGTGAGAAGGGTAACATAAATTCTGTTGGGACCAGGTAACATAAATTTGTTATTGATCCAGTCAAGGTTTCATGACATTGTCCAGCTCTGTTCAGCCACACATGAGCAGATGTGTAGAGGAGGCTTGAGGGGTGACAAGGCTGAATCTGGCAAGGTGTAATAGTAATGGAATCTAAAGAATCCCCTGTATTGGCTTGGTTTTCGGGTTGAGTGTTAAAATCCAGAGCTTATGAATCCCACTTGTGGGATGGACTTGTTGATGTGAACAGAGAGGGCTGAACTGGGAGGAGTTGGTGCCATGGATTTAGAGAGGAGGACAGAACAAAGACAGAAAAACTTTTAGAAGCAGCATCATGGGGGCAAAGAGAGAGAGGATTGCTGTGGGTCAGTTCGAGCTGCCCAGAACTTTTGAGACCTGACACCTGGAGCTGCCAAGGACTGAGGAGACATGGCTGTGATGCCGGCATTTTCTCTGTTTTGGTGTTGTTTTGCCAGATTTGTCTTCTGGTGAAGGACAGTGCTGTTGTTGCAAAGGTCCTGGAACCTTGCTGTTGGTTCAGAAGCCCTGAAGAAGGATTTTCTTGTTGTATGCTTACAGAAATCCTGAAAGAGGGTCATGCTGATATTTTCAGGGGTCCTGAGACTGTTCTGTAGGCAGAGAGTGAACTGATGAGGACACTGACAATGTATATTGTATCTTTGTTAAGCTTTGTCTCCCCAGGAACAGATTGCTGAGAATTTGTCTCTGGTCAAGATAAAGAAAAGACCTCTCCTTGGGTATTGAATACTGTGATGATATCTTAACCTTGCTGTAGCTCAGGGGTAGATGGTCTTTGTGCTCTCCACTGCCCCTTTTGAGAAGGTGCTTAGCGTTAACTGATAATTCAGTTGTGAACCAGGCATGGGAAACTTGACTTTTTGTGCTCTGTGATTGACCAAATTAATATACTTTGTTTATGATTGGAAATTAATCTCAATCTCCATTTGAGAAGAGAGATTTTGTGATTGACTAAATGAATGTACTGCCCAGGGGGTGGAGTAGTACTTGGAAATTATTGAATTGCATTTGGTGAATGCTGTATTTTGATTTTCTCTGTTCTGTGAATGTTTTGCTTTAATTTGTCACTGAATAAAATGGAGAGTTACTATGCTGGTATTCTGAACCTTGGAAGTTGCCTTTGCTTGGCATTCCACAAGGCTTTCATGGCAACAGGATTTAAGAGTTGAGGGCAGTGTATTGTTTAACCGGCTAACTATAGGTAAAGACCTGCATAGAAGCTAAGAAATTAAGGCCACAAACTGTAGTTGGGTTCTACTAGTAAAGAGGTAAATAAAGTGATAAATAAGAATCAAAAGCTATTTATCCTGAGAATGCAACAACATACTAAAGTATTTTGTTTGAAGAACTGAAACTAAAGTCTTACAATCAAGGGCCCTTGAGGTTTTTACTATGTCCTGTCTTGTTGATACAGCAAAAGGATCCTTGAGATAAACAATTGTTCCAATCTGTATCATTATACAAGTATGATCCTCAAATAAAAAGAATTATCTAGATTATTATTTTCTTTTCTTTTTTTTTTTTTAGCTTTTTGCAGGGCAATTGGGGTTAAGTAACTTGCCCAAGGTCACACAGCTAGGTTTTTTTTGTTTGTGTGTGCATTGTCTGAGGCCGGATCTGAACTCGGGTCCTTCTAGACTCCAGGGCCGACACTCTACTCACTGCGCCACCTAGCCACCCCTAGATTATTCTTAAGAATATAAAAAAGCTACCGGCTCATCTCTCTTTCTCTCTCTCTCTCTCTCTCTCTCTCTCTCTCTCTCTCTCTCTCTCTTTCTCTCCTTCTCTCTCTCTCCCCCTCTCTTTCTCTCTCTCTCTCTCTCTCTCTCTCTCTCTCTCTCTCTCTCTCTCTCTCTCTCTCCCTTTCCCTCTCTCTTCTTCTCTCTCTCTCCCTCTCTCTCTTCTTCCCTCCCTCTCTCTCTGTCTCCCCCTCAGCTTCTCCTCATCAAATTGTGAGCAGTACAGCTACCTGTTATGAACTATGTGACCCTAACAGAGCTTATCCTAAATACAATATGGAGGCTTTCTTATTTTTCTTTGACAATGGGAGAGTAGGAAAATAAAGTGAGAGCTGGGGTGGTGGAAAGACGTGGGGGCATAAGAAGTCACAGTGAGGACAAAGAATAGGTTTAAGGAAAGTAAATCATAGGGAGAGATAAAATGATAAGGAGTTATGGAGCTACAAAGAAATTTGGGAAATCTTATTCATGGAACCTTGTGAGTGATGGCAAGATTAAGGTTGTGACCATTCTCATGTATAGCTGAGGTATAGAAGTAGGTAATGGAAGTAGAAGAAATTGAAGAATGAGGATAGGTCATTTGAATACCAATATGTATGCTGAAATCCTTTAGTTAAGGATTTTTTGGAGGAATTTGTCCTCTTTCTGAAAATCAAACTTTTTGCTCACATCCTGCCCTTTTCCAGACACTAAGTCCAGTCCCTAACATTGCCGTGCAATTGTTTGTAACTGTTCATCCTTTGTTCTTGAAGAGGACCAATTAATATCATGGGTGATGTCAAGACATCAGCTGTAAGATATGCAATTAGTAGCTTTGGGGTGCTTTTTAAAGAACCAGCTCCTTCCCTCTGGAGGTATTCCTTCTATGTCTCTTTCTAGGGAGGCCACCAGTAAAGGAGGACTTGAAACTTTAGTCTCTGGGTTTGAGGACGTGTGTGTAAAGGTTAGCTGGGTTTGTGGATTAGTGCTCAGGGCTCAGAGTAGGGTTTGGACTATTCTCAAAAGAAGAGAGATTGTATGTTGGATTTCTTCCCATGGGAAATTGATGAAGGAAAGAAGAAATATATGGGATACTGAAGAAATAAATTTAAATGAAATTTCATAGTAGGCTCTTTAAAATACTTGCTGAAGTTGCTTGAGCTGCTAAAAAAGTTTTTCCTAGTTGTTGGGCCCTGCCTCTCAGATCCTATCAGTTGTGGTAGGCAATGAGGTAGGTAGGGGTGGGGAGTGGGGACTATTATATCCTTCCTGTTTCCCCAATCTATTTCAGGGGCTTTGGGGGACTTATAGATAACCAGAGAAGAGGAGGGGAAACCAGCTAGGAATGCTAAAACAGATGGTCTTTTCATTAGGGATTCATTTTACTCCCACAAAAGAGGAGGAGAGGGAGGCAAGGGAAGAGAGGCCAAATGGTAGATAGAATCACAGTCACTCAGAGGACAAAGCCAGAGCTCTTGAAGGGTTCAGGAAATACAAGGAAGAAAGAATTATGATCCAGGACAGGATCACCCTCCTGCCCAGCCAGGAGGCTCTGTCAAGCACTGATAATATCTCCAGGTTTTCCCAATGCACCCTGAATGCTTCAGGGAACCAGCTGTTTTATAGGAAAGGGTGGGGCCTCATTCAGAATCTGATTGGTTTTCCAGCCCTGATGTCACAGGCAGGAAAATGCCAGTTGGTGATATTGTAGAAGAAGTAAAAGGTAAAGTTCATGGTAAATTTCAAAAGAAAGTGGGTGCCAGGCAGAGGAAGGGGTTGTAGTCTATCTGTGAAACAACAACAACCCCCCCAAAAACAAACAAAAAAAACCCATTGATCTCTCTAGATTTTCTGTTTCTCTCAGGCACCGTACATCTGCAGCTTGATACACAGAGACCTTTGACACCAGAATGCCAAATATCTATTTTCCAAGGATTTTTTTCATAACAATTTTTATTGTCATGATCCTGAATTCACTGTTATTCTACTGGATGAAATCAATGGAGGACACTTCCCAACATCAAAAGCCAGCAGATGTGTGCAGAGGGAAGATTGCTAGAGGTACAATTACCCCATTAGAAAATTCCAAAACTTTTATCGTTGCCCCTTATTTTGATAAGAGGTACCTGAATCTCACTCGCATCATTGGCATCATTCACCAAGAGGAAGTGAAAGAGCTTTATTGTTGGTTCTGCTGCCAGCCCTCTGGTAACATTTCCATAATCAGAGCAGGGATAGATGTTCTTGAGGATAATTTTGGGTTTCCTTATGGTGCTGTTAATCTGCTCTGCTTTCTGCCTCAGAACTGTAATGCCCACTATGTGTCAATTCACTGGTCCCCAAATGGTGATATCAAACAGATGCCAAGGTTTACAATCAGAAATCAAGAGGCCCATGTGCCTTCTTCAGACTTCACAGTATGTATCTCCCCCTTGTTTGCAAATTATAGAAATGTTTTACAATTCATACAAAGTATGGAGATGTATAAAATTCTTGGGGCTCAGACAGTCATGATCTATAAAACTAACTGTAGTCAGCTTCTAGAGAAAGTCCTGGAATATTATGTTAATGAAGGTACAGCTGAAATCATCCCTTGGCCCATCACATCCTACCTCATGGCTTCTTCTACCTGGCTCTATGATATTGCAGGAGGAGACATTGGCTACTATGGACAAGTGACAGCTCTCAATGACTGCATCTATCGTAATATGTATAAAAGTCACTTTGTGGTGCTGACTGACATTGATGAAATTCTGCTGCCCGTTGGTTCCCCTGATTGGAAAACAATGATGAGAAATATTGATGTAGATCAGGGAAAATTTGGAGTTTTCATGTTTGTGAGCTTTCTCTTCCCTAATACTCTCTATGGATCTCACCTCAAATACAACATTTCATCATGGGCGATCATCCCTGGAATTGATATCCTGAAGCATATTTACAGGGAGACCTACCAACAGAGACATAACAAACCAAGGAAATTGATAGTCAAACCCCAAAGTGTGATTCACATTTCTGTCCACAGGGTCCCAAGGAGCTTCAATCATACCCTTCAAGTTAGCCCATATGTGGGCTTTATATACCACTGCAGATATGCCAGTCCTGAATATATGGCTCAAAAACTTTTCATTAGGGATGACAGAATATGGAATTATGGCGAATCCTTAATTCAAAATGTTAATGAAGTTCTAAGAAAGGTGCTTTCCCCAGATGTGGAAGAAATGCTGCTTTTTTGATCATCCTGTGAGTTCAATTCCAGGCAAGCAATGCCAAAACAAATCCTATCTGCTTAAATCAGTGGTCTCCAAATTTTTTTGACAGTACACTGCTATTTTTAAAAATATCTAATACATATATATTTATAAGTTAAATACATGTTACTATGATACTTGGTTTTTATTATTGTCAGAGCTTTTAAGAAGTATTCCAAAAGATTCATAGCTCCAAAGAAAAATGCATAATTACTAAGTTATGACACTCATTTTTCAATACCATCCCCCAATTATTATATTTTTGATCTAATGCTTTGAGTGTTACTACTTAATATTTTCTTTTCTTCTTCTTCTTTTTTTTTTTTTTTTGCTTTTTGGAGGGCAATTGGGGTTAAGTGACTTGCCAAGGTTACATGGCTAGTTTGTGTGTTAAGTGTCTGAGGCCAAATTTGAACTCAGGTCCTCCTGACTCCAGGGCCAGTGCTCTACTCACAGGGCCAGTGCTCTACTCACTGAGCCAGCTAGCTGCCCCTGCTACTTAATATTTTCAGTGATATAGGAAGCACTTTCATTTTTTTTGTTCTAAGAAAGGGGAAGGGACTGATCATGCTCCTAGACAGAGAATTCCTGTGGGAGAGGTAGGGCAGGATCGATGGTTTCATAACAGGTTTTCAAGAAACATGACAAAATAGTACAAAATAAAGTTGTCTGAAAGTCTTCATTTAATTTTGAAAGTCATTTGACTTCTGTCCTCTTACCCCCCAGAGTCAATCAATAGAATCTGATGGCCTGTACTGATGCAAGAGTTATCCCCACAGATGACCACTGCCATGCCATGGCATCTCATCTTCATTCTTTATGCCTTTTTTATTTACAGAATAAAGGAAGTGTGGAGTTGGAAGGGACTCCAGTGGCCAGCTAGTCCAAACAAAACTTGATTAATAATTAACCCAGATTTCACTTTACTAGTGAAAGAGAACCCACTACCACCTAAGGCAGCCCATTCCACCTTGGGATAGCTCTAGTTAACTATAAAGCTTTTCTTAACATCAAGGTTTAAACATATGTAACTCTTACCCACAGCTCCTTGTTTGGCCCTCTGGAACCAAATACGGAAGGAACAAGAATTTATTAAACCCTTACTATGTGTCAGGTATTTAATTTAATTTAATTTGATCCTCACAACAACCCTACAAGGGAGGTACTATTATTATTACTCCCACTTACAGTTGAGGAAAATAAGTCAAACAGAGGGTGACTTGCCCAGAGTCACAGCTAGTGTTTGTGGCTGAATTCAAACTCAGGTCTTCCTGATTCCAGGCCTGGCACTTTGCCACTGAGCTGCCTCAAATAAAATAAGTAAAATCCTTCTTCCACATTACAGTCCTCCTAATATGGGAAGACAGCTTTTGTGTCTCTCTCTAAATCTTCTCTTCTTCAGGCAAAACATTGACAGGAATATAGATACATAGATGTTAAAGTGAAAGGAATCCCAGAAATAATCCAATCCAGTCTCCCTAGTTCTACATACAAGGAAAGCAGGGTGAGGGCTGGAGAGGTAAAAGAACTTGCCAAAATCATTCAGAGGCAGGGTTTGACGTCATATTTCTATTTCTAAAGTCATGACTACTTCTTCCTTATCACCCCTCATTTCCTTCAGCCAACCCTCATGTGGCATGGTCTCCAGTCCCGTTACCAACCTGGTCACCCTCCTCTGCTCCAGCTTGTTACCCCTGTCCTTCCTCATATCTAACACCCAGGACTGAATAAAATAAAGCAGTTAGGGTCTGACCATGTAGGGTACTCTGGAAGGGCCTATCACTACCCTCACTCTAGACTCTATGCCTTTCTTCATATAGTTAAAGATTATATTAGGTTTTGGGTTATGGTTTTTTTTGGGGGGGGGTTGTCACACTATTGATTCATATTGATCTTGCTGTTATGGCTCATGTAAGAGGTAACTCTGTGGTGAAGTGAACAGATCACTGAATCAGGAAAACCTGGGCTCAAATTTAACCTCAGATACTTATTAGCTGTGTGACTGACTTGTTTTTAATAAGTCATCTAATCGCTATCTGCCTCAGTTTCCTCATCCGTAAAATGAGGAGGATGCTAATTGCACCTACCTTCCAGGGTTGTAGTGAAAGTAAAATGAGATAATATTTATAAAGCTATCTGTAAAATTTAAAGCACTATATAAGTGCTAGCTAATAATCTCATTCAGAGGACTTGTGCTCAAGTACTGGCCACTAAGACCTCCTGATCTTTTCAATACAAAGGATTACATAACCGTGCCTCCACCATCTTTTGCTTACTATAAAGGTGATTTTTTCAACCCAGATATAGGACTTAATCTTATTTCTATTAAATTTCATCTTGGACTCACAGGATTAAAGGCTGGAGAGGACCTCTGAGATCATCTAGTCCAGGGATTCTTAACCTTTTTGTGTCCTAACCCCCTCTGGAAGTTTTGGTGAAACCTTTAGAACCCTTCTTTGAATAATAGTTTTAAACATATAGATTAAAATACATAAGATTACAGAAGAGATTAATTATATTTAAATGCAATTATGTAAATATTTTTAAAAACAACTTATCAGACCCCAAGTTAAGAACCCTTATCTAGTCTAACCCCCTCATTTTACAGATGAGGAAACAGGCTCAGAGAGGTGCCTAAGGTACACAGGTTTTAAAGTAGCAATGCTAGGATCTGAACCCAGACTCTCTTATTTCAAGTCCATAGTATAGATTCATCCCATTACCCTATAGTCTGTAAAGATCTCTGACATCCAATGTGTTAAGTTATACGGGAAAATCACTTCCTGTCATGTGAAAGTTTAATAAGTATGTTATCCTGGCTGTATACAAGTCAATCATAAAAATATTAAATAGGATCAGACCAAGATAGGTCATTCCATTAGACCTTCTTTCAGAGCTTGCTCCATTTAATAATTGTTCTTTTGATCTGGTCATTCAACCAGTTCTGAATCAGTCTAATAGTTCTACAAGCTAATCTATATTTTCCCAACTTGTTCACAAGCAAAACAGAAGAGATATTGTCAAATGTTCTGCTAAAAGCTAGTAGTTTCTACATTTATAATATATTCCATAGAGGTACAAGTCTAGTAACTAGTGATTAGTGGAACCATGACGACAATCAGAGAAAACAGCTACCCTTTCTAAATTCTTGCAGACCCAGGTTCATTGGCTAGTATTTGTTAAAATCTATGTTTGAGGACCTGGTGTCAAAGAAGACCTGAGTTTAAATCTTGCCTCAGACATTATTAGGTTTTTTCATCTGTAAACTGTGAGGCAGTTGGACTCCATCACCAATAAGGTCCACTCTAGCTCCACATCTATCTTCCTATATCTGTCTTTCTCCAATCCTGCCATATCTTTCCAGGCTCTCCATGATTCTTAAGAGATAACTGACAATAGTTCAGTAATCATGCCTGCCGATTCTACCAGTGCCCTGGGAGGTAGTTCTTCTAGACCTTTGTGACTAGTACTCACCATCAAGAATTCATTTATCTTAGGTTTTAATCAGTGATATCCTGGTAAGGTCATTCAGTAAATAGAGCACTAGGCCTGGGGGTCAGGAAGATTTGAGTTTAAATAGATTTCAAAGTGGAAGGAATCCCAAGAATAATACAATCCATTTAGTAGTTCTGTGACCCCAGAAAAGTCTCTTAGCCCCTATTTGCCTCAGTTCCTCATTTGCAAAATGGGGAGAGACTGGAGAAGAAAATGGCAAACTACTCTGATATCTTTGTCAAGAAAACCCCATGGACAAAAAGTGCAAAGGGTCACGTAAAGTTGAACACAACTGAACAAACACATTTTAAACAACTGGCTCTCTAAAAAGTGTGCCCACAACACTCTTACATTTGATTTGCATAAATAACATTTTCTCATCACTTTCTTAAGTCAACAACCAACAAAAATGAATCAAGCTCTGACTAGTTATCTGTTGGTGGATTTCCAGCAAGTAAATGCTCACAGTGAAAATTTAACCATCAGTTCTTGGAAGCCTATATGAGCTGCCTATAGCCCTGACCCCATTAATCATTTTATTCTCTCCTTCAGAGTCCAAAGATAATTCTCCTTAGAATAGGAAAAAGAAGCAAAAAGACAGCAATGCTCCCTCCTCTCTATAATTCATTATTATTGTCCCTTCATCCTTAACCAGCAGTCTCTTCCCTTTTATGTAGCTTTTACAAGCCCTTTCTGTTGTTCTTAGCATTCACTATAAGCCTTTGTTTCATTAGTGGTACTCCTGACACTCTTTTAACAGGTCCATGTAACCCCTCTGCTGCATTCATCCCCCATTATCTACCCTTGCTTCCATAGTCTAGACATACCTTCTTGAAAAACATACTCACTTATCAAATCCCTATGCATTCATATTGGTCTGTTCTCTACTGAAGAGAATGACAGAGGAAGAAGAGGCTAGTGGGAACTGATAGCCCAAATAAATAAGGTTGGAAATAGTAAAGAGAGTACCTAATTGCCCTGAATAAATCCCGGTCAACTGGACCAGATGAACTACATCCTTGGGTACTGAAAGAACTAGCAGATGGAATTGCTGAGATACTGTCAGTGATATTTGAAACCTTGTGGAAAATAAAAAGTACTACAAGACAGGAGAAGGGCAAACATTGTACTGACCTTTCTTTTTGATCATCATGCATTTATTATTTATTATTATATTATCTTCTACAGAAAATTTCAGATACTTTTAGTATAAGCCTGTCACAGAAAAATTATTATTCATTATTTGTTATTATGATCACTCCTTATTATATGACTTAGCAAATAGATGATTTGCTTACCAAACTGAGAATGACTGCTAAAGGCTACATTGGGCTAAAACATAAACTCATTTATAAAAATCTTATAAAAAAGGATGATAGATAATTATGAGCAGAATTAACTTTTTTTTTAGTTAGAAAACATTTATTGAAGCAAGCAAAACAATAATCAAGGAAACCATACACACTAGTTTATGTGAGAGGAATACATAAGTGTGGGGAGGCCCTTGAACCCAGGAGAGAAATAAAATCTCAGGTCAACTAATGAAGAATGATCTCACCCAGTAAGTTTATTCTAGAAGTTCCTCCAAGGAACTAGGAATCATATTTATATTATACATACATACACATATTATATATACACATATATGCAAACACAGTATAATATAGTATATACATGCAAACACACATATGTGTGTATATGCATATATAAATACACACATACATTTATACAAACTGTACACACATACAAGAAGAGGAAGACACACATACTTTGAATGGCAATTGAGATCTTGTCTTATTTTTCTCTGCCTCAGATGTTTTTCAGTCACTTAAGAGTCACATCTCCTTACATGTATGCAGCATCTCAAGGGACCTCTAAGACCTTCTGGTAGGCAGGATTCCCTTGAAACAAATGGTCAACCACAAAGGATATCTATCTCTCCTGAGATGGTAATTGTAATGTTTAAAAATTTGACATGTGAGTAATTTCTTGACTGCTTTCTTATTACAAAAGATATATGATTTCATCATCCTGAACAATGTCTCCCTGAGACTCAGTAGATCTTTAATGAGTTCCTTTGGTGCCAACTAATTCATTATTTTTTAAAACTTATTTATCCTTAACTTTTTTTCTTCTTAAATTTTGAGTTCTATATTGTACACAATTACAGACAGAGCGTATCTGTGATGACTTTGATAGACTGGGCTCCTCTCAGCAATGCAAGGCTATAAGTGGACTCTGAAAGATTCATGATGGAAAGGGCTATCCACATCCAGAGAAAGAATTACAGAGTCTGAATGTAGATTGAAGGAAACTACTTGCTCTCTCTTTTGTTTTGTTTCTTCTTTCTCATTGCTTATCATTGGTTATAATCCTTCTTTACTACTTGACTAATGTTTAAGGTGAAGGTATTTGTAGAACCTATATTGGATGGCATGCCGCCATGGAGGTCGAGGGGGGAGGAGAGGGAAAGGGAGAAAATTTGGAACTCAAAAGCTTGTGGAACTGAATGTTGTAAACTAAAAATAAATAAATAATCAAAAATTTTGAATTCTAGATTCTCTCCTCTCCCACCCCTTCCCCACACACTTAGAAAGCAAACAATTATATCAATTACACATGTTAAATCATGCATGTCACCAAAAAAAGCAAACAAAAAACAAAAAAACAAACCTATACTTCAATTTGCTCTCGGAGTTCATCAATTTTCTTTCTGGAGATGGATAGCATTTTTTCATCATTAAGTCCTTTGGAATTGTCTTGGATCACTGTATGGATCAGAGTAGCCAAGTCTTTTACAGTTGATCATTATTACAGCATTGCTATTACTGTGCACAATGGATCTCCTGGTTCTTCATTTTATGTCAGTTCATATAGGTCTTGCCATGGTTTTTCTGAAACCATTCCCCTTGTCATTTTTTATAGCATAATAGTATCACATACACATCATAATCATATACCACAACTTGTTTAGCCATTCCCCAAATGATGAGCATCCCCTCTATATGGTATCAATTCTTTGCCACAATAAAAAGAGCTAAAATAAATATTTTCATATAGACAGGTACTTTTCCTTTGATCTCTCTGGGAGTACAGAATTACAATGGGGCACAGTTTTATAGCCCCTTGAGGATAGTTCCAAATTGTTCTCCAGAATGGCTGGGCAAAATAACTCATGATGAAAAATTATATCCATCTTCAGAGAAAGAACTGATAGAGCCTGAATGTAGACCGAAGCATATTATTTTTCACTTTATTTTTTCCTGGTTTTTTTTTTTTTGGTCTGTTTTCTTTTACAATATGATTAATGGAAATGTTTTGCATGATTGTACATGTATAACCTATATAGAATTGATTACCATATCAGAGAGGGGGAGGGGGAGGGAGGGAAGGAAAGAATTTTAGAACTAAAATTTAAAAAATGAATATAAAAAATTATTTTTACGTGGAATTGGGCAAAAAATAAAATATTCAGAATGGTTAGACATAGTTCCGAATTGTTCTCCAGAATGGTTTATTATGCTACCAACAATTCATTATTTATCATTTTCCCACATCCCCTCCAGCATTTGTCATTTTGGTAGGTGAGGAGGTACTTCAGTTGATTTGCTAACCAATAATGATTTGGAGCAATTTTTCATATGACTATAAACAGCTTTGATTTCTTCTTCTGAAAACTGCCTGGTCATACTCTTTAATCATTTATCAATTGGGGAACAGCTCCTATTTTACAAATTTGATTTAGTTCCCTATATATTTGAGAAATGAGGCCTTTATTAGAGAAACTTCATGTAAAACTTTTTTATATTACTTCCTTGTCTATAGCACCATTTAGCAAAATATAATCTCCCTGATTATCTCTTTTAACTGAGTTTATTTTTGCTTTTGCTTTGAGATCATGATTGCTACCCCTGCCTTTTTGACTTCACCTCAAGCATAACATATTCTGCTCCAGTCCTTTATTTTTAATTCTGTGTGTCTTTCTGTTTCAAGTTTGTCTTTTATACACAACAGATTATTGGATTCTAGTTTTCATTTTTTTTAATTTTTTATTTTAGACCTAAATATTAAAACTTAAATGCACAATAGAGAAAAGAAAAAGAAACATATTAAATTTAAATATTGAAACTTAAATACAAATTAAGAAAAGAAAAAAAGCATGTCATGTGCACAGCAGAACATGAGGATTAAAAATATATAGCAATACACTTTCATTTTAAGAAAGCCTAAATAATAATTACTATTCATTGTGCTGAAAACGGTTCATCTTTTCTTTGCTTCAAGTTTTCTTTTATTGTCTGCTGTGTACTTTCTACTTTGCTCTACCTCCCTCCCCACAATTAAGTGTGGATATATTGATATATACATACATACCTATATAGACATATACTTTTCCTAACAAGTTCTACTTCTGATCTTTGTTTTTATGTTTGTGCATCTCTCTTATTTCCTAGCCCCAGGTGACCATTTGATGTTACTCTTTGGGGTAGAAGAGGGTTTCTTTGCTTCCGTATTCTCCTCAGAAGATGAACCTAGCCTTCTCTATTCCCACAGAAACTCTGTATGGTTGGATTCTTTCACCTTTGCCTGTGCATTTTAAAAAATTCACCTCTAGTCCTGGGGTATGGATGATGGTGTCTCTGGTCTCAGATCCTCCTTCACTTCTTCCCTCTGGCCTGGAACTGGAACCAAGGTAAGTGCTCACAGCCAGTGGGGCCCCTGCCCTATTGCTTCTGCACTCACAGTCTGTGTGCTGGTTCCTTTTCACACAGGTCATGTCTCTGCAGCTGGGTTTTGTGTTCCTTATCAGCAGAGGTTCCCTTAGTCTCCTCTAGCTCAGATATCTAACACCCCTCCTGGAGTTAAAAGTTCCTGTGGCTGGGGCAGAAGCAACCTCCCAACCCAGCTAACCCCAGGGCTTGCCACCTGTTGCTTAAGTGGACCTAACCTGGAAGTATTTACTCTTCATAGGGACCAAACTTCATCCTGGGATTTTTCTTCCTATCTCCATTACCCCAGGAGGACCCCTACTCTTATTAATTTTTACACTCTATGTTCACCGTGAGGTGCTATTTTATCTATTTTGTGGGGGGAAATCTTGAGAGCTTGGGATTTTCTGACCTACTTTTATCTTCCCAGAATCCTCTCCAGATTCTGGTTTTTAATCTATAATGTTATCCATTTCTTGTTTTATGTATTAGCTCATCTTATTCCCATTCACAGTTATGATGCTTGTCTATTTCCCTCCACCCTATTTTTGTCTATCCTTCTTTTTATACTGTTCCTCCTCAAAAGTATGTTTTGCTTCTAACCACTGTCTTCTTTAATCCACCCTCCCTTTTATCATGCCTCTCCCCATATCTCTTACCCCTTCCCCTCCTATTTCCTACTAGGTAAGAGATCTGTGAGAAAACTTTCTCCATTCTATCTCTCCCTTCCCCTTTCTCCCGGGGTATCTTTTTTCCTCACCCCTATTTTTTGTGGGGTGAGAAACCCAACATAATCTATTCATATTCGCACCCTCAGTCTATGTAGACTCCCAATTGCCCTAATAACGACAAAATGTTTATGAGTTATATGTCTCATTTTCCCATGTAGGAATGTGGTTTAACTTTATTGAGTCTTTCATGTTTAACTTTTTATATTTCTCTTGAGTCTTGTATTTGAAAGTCAAATTTTCTATTCAGCTCTGGTCTTTTTATCAGAAATGCTTGGAAGTTCTCTGCTGGGTAGTGGATTCCTGTTGTAATTCTAGCTCCTTTGCCTCCTGGAACATTTATGTTCCAAGCCTTTCACTCTTTTAACATGGAAGCTGCTAAATCTTATGTGACTGTGGCTCCATGATATTTGAATTGTTTCTCTGGTTGCTTGCAATATTTTATCTTTGACCTGGAGCACTGAAATTTGGCTAAAAAATTCCTAGCTATTTTCATTTTGGGATCTCTTTCAGGAGGTAATCAATAGATTCTTTCCATTTTTCTTCTACCCTTTGGATCTAAGATATCAGGGAAGTTTTCCTTCATAATTTCTTGAAATATTTCTAGGCTCTTCTTTGGATCATGACTTTCTAATAATTAGTCTAATAATTCTTAAATTATCTACTCAATCTATTCTCCAGGTCAGTTGTTTTTCCAATGAGATTTCACATTTTCTTCTATTTTTTTTCATTCTTTTGACTGTTTTATTATTTCTTGAAGCCTCATCAAGTCACTAGCTTCCACTTGACAAATTCTGTTTTTTGAGGAATTATTTTCTTCATTGAGTTTTTGTACTTCTTTTTGCTTAAAAAGCAATTCTAGTTTTTAAGTTCTTTTTTTAGTGGATTTTTATTACTCTTTAACTGTTTGACCTATTCTGTTTTTTAAGGTGTTATTTTCTTCATTTTTTTGTGCTTCTTATCAAACTGTTAGTTCACTTTTCATAATTTTCTTGCATCACTCTCATTTCTTTTCCCAACTTTTCCTCTGCCACTCTTATCTCTATCTTTAACTCTTCCAGGAATTCTTGCTGGCCTTGGATCCAATTAGCCTTTCTCTTTGAGGTTTTGCTTATAGCTATTTTCACATTGTTGTCTTCATCTAAATTTATGTCTTGGTCTTCCCGGCCACCACAGTAGCTTTTTATGATCATGTTGTTTTTTTTTTCCAGTTTGCTCATTTTCCCAGCCTATTTCTTCACTTTAAACTTTATGTTAAAATTGTGTTCTGCTCACCCAGAAGTGGGAAGGCACTATGCCAAGCTTCATTCAGGCTTTTTCATTCTGCTGTTGTCAGAAGTATTTCTGGAGGTTTGTAAGCTTGGTGCTTCCAAGGTGGTGTGATTCAGGATGAAGTGTGGTCACTGCTCTTCTAGTCTCTACTCAAGAAGTTCCCCTGTTCTCCTGTAGCCATAAGTACTAGTGCTCCTCTTGGCTCTGAAACTGTAACTAATGCTGCTCCCTTGTGACTGACCACAAGCACTCTTCTCCACCCAGGAAGAGTTGCTAATCAGTGCAGCTACACCTAGTACCACCAAAGGGTCCCCATAATCTATTTCTGAATGTTGGCTCAATGTTATCTCTAGGCTGAGAAATCCTGAAGCTGTTGCTGACTTAGTTACCTCTAAGGCCCACCACTGGTACTCATGCTCCTGCCACACTCCAAGCTTTCTGCTACTATGTTTAAAACTCTCCTGACCTGCAAAAAATGTCTCTCTCCCATTTGTTGGCTCTGTAGTCCCAAAATTTGATTTATGGCATCATTTTAAAGTTGTTTGGAGAGGAATGTTGGGGGAATTCACCTGGGTTCCAGTCTATACTCCACCATCTTGTTTTCTGTACTTATTTGCAAAAAAGAAAATAGAGACTGTAAACTATAGGCCGTTCAGCTTGTCTTTGGCATTAGATATCCCTTCCACATCATGGGGGTTAGAGACACAATACCTTCATAATCTGGAAAATTCATGTAAAATTTTTTGACCCTCCCTTCATACCAGAGAAGTCTGATTTTCTTTTTCCTTTTATGGAGTGTTTACAGTACTTTATTGTAAAATTTGGGTAAAGTATTTAAACATAGGCTCCGTGTCATTTGTTGGCCTTCACATGTCATCTGTAAGCTTCTGAAAAACTCCCTCAAAATTCCCATTTAGTTTCTTATGCTGGAAAGTTGCAACATGGAAAGCATAACTGTTTTTGTTTTTCTTAGGCCTTAGGGACTGGTCAGGCTGAATGGCATTAATGACTTCAAGGCTTAGCATAGCAGTCTTTAGTCTTTTCAAGTCACATGGGGATAGGCTAACTGTACTTGGGCCTGATTTAAAGGGAATTATATAGTTGGCATGAGGCAGCTAGGTGGTATAAGAGAATCTTTGGCCTGGAGTCAAGAAGAATTTAGTTCAAATCTGGCCTCATTAGCTGTGTGTCACTAAACCTCTGTGTTCTATAAACATTTAACTATTATTATTATTAGCTATTATCAAAAGGAGAGAGTAGCTCTATGGATTTGATGAATTAGTGACTGCCAATGGGGATGCTGGCATTAGCTCAATCTATTAGCTAGAAGTGGGGGACGTGGGTCATGGTAGCAGTCTTCAACTGTCTAAAGGGCTGTCGAATGGAAAAGGGCCATCAACAAAGGGTAAAATTAAGAACAATGGGTGGAAGCTGCAGAGGCCAGTTTTAGGAAAATCATCTTATAGTTATCTGTAAGAGGAACAAGACAATCTTGAAAGGAAATGGTTTTCCTCCCCTGCTTAATTGTCAAGTAGAAGCTTAAAGTGGGGATTCCTTGAAGTGGTAGATAGTTGCTGAGGTCCCTTTCAACTCCCAGATTTTCAAATTATATTTGTCTCTTTAAGAAAGTTTCAGGGGCAGCTAGGTGGCGCAGTGAGTAAGAGCGCCGGCCTCGGAGTTGGGATGACCCGAGATCGAATCCGGCCTCAGAAAATGAGCACCCACACACAAATAATGACTAGCCGTGTAACCTTGAGCAAGTTACTTAACCCCAATTGCTTAAAAAAAAAAGTTTCAATTTATTTTCTCATCACAATCATGTTGTCTTCAGAATTTCATTCTTGAGAACTGTCCACCCTTATTAAGTGAATTTCTCCTGTAGAACTTTAGTCCACAGGATCCTATCTAAATTTTTTTCTGAACCATTTCAAATTGGTCCTCCCCAAGTCTATGGTCTATATCAGACTACACCTAATTTTCCTCTCCTTGATCATAAGGTCTAAGATGGAGTGGCTGTTCAGCAGTTTCTCCCTATTCATCAGAACTGGATCCACAATAGCACTGCTCCAAATCTCTTCTTCCACCTCTGGAAGGGTAAAATGATCTTTTAAGGCAAGCAAAATTCCTGGGTGCCATGTCTGTTCACCTTACTGGGGACTAAGGCACAGAGGGTTGCTGAGCAAAGCTTAATTTATAGCATTCTTTATACAGTCTCTTTAAAGAACAATAGCTTGCTCAACCATTTTTGACTGGCAATGAAGTCAATTTATTATTGGCTCTTCTCTTGAAGAGAAGATCCCAGATAAATGAAGTCCCCCATCACTATTGTGGAAGCATATTAAAAATCTTTTTAGTAAAACTGAAAATGTTAATAGATTTCTTTGGTCTAAAAAGAAAAATGCCTTTCCAGGATTCCCATGAAGACCTTTATTAAGGAAATAGGTTAAGGGTAGCAACCAAAATTGAGATCAAAGAGTACCTGTCTGGTTAAGAATGTAGCCTTCCTACTGCCTGAAGTTATTGGCATATTGATCCATTCTTTGTACATCCTCTAAAGTAACTGATTCTCCACTGAGAAAGAATTAATATATTGATTACAGGAGTTTTTTGTTTATTCCAGGAGTCCTATTGATTCTTTGAGGGTACTGGTACAGGAAGGAAAGGATGGTAACTTTGTTATTCTATTATTCTGGAATGTTAACCCCAAACATATATTTAATTAAAAAACAATGTATTTAATATATTATGACTTTTTTCTTATTCAAGATTCTTGTAAATATTACCTCAAATCAACTTTGGGTAGTAGAGATGTACCAGAGAGTATGGGGAAATACACCAGTTTGGACATCCTTCTCTCCAAGCGAAAAATGACTTGGACACAGATTAATGTTAAATGAAATTGTTTCTGGCACACTTGTGCCTCAATAGAGTACTTCTTGGTATTTTTTTCTTCAACACCACTATATAATTCTTCCAAATCAGTCTCTTGAATCCCTTGTCTATTTCCTCCTTCTGTCTAGCTACTCAGTAACAGCTAATAACAAGTTTTTTTCTTCTTAAAATGGTTTTCATCCAAAAGTCCTCCATGACCATGATCTTCATCACCTTCACTCCTTAGTTACTTTCTAACCATTACCCCTACAATGGCTACATTCTTCCTTCATTACTTATCTTGACCCCTTAGTAAATCCATTCAACTCTACCCTATCCTTTACTCTCCAGTCCTCTGCCCCCTCCACTACTGATCATGTTTTGCCAAAACCCAATTCTAGATTATACCATCTGCCTCCTTCACTCCTACTGATGTGTTGCTGGAGGGAGATGGAAGAAATAATGAAACTGTTGATTGATTGGGTCCAAAACATTCATGTTATCTAATTTCAACTTGGCCTCCATTGCAGCAAGGCAACTGCTCTCCACTGTAGCTATTCCAAACTTTCTCATCTCTTCTCAAGCTTCCTACAGTACCTTCTCCCCCTCCAGAAGTCTTCTACCTCTCACTTCACTGAAAAAACTGAGGACATTCACCAAGAGCTCTTGCTTCACCTGACATCACTCAGATATCTGCTCCTACTATCTCCTTCCTTTTGGTCTTGAAGTAGTCCTTGCCAAGCTCAATTCCTCAACATGTACCACTGATCACACCTCCTCCCATCTTTTCTAGCAGACTGCACCTTCATTACCATCCTTTCTCTTTCTCTCTCTTACCTTGTATCTCCTATCTAATGAGGACCTTCCTAGATGTGCACAAACATGTCCATGCCTCTCCAATCCTTAAAAATAAACCAAACACATTTGATCTAATCATCCCCTAGCTATCATTTCATATATCTTTCACTTCATAGCTAAACTCCTTAAGAAAACCATTTGCACTAGCTACCTCCAATTCTTCATTTCATCACTTAACTCTGATGTACCACTTTTGACCTCACCAATAAACTGAAATTGTTCTCCCCAGTTATCACTGATCTCTTAATTGCAAAGCTTAATGGCCTCTCAATCTTCATATTTCCTGACTTCTCTATAGCATTTGATGCAATCAGTCAAGTTCTCTCCCTCTCCCGGGCATTCTCTTCTTTCTGCCTTTATAACAGGGTTGGTTCTCTAACTGCTCCTGCTCAGTCTCCTTTGCTGGATCTTTCTCTAGGTCATGCCCATTCAGGGTGGTTTTGCTGCTGGCCCTCTGCCTAAAACTTCTTTACTGCTTTTTTTTCTTCATGAGATGGTTGAGCTCCTTTACAGAACAGCTGTTTATGTTTCACGATCTACTCAGCCCAAAAGGGAAAGAACGAGATACCAAGATTTGGATTAGAAATCAAGGATCCCAGGAAGGTATTAGATCTGGGTTCAAACTCTAGTTCTGCTATTTAATTCCTGTGTGACCTTGGGCAAATCCATTCATATCCCTCAGCTTCATTTTTCTGATCTGAAAATGACTGGGTTGGAGTAGATGGATCTCTGAGGTCCCTTCCAACTCTAGATCTCTGATCTTATGATCCTTTTAATGAATTTACAATGTGGAAATTGTAATAATGCTTAATAATTCAAGCCAAACATAGTTATATGAGTTAATGCTGCTAACTGGAGATCAATGAAATTCTGCTCCCTAATTCTTTGATAGGAAAGATGAAAAAAATGAAAGTAGAAGAAGATACTATAATTCCCCTAATCTCAGTTCACAAGATACTTATGGTTTTGATCATGGTGTGTTTGTACCAGACTGCAAACATGACAGCCCTAGATTATTCTTTAGAAATTTTATATGGGGTAAGAATCTGAGATCACTGTGAGGCCCTGGTTTAAAATATTAGCCTAGTTTTAAGAAACCTATTATTTCTGGACAAAGAATGTTTCTCTTTTGATTATTCTCTGATTCCAACTCACAGAGTTCAGGCTTTTGTAAGAACCAGAATTAAGTCTATTTTCAAATGACCAGCTCAATACCATGTTGATGTAAACCATTGTGACAGCTAAGCAGGGAATTTCAGGAGATAATGTTAAACTGTGAACATCTTCATAAAGATACCTTCCCTGTGCTTAGAATCAAGAGTTTTGAGGGATGAAATCTTGTTACCTGGAAGAAATAATAGCTAACATTTATGTATCGCTGTAAAATGTGCAAAATGCTTTATGTTTTATCTCATTTAAACCTCACAACAAACCTGAGAGGTACATATCATTTAAAAACGAGGAAACTGAAACTCAGGGGTTAAGTGACTTGCCCAGGGTCATGTCACTAGTAAGTATCTAAGACAGGATTCAAACTCAGGTGTTCTTGACTCCATTAGTTAAAAATGACCTTCAGAAGGAATGCTGCTTTAAAACACACATTTACTTTGCTTCATTTTTTAAATCTATTCTTTTTTCTGTTTGTAAATATTGTTAAAGCTTCAAAATTTTTTTTGATTCATGATTTTTCAATGTTCTTTTAGTTATTTTAAAATAAAATTAGAATGATTTCATTAAAAAATAAACTCACTCATATAGACTAATTTGGAGTAAGGCTGCTAAGGAAATGTATTTTTCCAACTTTTTTTTTTTTTAAAGCAATTGGGGTTAAGTAACTTGCTCAAGGTACACGGCTAGTCATTTGATTTATGCGTGGGTGCTCATTTTCTGAGGCCGGATCTGATCTCGGGTCATCCAAACTCCGAGGCCGGCGCTCTTACTCACTGCGCCACCTAGCCGCCCCTTTAGGGCAATTGGGGTTAAGTAACTTGCCCAAGGTTACACGGCTAGGTTTTTGTTTATTTTTCCAACTTTTAAATACAAAAACACTAAGTAAATACTAAGTGAACACATTACTATCCAAAGGGAGCTACCATAATTAGGCCTTACAGAGGACAAAGATCTGTTGTAATTTGCTTATGAAATAAGAATTTGGAAACCACAAGATGCTAAGAGCTCAAAAGTAGCTTATTCTTCTAAATATGGGAGGTATTTTCCTTGGAAATGGGTCTAAACCATTAATCCATTTTAACACTCACTTTTCCCCCACACTAAAACTTCTTTCCAGCAGTTTCTTTCCTCAATTACTGGGGTCTCCATCAAAGGTTTTTCCCATTAAGACAAAATTGCTTAATTGGCTGCATGGAAAAAAACAATGTTATTAAACAACACTACATAGGATTGGTGCCCTCAAAGAAAAAAAAAATAGTTATCTTGTTACTGCCACAAGGCAGAGCTTAAAATGAAAGCAATTCTTCCCTGTCATCAGAATCTCTCTTCAACTCAGCAGAATCTCTTTTGTCCTTGACTCTTTTTAGATAGAGAATCACTCATCTGTCTTGCCTTCTTTTCAACCTGACAGGGCTGCAATGAGGAGAGAAGAAACATAGTCACCGTCATCTGGCAAACCCCTTGTCACCTATTGCTGCTGCCTGATTAATTCCTGGGATTGATTTCTGATCTTCTGTATTCACTACTGTCACTGCAAAGATGGACCTGAGGACAGGTAGGAAATGCAGCCAACATCCAGAGCAGTGTTACAGTAGGGCTTCATATAACTTAAATTGGGTTTTTATTATATGATGTATTAACAATATTATTTTAAAATTACTTGGGCCACCATTACCCAGGATGTACACAGACCTGTCAGTCACCTAGCACTTCAAGCCACAGCTAGCATTTCAAAAACAGAAAAGTATTAAATCACTTGTGTGACCTATGGCAAGTCACAATGTCTCTGAGACTCAATTTCCTTATATGTAAAATAAAGACGATGGCCTAGTCCCTTTCAACTCAAAATCTATCATCTTATGAATTAGAAACTCAAATGGAATAAATTACCCCTTTGTTGTAAGTGACCAACCTGTGCCAAATCTCTATTAAATGAAGCAGTTATTAAACTTGGGCTAATAGCTCTGTTTGAAAAGCTAATTGTGAACCAAGAAAGAGTTCATTTTCTTGTGCATAGGACTGAATCCAGACAAGATTTTAAGACTTTAAACAGAGGAATGTGCTTATAGTTCTAGATAAAAATGTGAGGTCAGATACATGGCTATTGTGTAAATCCCCAGGCACTGACATATTTTCATACCTGTATTTAGCTAATTGTCCAATCTAGCTACTCTGGGCAGGAAGAGGAGGACCGGGTTAGGGTTCCTTGGTCAAATGTTCTGAGTATCATCTGGCCTTCATTTTTTCTTTCACGGCCCTCCTGTTCCTTGTTTCTCCCGTCAAAGGAAGAAGCCTATATTGTGCACAGCACTAAAGCTGTGGAAAGTTCCTAGGGAAAAGGCAGGATAGAAGAGATATCTTTCCAACAAGTTTCCAATATGAAAAATCACTTGCTACAAATCATTATGATGTGAAGTCTTCTAATTTTAAAAGGTGATTCTTTTACAGTTAACATTAGGTTATACCCTTACTTAGCAGTATAAGGAACAAAATGGAGGAAAACTCCAGCTCCCTGTCACGATAGGCAGTAAAATAAAAATGAAAAAGTACTTAAAAAGGAAGTTGTAGGGATCAGAAAACAGCTCTCATATGGGTTAGTTTTGCTTTGGGCCAGGTGGATTTATGAGGCAAACTAAAATTTCAAACCAAGGCCAAATCATTAGATTGAATATTGTCTAATTCATAAATGGGCACACTGCAAGAAACTTGTTTTATCCAACTTTATTACCTACAACTTACTAAAGTCCTTACAAGTCCACCAAAGTAAAGGCCTGACCATGCAACTCTCTTAATCAAAAAACATGACTGTTGCCTCTAACTTAAAGTACAAACATGATACTCTGGTAGGAAAAGCCCAGAATGTATCATCCCACGTGAGATCTTGTATATCCCCATCTCTACACTCCCACTGTGCCACTCCAATTGAGGCCCTCATTACCTCTATCTGGACAATTAGAACAGGGTCTTGATCAGTCTCCCTGGTTCTGCACTGAAGTCAGAGTAACCCTAAAACACAGTTCTGTTTACTTCCTTATAAATTTTTTTTTTTAAATCCTTCAGCAGGGGTGGCTAGGTGGCGCAGGTAAACAGAGCACCAGCCCTAGAGTCAGGAGGACCTGAGTTCAAATCTGGCCTCAGACACGACACTCACTAGCTGTGTGACTTTGGGCAAGTCACTTAACCCAATTGCCCTTCCAAAAAGCACACACACACACACACACACACAAAACACCCACCAAAAAAAAAAACCCAACCCTTCCGCAGTTGTCCGTTGTCCACCCAATTAAGTTCAATCTCTACAACCTGGCATGAAAGATAATACACAATCTGACTTCAAATTATTTTTTCAAATCTTTTCACTCTACTGTCTTTCAAGTGCCTTATGCTCCATTCAAACAGATCTATTTACTATTCAGATGATATTTGTGAATATCTACAATAAATAATATTTGTAAATATAATTAAATGAAAAAATATTTGTAAAATGCCTAGTACAGTGCCTGGCAAACAGGAGGTATTTAATAAATATGTTCTCTTCCCAACATCCCCATTTACTAAACACATCTTGCCCGCCCAGCCAAGTTTCTTCCAGTTAAAATTCTACCTATCTTCAAGATCAAACACCAACTCTCTCAGGAGTTGTCCTTGATCCCCACCCAGCCAAAACCTGACTTCTTGTGAACTCTTAAGGGTATTATTTCATGTATTTCACACACATTTCACATCCTAATCTGCATTCTTATTTCATATATCTTAGCCCTCCCACTAGAATGAAGATGTTTGAGAGTAGTGGCCGTTACAGTTTCCCAACTGTAAAATCCTTTCTCACATGGTCCTGAGGAAGGAAAAGTTTGAGCTAAAATCAAAACCAAGGATGTTACTTGGATCTCAATACTGTTTTCTTTCCCATCCAAAATTAACCTTAAATCATGTTTTACTAGTTTAAATATTACCCACTCAATGAAGCGCTCTCCAGTCACTGAGCTGGAAGTGATCTCTCCTTCACAGACTGCACAATACTTTGTGCTCCTTTTTATGTACTTACCACATTCTAAATTATCCTTATCTGTGTATGGATCTCACCTCCCACTTCTAGATCCTAGGTTCTATGATGGTAGAACCCTGTCTTACATGTCTTTCTATCCTTCCTAGTCTTTAGCATAATGTAGTACACTTATTGGGCCATGTTTGTCAAAATAACAGAATAAGTGAGAGGTTAGATTTAAAAACTGGCATGAACCAAAAATAATGGTCATTTTGTCTGTCTTCTTTACTCCCATAGTTTCCTATGCTTACTACATGTTAAAATGGCTCTATAGCTGATTCATCTCTTATGAATTAATTTCAATAAAGGATAACAAATTATCATGAGAACTGGTAATATCTGAAAACTTCATGGAAATCACAGGAATAAGTGGTCTTTGTAACTCTGGCTCCTATAAAATGCAAGTTCCATGTGAGAGAACAGCATGGAGCACATCCTTTCCCCTCTCTGGGCCTATACTCAATTATTAGGAAGGTCCCTTCCAGCTTCAGTGGTCTCTAAGTTCTAAAGCACCTCTGCTTCTACCTAAAAAGAAAAAAAAAAGACCAGGGCAAAAAATCTTTAATCACTCACTGGGATTTCAAATCCAATTATTAGCAGATTTGTAAACCATTTAACTTGCTTTACTTTAAACCAATACTCCAGTCAAGAAAGATAGGCCCAAAATTTGTTCTTTTATAATGACAAGCATAACTAAGTACAAATGAGTTTCAATGGTGTAGACTGTTAGCATGCTGCGTTGCATTATGTCAATAAAATAATCCCTTTCCCCCCACCTTTCTCCCCACCCCCCATCACTTCCCACCCAAGGAAAATAAATGATTGTGCACTGCATGACGATACCATTAGGTGTGAACTTTGGTTCATGCAAAATCAGCTCCCACAAGGCTACATCAGAACTAGCAGCCTCAGCACCCAAAGTCATTTTTTTTTAGCTGTTGTCCATATCTTCAACCATGTTCCTTCCATAACACCAAGTGAATACTGTGGTCGGGCATACTGGTGGCAAAAACCAAACCCATATCATTCTGCCCATCTAGTCCATTCAGCCATGACATTTCACCTGCCAAGAAACTGGAGCCCCTCTTTGACTTCCTGTACTCAGGCAGAGGCCAGCGGCTGATCAGGTTCTCTGTCCTTAAGTCCATGATGTAGAGATAGCGGTTGTCAAATAACAGGGCAAAGATGTCTCCAAAGCCAAGTAATGCCAAATTTGCTAACTCTGGAGTCTTGATAACCCTGTAGGGAGGACAGTTAAGAATGAGCCTAAGAGCCTGATTCTGCTTAGGTTACTACCATCATAGACTATCACAGTCAGAGGAAACCCCTAAGAACGTCTAGTCTGCTTCTTTTATTTTATACATCAGAGCTTTAGAGCCAAAAGGAACCTTAGAAGTCATCTAGTCCAACTTATTCATTTTAGAGATGAGGAACCTGGTGCACAGAGAAGTGCCCAGCTAGTTAATCAACTAGAATTCTGGACTCCTCACTCACAGTGCAGGGTTCTTTTCACTACAATGTAGAAAAAAGTTTCTCAGTGGATTCATAAAAAGCATATTAATAAATAGCACATAATAGGGACAGACAGGCGGTGCAGTGAATAGAACACTGGTCCTGGAGTCAGGAGAACCTGAATTCAAATGTGGCCTCAGACACTTGACACTTACTAGCTGTGTGACCCTGAGTAAGTCACTTAACCCCAACGGCCTTACTAAATGAATGAATGAATGAATGAACAGACAGCATATATATGAATTTTTGCCCCTTTTTTAGTTTTTAGCTACAACACACTTAAAATGACTTAAATTAACTTAATTCAAACAGGAAAACACTACCTGAGAATATCATAGCTGGCAAAGTCCCACTGATAAAGTCCTAGGGCTGAACTACATACGATGTATTTGCCATCAAAATGGAGCCTGGGCTGCAAACAGATACTTCGATCCTCAGATACAGACAATGTTTTTAAGCATTTGCAGTTGATTTCTCTTCCAATTGGCCAAATCTACAAATTGGAGAGGAGGAGGAGGAAACAACAATCAAAAAATGCTAGCTGACATCAACCTGACGCAGGGTATGGTTGTTTCAAAGCAATGCTTACTAGTCTGTTTACTACATTCAGGTTAGTTTATTAGCCCACTTAGAGGAAGACAGGAAGTAGGAATAAATTGGGGAAGGAAAAATTCACTGCAATTTGTCTAAGTGTCAAGTCCAAACTGAAGCAGGAAAAGCGTGCTCAAAAGTCTTTTTTTCTAACAACAGCCTTTATGGAATATCTTTGTCTACAATTTATTTTCTCTTTAGAAACAGAATATTGTAAACTTCCCTCTCAGTCTAAGAGGTTACTAAATCCTATGGCCATTCATGTTTATTAGAGAAATTCCTGCATATTAGAGCAATCTTTTGCCTTAATTGCCACTAATATTTAGCCTATACTGTCAAATTCCTGCATTTCTTGACCTCACTCCACTGCTATATAGGTAAATGTTTAGAAGTGGGAGCTATGAGAAACGTCAAACTCCTATTATGAGGGAGAATAAAGCTGCATTCCATTAAGAGCTTTATAATGTCCACAAGAGATGGTTTAAGGTCTCTGTTCCTTTCCAATCATTAGGAATGAGAATTCTTGAAGCCAGTGAGGCATTTTAATAACAGAAAGACCAATTAGGGATGGCGATAGGATGGAGGCAAGGAAATATAACTGCATTATGCTTATATAAGGTGGATGTGCTTGGATATGGGAACTTGGGAGTTAAAACTGGCTCTCTAACCATCCAGAAGTAGATAAGCGATCACTCCTATAGCAGGCACCTCATACTGAAGCAATCAATTGTGTTTCAAGTTGTATCTCCACGCCCTGTGACAATTTCGTTATATTTATTCATTTTCCTAACAGAGAAAACTGAAAGAAAGGAATCAAGTCACACTCACCTTGATTTCATACTTGTCGGCACTGAGGAGAATATGATCTCCAGGGCTGTGCAACAGAGACTTGACCTTGCACTTCTGTAAAACCACCTGCAAATATGAAAAGTTTTTATTAAAGAAGGATACAGTCTGAAGTCATGTGGTAGATTACACCAAACTGATGTAGCCTAAGCCTTGTGTCACATGCAAACTAATTACATATTTTCACTCACAACTAGCTCTTTTAGGTGTTCAGCAGGATGATGACATTTCCAGTACAGGTCTCTTCTTTCAATGGCCTTCAATCAATGTCATAAAACCAAAGGTTTTAGAGCAGGGAGGGGCCTTAGAGAATGCCTAGTGCAAATTCCCTCATTTACTGATGAGAAAACAAAAGCTAGATCAAACAATATGTATCCCTCACTTTGAAATTTAACTTGAGTCTCAAAGATGCCTTAGTACTTTAGAAGTATGCCTGAGGTATACAGCCTATTTTATCCACTAAGATAAGTGTTATCATGGGACAGGCTCCATCATAAGCATCTCCATTACTGGTAATCTGCTATCTAGAGAAGGGATGTGATGTTACTAAAACCCAGTATTTTTTCGAAGCACCTGCTGCTGTGCCTCCAGAAACAAGGTTATATGTAGCTGTTAAATACTGACATCTCTGCCAAGCCACCCACAAATTAAGGCCAGATGTTGTGATTATTTAACTATTCTGAGAAAATCTGGTCATTGAACACAAAGGCAAAAACAGAAACAGTCACTGACCACCTGCTTCAAGGAAATAGGAGGATAAAGGAAGATGTAAAGGATTCTCCTCTGGGAACCTAACCAAATGCCTGGGTGGATACTGTCAGTTTACAAGCCATGATATAGATCTTTGTTTCTGGCTTCAAGGATCTTTACGAGCATCTAATCCAACCCTTGCATTTTGCAGATGAGGAAACTAAGGCCCCAGAAAGTGAGAAGACATGCTCAGTCACACAGCATAGATCCAAACCCAGAGTCCAGGAAGTTCTTGTTTGGCTGCCCTGACCACACCATTTCTCACAAGTCTTAAAAGCTACAGAAGACAAGGATAGAATATTACCATGTTTGAATGGACAACTAGTAATTTGCAACTTGGCTCAACAGCTCTCCTACCTTGGTTACCCACTCAGTATGTCCTGTCAGTGTGTTCAGGCACGTCCCCGTTGATAAGGCCCAGACTTTCACAGTGAAGTCCGCAGAACCACTCACTAAGAGATCAAGCTCATCGTTGTAGTCCACGCTGAACACTAAAAGCAAAAAAAAAAAACCCCCACATACAAAGATAAAGCACCCTCCATTGTCACATCCATATCTTTTTCTTGCTAAGAAAAGGGGACTTCCATGACTCATAGGAAGTGTATTGTCCTAGAACTGCACAATTATGAAATTTTCAAAAGGCCCTCCATAGCTTAGTCTTATATAGTGCTACCACTGTTGCTCCTATACTGCTCCACTTGAGTAAAAATTATGAAGAAAATCCAGTCATTTCAAATCTTTGAGGTTTGTTAACAGTAGCACCAGGCGATCAATTTTCTTTTTATTCATTCATGCCTAAAAATGACATGTGACTCCAAGCTGCAGAAACATCAGTATTCTCTCCTCAGCACTACCTGCAAGCAGAAAAAAGGCCACTGCAGAAGCACTGGATTATCTGTTATATGCAGAGAAAACTGCAATGAGTCATATACAGAATAGCTTCTTAAACTTTTTCCACTTGTGACCTCTTCAGCATTTCTTAAACTGTGGGTTTAAGATTCCATATGGGGCTGCACGCCATAGTTTTAAGAGCACTAATTATAGAAAAAGGTACTTTCACTTGGATAAAGACTTAGTTAAAAAAAAAAAAAGAACAACATCCATTTTAACTGTATGTGGTTATGAGAAAAATGAGTAGGGAAAAATGGATTACAGGGAGGGCCCAATCAGTACAAATAATTAATCCTCTGAAGTGTTCACATTATTCAAATTCACACTGCATATTTTCATTGAGCTGAAACCAATTATCTTATTTATATAATTATAACTCTGAATAGTGAGAATTTGAATATATGTAGCCACTTCAGGGGGATTCATTATTTGTAATAATCAGGACCTACTTGCACCTCGAAACCAGACAAGCTTAATAATTCATTCAACAAGTATTTATTAAAAGCCTATTAAATATAGGGCATTGTGAGAGTCACTAAGGGGAAAACAAAGATAAGTAAGACACCATCCCTGTTCTCCTGGATTTTTATTAACAGTCTAGAGTGAAAGATAAGGTATGCCTATAAATAGTCAGAATTCAGTCAATGTGTCAGAAAGAGTAATGGTCTTGAAGTCAGAACATATGGATTGCTATATATGCCTTATTCCCCCTCTAAGCTCCATTAAGGCAGAGTCAAGGTCTTATCTAAATCTTATATCTCCCCCAGTGTCTGGCAGAGTCCTCTGTACTTGGTACGTACTTAATTAATCTTTGTTGAATGAGATAATTCCTTGGGACTCCCTTGCAAATTGTAAAGTGTTAGTTATGTAAATCTAAAGGATTTTTAAATCATTATTACTTGAGAATCCGTAAAAAGGGATTCTATGAAACAGATTTCCACTAAGATTTTTAAGCAATGAGTAAAAAGATCTGTAGATGAACCACAGCAAAATATATACCCACTATGTACAAGGAGCAAAAGATAAGTTAGGGCACTGCAAAAGTAAAGAAGCTAAGAGTTTAGAGTATGACTTAATAGAAACTGGTGAAATAACGGAACTGGTGTTGTTGGACAAGTCACTTAACTTCCATTGGTGTTAGTTTCCTCATCTGTAAAATGAAAGGGGTTGAACTAGAATGGCCCCTGAGGCTCCTTCTAGCTTGAATTCTATGCAGTCCAGCAGAGAAGTTTAAACTTACATTTTAAAATATCATTTCCCAAAGTTTAAAGAAAATCAACCTATATTAACTTAAATTAGCTGCCTCCTTTTCTCCCCATCCTATACTATGGACAAGGAAAAAACTAAGACTACAAATAAAAGGAAATGTCCTATAACAACCACAAAAGAAGAACAGCACATATAAAGAAAATTCTCTCTCTTGGAACCCAGATTAAGAGACGGGATATAAAAACCATACCTGCACCTGTGTGTCCTCGGAAGTGCTGAGTTCGGGCTCCTGAACTCCATTCCCAACAGGCTACTGTGTTATCAAAGGATCCTGTTACAAGTTTCTGTTCATCAAACTTCACAGCAGCACAGGTGTGGGTCTGGATGCCATATATGCACTGTCCTGTGCTTACATCCCAGAGTTTTGCAGACAAGTCATCTGACCCTTCAAAAGAAAAAAAAAAGTAAGGGAATGTTAGGAATCGTCAGAGCATATACACACAAAAGTATACCTAGAATTATGAAATAATAATAATAACAATAAGGAATAATAATTCACATTTACATAATGCTTGAATTAACAGGATCATATAATTCAGAGCAGTAAGGAACCTCAGATGTCATAGTCGAAGCCCTCATTTCACAGATGAAGAAACTAGGGCCAGGGGAGTTTAAGTGACTTCCCCTTGGTCACGCATGCAGTGTCAAAGACAGGATTTAAACTCAAGTCTTCCTTCTGAAACACTAGTCTTCCCACTGTACCATAATGACTCCCACAAATTTTTAATGAAGCAGCTCACTCAAACCACCTTGCAAGGAAGGTATTATAGATATCATGGCACAATATCACAGTAGACATGAGGTCAGAAGCCTTGGGTTCAATGCTGCTTCTGCCACTACTACCTCTTTGACCTTGGCCAATCCACTCAACAACTGCTCTGGGCCTAAGCTGTCTCATTTTAAATGAGGGAATTGAGCTAGATGACCCATGACACCTCTGAGTACTACAGTTATTATTATCCTATGAATATTGTTACCTCCTTTTTATAGGTGAGGAAGCTGAAGTCCCCAGAGGTAAAGTAAATAATTTGCCCCTAATCAGAAAGTCAGTAAATGTGAAGTCTGGATTTGAAATCAGGATTTTTTTTCAATCATATAAAATTATTTCCATATTAGTCATGCTGTGAAAGAAGAAACAGACTAAAAGAAAAATTTTAAATAAAGTGGAAAAAAAAACAACATGTTTTGATCTGCACTCAAGACTCCATCAATTCTCTCTCCAGTTGTGGATAACATTTTTCATCACGAGTCCTCTAAGCTTGTCCTGATTATTGCATTGCTGAGAACTGCTAAATCAGTTACAGTTGATCATCTCACAATTTTCTGTTACTGTGAACAATGTTCTCTTGGTTATGCTCACTTCACTTTGCATTCAGTTCATGTAAGTCCAGGTTTTTCTGAAATCAGCCTGGTTGTCATTTCTCATAGTTCAGAAGTATTCCATTACTATCATATACCAGAACTTGTTTAGCCATTCCCCAATGGATGGACATACACTCAGTTTCCAAGTCTTTGCCAGCACAAAATATAAATATATCTGTATAAATAGGTTCTTTTCCCTTTAAAAAAAAATTTCTTTGACATGCACAGTATTGGTTTTGCTAGATCAAAGGGCACATACAGTTTGATCACACTTTGAGCATTATTCCAAATTGCTCTCCAGAACAGTTGGACTATTTCACAACTCAATCAATAGTACATTAGTGTCCTAATTTTCCCATATTACCTCCAACATTTGCCATTTTCCTTTTCTCTCATATTAGCTAATAAAGTAGGTGCGAGGTAGGTGTTTTAATTTGCTTTAATTTCTTTAATCAATAGTGATTTAGAGCTTTTTTCATATGACTATATGACATTTCTTGATACAACAATTTTTTTCTTCTGAAAACTGCCAATTCATATCTTTGACCATTTATAAACTGGAGAATGACTTATACTATTATAAATTTGACTTAGTTCTCTAAAATGATGAAATGAGGCCTTTAACAGAGAAACTCACTGTAAAATCCTATGCCCTACCCTCCTCCCATTTTTTACTTTCCTTCTTATATTGGTCATACTGGTTTTTTTTGTGCAAACACCTTTTAATTTAATGTAGTAAAAATTATCCACTTTACATCTCATATTGCTCTCTATTTCTTGCTTAGTCATAAATTTTTCCCTTCTCCAAAGATCTGACAGGCAAACTATTCTTTGCTCTCCCAATATGCTTATGTTATCACTCTTTATGTCTAAATCATGTATCCATTTTGACCTTACCTTGGTATATGGTGTAAGATAGTGATTTATGCCTAGTTTCTGCTATATTGTTTTCCAGTTTTCCCAGCAGTTGTCAAATAGTGAGTTCTTGTTCCAAAAGTTGGGGTCTTTAGTTTTATCAAATATTAGATCACTATGGTCAGGGAGCAATGTAGTGTGGATAGGGAACCAACCTCAGAGCCAAAATACCCAGATTGAATCTTGCTTCTCACACATACTAGTGGCATGACCCTGGACAAATCCTTAATACCTCAAAGCACCAGTCAATCCAATCCTCTCCTCACTGAAAATCACACTCCAATCTGCAAGAGCAGAAGGAGCTCCCTTCGTAGGAGTTCCCTATACCAATGAAATCACAGGTCCAGACCCCGCATTCCCTTCAAATAATTATTAGTAAAATAACCCTTCTGGTACTCAATTTTGTTATTTTATAGTTTTAGACCAAGTGATATTAGGCCCATTCTAGCTCTGATATTCTATAATTCTCTGATTTGCCCATAACTGAAATCTATGTTTCCTTAATATGTAATTTTAAATAGCTTGTAAGATAGTGAATATTTGTACATAGTCCAGAATCTAGAACAGTAGCTTGATAATATAGCAAGGTAAAAGTAAATCTGTGGGAAGGTTAATCACCATTGCTGAGAACTGCTAAATCAGTTACTGCTAAATCAGTTGTACAATCTTTCCCTCATCTGATCTCATAATACTCTACTCCTCAAATCCACTTGTTTTTCAGTGTATATTTATGTAACTGTCATCATGTATTGACGTAAAGGCACGTATTGACATGCCTCTCTTTGGAGGTGGGGACCATGTCTCAACTACTTCTCTCTGTAACTTCTCTTCCTCCTGCACCTCAAACATATGCAGATTATGAAAAGTGCTTAATGGACAATGTCACCAGAAAAGCTACCAATCCCAATATGACTTTTGCAGAGTTCCTCTTCTAACTTCATGAATTCATCCTGAAATGAATGGCAGCACCCCAAATAGAAATGAGGCAGATGCCCCAGAGACAGTACAGTAGATGGAGTACTAGATGCAGAGTCAGAGGAACCAGAATGTAAATTCTCATTCTGCTATTTTACTACTCAGGTCAAAAAGTCTCTTAAGTCTTGGTTTCTTCATTTATAAAACAAAGAGAGAATTTATAGAGCATTTATATAGCATTGCTATGTGCCAGGCACTATGCTAATCACTTTACAAATATTATCTCATTTAATTCACACAACAACCCTGTGAAATAGCTGCTTTTATTATCCCTTATTTTATAGCTAAGGAAACTGAGGCAAACAGAGGTTAACTGACTTGCCCAGGGTAACACAGTTAACAAGTGTCTGAGGTCACATTTGAACTCAAGGTATTCCTGATTCCATAGCCCTAGCTATGCCCTCATTTTTCAGGACTAAATGATCTCTAAGATGCCTATCAACCCTAATCCTATGAAATGGCAAAGACAGAATTGGTCATTTGACTTAGGTTCTTTGGAGATAAAAGATTTTATCTCTTACTATAGCTTAATGAGAACTTTAGAATAATTAGGACTTAAAAGAATACTGGATTTGGAGTGGGACAATCTGGGTGGAAATCCAGATTCCACTGCCTGGATTTACCATCTGTGTGACCTTGGGAAACTCCAATGTCTTTACCTCAGTTTCCTTCTCTGTAAAATTAGGAGGCTGGACACAATCTCTTTGGTCTCTTTTTGCTTTAAGTGTATTGTTCTATGATTCAAATGGGTTAAAGATGTTTATATTAGCTTATTCACTCAATCTCCCCCGCCCTAGGTTCATAACTCTTATTTATGAACTATTTATTGTCTAGAAAGCACCATCCCCACAGCAACCCTGCTTGTCCAAGGGTTACACAGATAAGTAGCAGAATGAGTACTCAAATTGAGATTTTCCTTTTCCACCAAACCACAATGTCTAAAAAATATATTTCTAGAGAAAGTAAAACTTACTAGATGAACTTAAGCACAAAGTACCTCAAAGCACAACTACTTAGAAAACAGTAATTAAGTTTTGCTGCAATATTTACCAATCAATAGATTAGTATTTCTGTTTTTAAAGAATTAATCAAGTTCTTTAGTAGCAGATAATGGAAAAATTAGTATTTTTAAAGAAGAATAATATATATCAATAAAAAATATTTTTCATTTAAAACAGTCCCTTATCTTACAAAAGATCAGTTCAAGATACGCAGTTTTCCTTGAATCACAGCCAAACCTGAGAGGCAACATAATAAAGTAAAAAATGATCAATTTGAGAGTAAAGACATTTGTGTCTGATGCCCAACTCTACCAAAGAACCAGTTCCTTGAGTGTGGACAAATTACTTCATAGCTATTCTATGCCTCCTATGTACTCCTGTTTACCCCCTTTACTATCCTCTCTGGCCCACACCCAATCTTAAATCTCCATCTACTATTCTATTCATTACTGCCTATTGAATTCAAGAAATATTTAATGTCTACTATTTGTCAGGCACTGAAAGGCGGGGAAAGGGGTCACAAAAAAAGGCAAAAGATATATACAGGATGAATAGGAAATAATTAACAAGGAAAGCAATGAAACTAAGAGGCTTCCTGTAGAAGGTGGTATTTTAATTGGAACTTAAAGGAAGCTAGGGAGTTCAATAGTCAGAGCAGAGAAGGGAGAGCATTCTAGGCACAGGGTACAGGAAATGCCCAAAGATAAAAGCTGGAGTGTCTAGTTCATGGAAGAGCCAGAAGGTCAGTGTCATTGGATTGAAGAATACCTGCTGGGGAGGATGGCATAAGAAAACTGGAAAAATAAGAGGAGGCTGGGTTATGAAGGGCTTTGAATGCCAAACAAAGCATTTTGTATTTGCTTCTGGAGGTAACAGGAAACCACTGGAGCCTTTATTTATTTATTGGGGGGGGGGGAGGTTAAACATGATCAGACTTGCATTTTAGGAAAATTATTGTAGTGGTAGAATAAATAATGGATTGGAGTGGAGAGAGACTTGAGGCAATCAGACCCACCAGGAGGCTATCATAGTAAACAAGGTGTAAGGTGACAAGGGCTTTCACTAGTGTTAGCAGTGTCTGAGGAGAGAAGGAGACATTAATCAATAGGCCTTGACAATAGTTTGGATATGGGGGAGGGGGGATGGGAGAAAAAGTGAAAAATCCAGGATGACTCCTAGATTGTAAGCCTGGAGAGACTGGTAGGATGGAATTGCCCTCAACAGTATTACAGAAGATAGAACGAGGTGGAGGAGGTAGGATTTAGGTGGAAAGATAGTAAGTTCTGTTTTGAACATTTTGAGCTTAAGATGTCTATGAGACTTCCAGTTTGAGATGTCTGAAGGCAGATACAAGATTGGCGGTCAGGAAAGAGACTGAAGTAGGAAAAGGTAGATTTGAGAATCATCAATATACCACGCCACTTCAAAATCATGTAAAAGGGGGACTCTGAACAACTTCTGGAGCTCCAGCACACACAGAACGACACAGAGAATATAACCTCCTGTTGAGGACAGCCCAGCAGCCCGGCAGGGAATGGCCAGCCCAGTGCTCTGGGAGCCAAAGCCCAGGCTAGCCTGAGTCGCGGTTTTAGCCCCAGGGCAGCCAGGACAGCAGCCAGCTAGAGGGACCCCAGAACACCAACAGCTGTGGCGATTCCAGAATTATCAACACAGATATACCTAGGACGAAGTAAGAGGTTAGTGCCCTATGGACTTTGAGACCAGTATTTGGGAACTTGTAGGCTTCTTCCCCTGGGGGCGAGAAGTAGCTGGGGAAACGCAGCACAGCTGCCATTTTGCAGCTTTAGTTGCAGCTTCAGCTCCTGGCCTGCGAACTGTAGGGAGATCCAGCGATCAGCCTTGGGGAGTAATCACTCTTGCTTTAACCTCCCTGGAGCTGGATTGTGATCTGGGGTGGAGGTCTTGGGGTGGGTATCCAGCTTGCCAGAGCATGTGGAAGCTTCAGAGAGGCCACCCAACTAATACCTCTGGAAGTTGTGAAGACCCCAACTTTGGGACGGAAGCTCCCCTGCTGGTGGCAGAGTCCTACCGTGGCAACAAGCCCAAAAGTCAAGTAATTGAGTGGCAACATACCTAGGCAAAGGAAACAAAATAAACAGAAAAATGAAACATTAGACTCCTATTTTGGGGGCAAAGAGGATCAAAGCATGGAGGAGGACTGTGAGGTCAGAACTCCTGCACCAAAAGCCCCAAATGAAAATACGAGCAGGTTACGGGTCATAGAGGACCTTAAGAAGGATTTTAAAAACCAAATAAGAGAAGTGGAGGAAAAATTGGGAAGAGAAATGAGAAGATGCAGGAGAAGCATGAAATGAGAGTCAAGAGCCTGACTGAGGAAAATAACACCTTAAAAAGTAGACTGACTCAAATGGCAAAGGAGGCTCAAAAGGGCAATGAGGAGAAGAATGCCTCAAGAAGTCGAATTTGCCAGACGGAAAAAGAATCTCAAAAGCTCACTGAGGAGATTCATTCCTACAGAGTTAGACTGGAGCAAATGGAAGCTAGTGACTTAATGAGAAATCAAGATGCTGTTAAACAGATCCAAACAAATGAAAGAATAGAAGGCAATGTGAAATATCTCATGGGAAAAACCACTGACCTGGAGAATAGATCCAGGAGAGACAATTTAAAAATTATTGGACTACCTGAAAGCCATGATCAAAGAAAGAACCTAGAAATCATTCTTCAAGAAATTCTCAAGGAAAATTGCCCTGATGTTTTAGACCCAGAGGGTGAAATAAAGGTTGAAAGAATCCACAGATCACCTCCTGAAAAAGATCTCCAAAAGAAAACTCCTAGGAATATTATAGCCAGGTTCCAGAACTCCCAGATCAAGGAGAAAATACTACAAGCAGCCAGGAAGAAACAATTTCAATATTGTGGAAACACAATCAGAATAGTGCAGGACCTGGCAGCTTCTACACTGAGGGATCGAAGGGCATGGAATATGATATTCCAGATGTCAAAAAAGCTGGGATTAAAACCAAGAATCACCTACCCAGCAAAAGTGAGTATCTTGTTTCAGGGGAAAATATGGTCATTCAGTGGAATAGAGGACTTTCAAGCATTCTTGAGGAAAAAACCAGAGTTGAATAGAAAATTTGACATCTAGACACAAGAAGTAAGAGATGCCTGAGAAGGTAATCAGGGAAAAGAAATCAAAAGGAACTTATCAAAGTTGAACTATTTACATTCCTATATGGAAAAGCAATAACTGTGACTGATGAAACCTTTCTCATTATGAAAATAATTGAAGAAGGGTATATGGGCATATGAATACATATGTGAATGTGTGTATATATGTTTATAGGTATACATGGATAGAGGGCACAGGTTGAATTTGTTGGGAAGGGATGATACTTAAGGGGTGAAGTCAAGAGGTGAGAGAGGAAAGTGGCAAGAGGAGATGGGGAGAGACAGGGTAGGGTAAACTATCTCATCTAGAAAAGGCAAGGGGAAGTAGTTTCAGGGGAAGGGAAGAACCAGAAGGCAAAAAGGGAAAACAATATTTTTATTGAATTTGGCTTAAGGAGAGAATGTCATACATACTAAATGGGATATCTCACCCTGCAGGAGGAGTAGGGGGAAAGGAAATGGGGGGGATGATGGAGGGAATAGTATTCTCGGGGGAGGGGAGGTTGGAAGTACCCACTTTCAAAGAGGGACAGGATCAAAGTAGGGAATGGACCAGGTTGGGGGGGGGATGAGTGGGAGGGAAATACTAGCAGTCTTTTACAATATATCTACTATGGTAATGTTTTGCATAGCTATACATGTATAAAGACATACTGAATTGCTTATCTACCCAGAGGGAGTGGGTGACAAGGGAGAAAGGGAATGGATCTGGAATTTGAAGTTTTAAAATTAAATGATTCAAATATATATATATATATATATATATATATATGTATATAAACACTATTATTAATACTATTTTGCATGTAATTGGGAGATAAGACATGCAGGCATGGGGGCACAGAGATTCACCTTGCCCTAATGGTAAAGTTGAAGGGGGTATGGGAGAAGATATGGGAGAGAACAGATTGGATGAGGGGATATCTTGTGGGACTGCTATTTTGGGGTGGTAGGTAGGGGAAAAATGGGGGAAAAATTGTAACTCAAAATCTGGTGGAAATGAATGATGTAAATCAGAAGTTAATAAAGTATTTGTTGAAAAAAAAAGTCAGTTGGGAGAGGACATAAAGAGAGAATAGATTGGGAGAGGGGGTATTCAGTAGACATGCGGGTAGGGGAAAGATGGGGAAAAATTTTAACTCAAAATCTTGTGGAAATGAATGTTGAAAACAAAAAAAAATCAATCAATTAATTAATTAAGGGGAAAAAAGAATCATCAGTATAGACACGGCAATTAAATCTATGGGAGCTGATGAATACTATAAAGTAGTATAAAGGGAGAAGAGAAGAACCAGGACACGAAATGAATGAAAACCCCCAAGAGACAAGAGTTTCTGTGTAATTAATAATCAATTTATTAATTAGGTTATTTGGAAATCAATAAATTGAGTCACTGGTTTCTCTCAGTAACCAAAGACCCCTCAATGGAGACCCTGAGAGCCTTAAAAAACTTTCTAAAAGGGAATGCACCTGACAAGTTAAAGTTAACCCTGACTGGTAGACATTTAATAAGGAGGTGGGTTGGAAGGCTTCAGCCCCTCCTGCTGAAGACATAACTTGATCATGGGACTGAGCATCTTACAGCAATGTGGACAAGGCAATCCATCTCTATCCAGGCCCCTCTGGTTGGTTTTCTCCTTCATGAGCTGGGTCACCCTAAACCAGGGGTGGGGAACCTGTAGCCTGGAGGCCACAAATCCTTAACAAAAGGATTTGTTCTGTGAAGTTTGGATTCTGGTGAAGGGTTGCACTTGAGGACCCATAGGATCACGAGTGGCTTAAAGGTCACAGGTTCCCCACCCCTGCCCTAAATTCTAATGGAAGGTTACAAGGACAAGGCTCCTTTCTCCAGGCTAAGGACTTGCCCCAAAGTGGATTATGTTTATACTTTAAACAGAACTTAGGTGGGGTCCTTCTCAAGATGGAAAAGCATGTTTCTTGAGAGCTAGGAGTAATGTCATCCATCATTCATGTTCTTCAGAGACTGACTTTAGCAAGAGCTAGGCCTTAATGAGGAAACACAGAAAAGAAGAAAAACCTGGATCCCAATTTAATAATTGGTTATTAATGATAATATAATAATAATTTCTCTTATTCTTTCCTACTCCTCCCCATTTACTTGAGAGATGAAGTCTTCTTAATAAATCACTAACTGATTTGACAAATGCTTCATCAAGGGTTTTTAACCATAGGGCTTATGATGGGAAACAATGGGAGAAAGACTGACTGATGCGCTGACAGGAGCCATTAGGGGCAATCCCCTTTGGCCAGCAGACCTTACAGAGTATTGAAAACAGCACAATATTTCTCAGTAACCCATTCCCACTGTCCATTTCATTAGTCCATTATATCTTAGGGCTCAGACACCCCATCTCATACAGCTGTCTTGTTCTGAAACATCTGCAGTCCTCTGGTCCTCTGGAGCTCTCTCCTCTAAGGCATGCTGGAATGGTTGGGGCTTCAGAGCAGCTTCTAGTGGATTTGCTTCTCCAGTTCAGGTCAGTTGCAGAAGTTCCCTTTTCTATTAAAATCTCTTACAAAACAGATCTTAAAACAATTCAAGTTTGCTTTGTCAATAACCAGGTCAGGTAGTGATAGTTAGTTCAAATCTTATAGCTCTAAAAAGAACATCAAATTAGGAACCTCTAGACCATAGAACTTATATTTTTCCATACTTCTTATTGTACCTATCCTTATCTAAATCAGGTATTTGGACAATATCAACGACAGGCTGAAGGGGGAATCTGAAATACTCTATGAGCATCTGACTTGTAGAATGAGCCGTTTTGGTTATGAATTTGATATTTGCCAATGTAGTTACGTAAGCTAAAAAGTACCTTTTAAATTGACATTGATTCCACCATCATTTAACTTCTGGTGTTCATCTATTTCATTCTTCACCTCAGATTCAAGTCCCAGAAAGGGAAGGAACTTTATTGGGAAGCAACTTTACTGCTTATAATTGTCTTGTGATGTAGTTTAGCAAATTATGTTGATCTATTTAAAAAATTCAAATAACAACTGAAAAATTAGAAAATTCTGAGCCCAATTTTTAAATCTGGCATATATAATTATCTAATCTTGCCATTATTTGTTTTAAATAATAAGAGTGCCACCAAAACCAAATTTTCAGCTATTTATTTCATTATTTACTCTAGTTATTTTCTTTTAGCTGCTCATTCTCTCCCCACCCCCTGCCTTAACAGGATGAGATTCTGCCAAGGAACTAATAACAGAAGATGACCTCTAATACAAAAATGAATTCATTTAAAAGCTGCTAAATTATGTTCAATTGCAATAAAAGGTTCTGGGATGGAATACATATAAACACACTGAGTAATCAATTATAAAACAATGCAAATCAGATAAACTGCTTATAATAAAAACTAACTACATTCAAATGAATAATCCTGAGTAAAACTGAATATCTCTTTAAGAGTAACACAAGATAGACTACAAACCACTCTTCTTAAGACAACTAATTGTGCTGAAATTCTTTTCTTTAACACAGAATGGAAAACATTTGTGATATTAACTTCATTAAATAACAGAATTACATCCTGGTTTCACAAATCCTTATATCACTGCCTAATTATCCCCATACCATTGTGAGACATTAAAGGACCTTATCTTACATAGGAAGATATAATTAGTAATGGACAGATGACAAGGACAAATTCATCTCCTTTATTGTTTAGAATAAAGAAAGGATTAAAATTCTAAAACCTGCATCTTATTATAGTAGCTCAGAAGTACTCTAGTCAGCCTATGAAATGAAGATTTAATACTGTGTTCATACTGATCACCAGCCATTATTATAGAAATTTGCCATAAAAAGAAAATAGGGACATAGCTATAGTAAGGGAAAAAATGATTCCCTGATTTCATGTTAATTCTAGGTAAGAGTCATATAGGTAGCCAATTGTATTGAGAAAATATCATAGCTAGGCTTAAAGTCTCCAGGTGGGAAACTTTACATTCAAGAGGAAAAATATTGGGGAAATCGAGTCAGGAGAAGCCTACCTCAGCCCATGCCAAGAGTCGTTCTCCCAGCCTTTCCCATGAGAATTCCACCTGCAGTTCATAGATGTCACCCCCATAGTGTTACTGGCATCATGGATGATTGGTTCAATAGCATTTCTTGATGATTATATCTGGAATCAGACTCAGAATAATATCAATTATAGTCCCATAAGGTCTTAAACAGCAAACTCCAATAATCATAGCTCTGGGTGGATTCAGTTATTAAGGATCACATATCATTGGGAACAAGCATTGACCAATAGTCTCAAATTGAAAAAAGAGATTCATTATAAAAATCACTACTTCTCTTGCCCTGGTTAGAGAGATTTGTAATGAGAAGAAAAATCAAGGACATGAATATAGAACACAGAAACAGTAAAACTCAGAATTAACCAAGTGGGGAGATTTATCATATGAGAAGATAAATTAAGAGAGGTCAATATTAGCCTTCTTTAAGGTCACCCTCACAACTTCATTACCAATGACAGATATTCCACTGGCCTTAGATCTCAAATGTCACCCCCACTAAGGTGCTAGGATCTTTTGTGAAGCAGTGGAACATTGGGAAAAACCTAAAAACATTCAGGGTCCCAAAAGGCTTCACCTCAAATAGCACAGTCTTACTAATCACAGCAAGGCTGGACACAATTGTTGTCAATATTCAAGTTGTTGAAATAAATTGGCTAACAAATAAAACTTAACAGGTCTTTAAAAAATTACACAAAAGATTTTTACTTATTCCTTTCTACAAGTATTTCTCTTTTTCAAAAACAGTTTAAAATTTATCCTGATTCAAAAAAGAGAATCATTATACATTTATGAATGTGTAATGTAATGAAGTAATATAACTAGAAACCTAAACTGACAGATATTATCTCTTACTCAATCCTTAAAGTGAAAATAAGTCTTTAAAATTGGAAGTTTGTTAAGTTAATGTTACTTCAGTACAGACCATTCCAGTCGGCCTTATCATAATAACCTTTAATAACAACCAATAATCTTAAATTTTCATAAATGATAGTTAAATAATTTTAGATGAAACTTCCTCTTTACTATAGGCAAGTACTTCAGAATATTAACAGTTTGCAAACATTTTCTTTTCCTTTAACTCTTCAGTTCATAATGTGACAACATCCAGATTAGAAAAGAAGCTATGCTCCTAGAAGTATATCTACACAATATCATAAACAATATTATGGATTTGAAACATGAGAGAAAACCTATTTCTAGTCAGGTTACCTCAATTCGGTCAAATGCATCTCTAAATGACTTTGTACAGAAAATCATTTGAAACAAATTTAAATGGAACTTACATAAAACTGATCTATGACCTTTCTCATTTTAATTATGGGTTAGTAGGTATTTTCACCTCTGTCGCTCTTAGGTTTAAGCATTATAGAATTTACAGTATGTCGCCAGCAGAGTTGAAACAAACATATAACCATGTCAAAATATCTTATCAGATAAAACAACAGATCTTTTAATCACTGCAATCTGTATAAAATAATTAACACTGAATTTACAACCTGACAATAGTATCCAAATTACAAGAGAATCTATTTTCCTAACTATGTTGATGTGACCAAGTTTCACAATATAGACATGTATTTAATTTCACATTAACAATACTAAAAAATATATAAAACTTTACTGGTTTGAGTTCACACCTGTTATCATCAGGCTTGCTTGAAGTGTGCTTAGCTAAATATTTTAAGTTTCTACCTGAAGGACTGGTTTTTAGCCCAGGCAAAAAGCTTAAGGACTTCGATCTGATGCTGACAAAGTGTGGTTCATTTTCCCCAGGCAGAAAGCTGAGTTTTCATAGACGGAGTTAAGGTACTATATCATAATTACAGATCACAGTAATCAATATTTTCACCATAACCAATATTTATATAGTGTTAGATTATGAAAGATGGGTGGACACAGCTACCAGAAACTTAACTAACCTTACTTGTAGGAGATTAAAACCAAAGTTGCAAAAGTTCTTAGGACAGTGTGATACAATGGATAGACTGAATCTTTTCCTTGTGTAATGTCTAGTTCTCAACTAAAATCAAATCACTGTACTTTAACCTAAGCATGGGGCTAGGTTTTGAAGTCTTAAAAAATATTAATTCCCTGCTTAGTTGTCCATCTGAACATATCTGCATCAGTCTTTTAACAAATTTAACTCAAAAGAATCAAAGAAGACTTCACTTTTCTATTAATATTTCCAATACAATGAATTATCAGATTAATGTTAAACATTATCTTTATACATATTACAAATCAAATAACAGAGGTAACTTGACTTGAGACCACACAGCTAACAAGTTTCTGATCCATATATTTTCCCAATTTGTCTTAATGCCAAAGTGTATAATAAAATTTAGGAGGGACACACTTCACTTAAAAATGAGACTAGAATAAATTCAATTACCTGGATCTATTTTCCAAACGGTATCATACAAAAATCTCAATTTATAATTACAATTATTTAGCATTATATTTTACACAGGGGCTATTTATCACAAGCATTTCAGATTACGGGATTCACTATTTCCAGCTAATCCACTGCCAACAATTTTAAAAGTCACAGTAATCTAACCCAGTTATCACATTTAGGGAATACCTTGCTTAACAAGTTTCTTCTAACCCTCTATAACTTTCTATATTGGCTTTCAAATCAAGATGCAAACTTTTCCTTGTTATTATAGCTCTCAATCTTTCTACTCAAACAAAGTCAAACTTCCTCAAACCTTCCCAACATGTTTAAACCTTCTGTTATTTTTAGAAACCCAAACCTTCTTATACCTTTCATATTTTCTCAAGTATTATTTCTCTTTCCAAATCTACCAAACCCATTACTCGGACTACACAACTCTCTTTTTAAAAAAAAATTATTTACTTACTTTTAGTTGATAACATTCAGTTCCACAATCCCTTGAGCTCCAGATCCGCCCCCCCCAGGCCCCGCCTCCGCCTCCCGTGGCAGCATGCAATCTAAGTTCTACAAATACCTTCAAATTAAACATTAGTCAAGTTGTAAAGAGTTATAACCAATACACAAAAGAGGGCAATGGTTTGCTTCAATCTGCATTCATACGCTGTAGTTCTTTTCTCTGGATGTAGATATATATCCCTTTCCATCATGAGTCTTTTGGAGTTTACACAACTTTTCTTTATTTGCTCAATCATATCCCAGACTGTATTCATTCTACTGAATATTTCCTTATAACTTTAGCACATATTGTTAAACTTTCCCATAGTTAATTTCAACCCAGGTGATTTTATTCATTAATTTGTCTATCACACCTATACTCTGTTGCTTGACTCTATAATTCAGGTGTTCTCTAGATCAAAAGAGTTCCATTGCACTGCCTATTCCTAGTCCCAGTTTCTTTTCCTAGACCATCATCCATCTCCCTCCCCCCAAGTAGTGGTTCTGTCCAGAACCCTCACTCTCCCTTCCTTTCTTTCTCCCCTCTCCTCTTCTGTCTTAATTTCCTGAGTTTCCATGGGTTCAATCATCATCTCTCTGTAAATGACTCTTAAATCTACAGAGTTCTAATCTTTCCCTTGAATTCAAGTCCCAGATCACCAACTACCTGCTAGACACATATATCTATAGTCCCACTGGTAACTAAACTCAATATGTTGAAAACAAAATCATTATCTTTTCTCCTTAACCGGCTCCACCAACAGCTTCCCTATTTCTATTGAGATGACCAATCACTGAGATTCCACAAACATATTACCTATTTTTTTTTGTTCCTTCATATCCAATCAGCTGACAAGTCTTATTAATTCTGCCTCCACATCTTTCAGATTTATTTCACACAATTTTCCTCGGTACACTCTACATTCCAGGGAAACTAGTCTACTTATTGTTCTTCAAAGTTGGCATTCAATGCCTTTGCCCCATCCCCAGAATGTGTTCCCTTGTCATTTTTACCTTAGAAGTCTTCTCTTGGGGCGGCTTAGGTGGCTCAGTGAGTAGAGTGTCAGCCCTGGAGTAGAGAGTCTGGCCCTCAGAAAGACCTGAGTTCGGATCCGGGCTCAGACACTTAAGGCACACACAAACAAAAACAAAAACCTAGCCGTGTGACCTTGGGCAAGTTACTTAACCCCAATTGCCCTCCAAATAAATAAATAAATAAAAATGCCCGCTCTAGTTGTTAGGTTTCTCCTCTTCTTTAAATTGTTTGATTTACTTCTCTGTATATATAATAAATCCCACCAGTAAAATTTAAGTTCCTTAAGGGTAAGGATTATTTTTCTTTTTAAAGCAATTGGGGTTAAGTAACTTGTTCAAGGTTACAGGGCTAGTTATCTTATGTGTGGGTGCTAATTTTCTGAAGCCAGACCAATCCCAGGTCCTCTGGTCTCCAGCGCTCTTACTCACTGCACCACCTAGCCCACCCCTATTTTTCTCTTTTTTTTTTTTGGTATCTTCTGGTTCTTCTAAGGGAAGAATAGCTTTGTAAATTATAAAATACTCTGGGGGGGGGGGGTGTCCGTGTGAATGAGCAAGAATGAAAACAATTTGTTTCTAGTCTGGACTCAGTTTTAGCTTAAGCTGTCCCAATTTAATTCATATTTAAACTAGTTCATAGAGGAGGAAGTTATGTCAGCTTTTCTATTTGAGGACCTAAAGAAATAGAAAATGATTGTCAGAGTTCAGGAAAGTTTTGTTCTGCAGTGACAAAATCTGTATATAACTACTAATTTGGCTAGATATTCCTATTTCCAGTCTCATTCCCTTCCAAAGCCATATAGAAACACTGAGCACTGGACTTAAGAGTCCAGATGAATTGGATTCAAGTCAACCTCAACTCCTAACAACTGTGTAACTCTGAGTATGTCACAATCTCCTAGAGAGCATCAGTTTCTTCATCTGTAAAATGAGGTTGACCTATAGGCCTGCACTGCAGGGCTGCTGTAGAGAACTCTTTCCTAAACCTTAAAGCGCAAGATAAATGTGCATTAATAAATTTTAGAATGCCAGAACTATAATGGACCTGCTGTTGGGCAGTATTACATTCATATTTTTGATCACCTGAAACAGGCATATTACTACTCAATTTGGACTCTAAGAGATCGCTTATTTGATAGATAAGGAAAATTGGGACCGAGAAAAGGTGACATAATTAGCCCCAAATCAAGGAGTACATGTTAATGTCAAGAATGAAAGGTACGATAACTAATTCCCAGTGTAGTGGCTCTTTCTACTGCTTCATGCAGCTATATAACACAAAACTGATTCTTCATCTGCAGAGATAACACAATAAATCGATCATTTTAAATATTCTGGACACACAAAAAATGAGATGACTGGTTTTACAAAAGCCAGAAGTAAAATTAAATATCTTATGAATCTCGTTCTATTTTGAAAGCACAATGCAAATAATACTTCAATACTAATAAAAGTATTTTTTAAATGCTGTAACATAACCAAGAAAAAGCAGAGAACATAAATAAAGCAAACCAATGTAGCAGACCTAAAGTAAAATACTCCAAAGGTTCACTTAACACTAAGACATGGACCTGGGCCTAAAAATGCCTAGGATTCTACTATCAATTAAAAAATTATGACCTAGGAGGTAGAAGAAGCCTATTTCTTTTAATTTGCTCCGTATTCCTATTAATTAGCACTAGATTGTTAACTAGTCATTTCTGGAAGTGTCCACAATAGTCACAGTAAAAACTCCTCAGCTGTCACTGAATGATAAGACAAAATGCATACAAGTATTATTCTAAAACACACAACCAGTATTCACTAGCCCCAGACAACTGCTGAATACTTATCCCATTCAGATTTTTCTTCATTTGAAACACCCAGGCATATTACTCAATGTGCACATCTGTAACTACCAGGATAAATGCCATCCCCACCTCTTACCAACCCCTCTGCCAAAAACAGTAAAAGAACAGATTTAAATCTTAAAACTTAAGAGCTAGGAGAGTCCTTAGAGATCTTCAAGTCCAAGAGCAGCTAGGTGGCTCAATGAATAGAGCACTGGACCTAGAGTCAGGAGGACCTGAGTTCAACTCCAGCCTCGGGCACCTAACACAAAAACTAGCCACATGACCTTGGACAAGTCACTTAACCCCAACTTCCCTCCAAGAAGGGAAAAAAAAAGTTACCCAAGTTCATGCAGTTACTAAGTGGCAAAATCAACATCTGAACCCAAGCTTCTGGTAGAAAATCTAGTGTTACTGTTTCTACTCCACCATATTAGTACGCTCTAGCAGCATAGAAATCAAACCAGTAATTCAAAAACAACTGAAGTCTATGTTAGCTCAGTTGGTTAGACAATGCTTATTTAACTAAGTCACGACCCCATATAGAGTCTCAAAAAATTTGGCAACAGTAAAAGTTTTCTGAACATGCAACAATCAAAAATTAATTAAAAATCAAACCCAAAATGAATCCATGGTGTTTCTGACAGCCTTAGCCAGTGCTTCTGTTTCATTGCCCAACTTCACCAAAGCCTAGGTTCTGAACAAAAAGCATGCACACTTTGCACTGCACATGCCCAGAGGCCATGCAATACCAACAAAAGTGCAGAAATTCAAAAAGGGGTCAGAGTGGGAAAAGTTTAAGAAGCCCTGGGTTAGAGTGTAATGCTAGGAAATATAACACATCTCTGTGGCACTTAAAAGTTTATAAAGCGTATTGTTCACAATGGATTGTTGAGGACAGTCATACACAAATTATTACTACCTATTTTTATAACTCAGGAAACTGAATCAGAAATGTTAAGAATAGTCATAATAATATTTATATACAGCACTGTAATGGAAATGCAGATTTAAAGATCTTCCCTGCCCCTAGGCCCTTTGATTGGCTTAAGAGACTTTGATTGGCTTTAAGAGACTCTGGAAAACCTTTCTTGATTTGAAATTATGTTCTGCCCCCTAATAGGCTGAATGTGGTCACATGGAGCCTGTGGTAGGAGGCTTGGTTTTCAGGAATGACCACACCTTGATGCTGTGTGATTGGGCAGTGGGTCAAGAGGGTGGTTACATTCTCAGAGCCAGGAGAAAGGCTATATAATTCCTGATTTGAGGCTTTGCTTTGGGGCTCACTTTGAGAAGTGTTATGTGATTTGACCAAATGAGACTCTGGGCAGCCACTGAGAGCCCCTCGGCTTTGAAAACCCAGATGTTGAGGCTTCCCTCTCTGGTCACTGTGATTTGGTATTGATATAACGGATGGACAGTTTGGAAGCCTGTCTGTTTGATCTGTCTGTATACTCTGAAGTTTGGGGTGCTGACCTTTTCCCCTGAACTAGGTAAATGATATATGTTTGTTTGATTAAAGTAAGCTTGTTAATCGAATTTGAGTTGCTTTCCTTTACAAAAGCAGATCTAAGAACCTGTGTTGGCAGCTACCCTGGGGATGCTGGGGTGCTTGCTGCTACAAGCACTTTAATTCTGCATACCTAACTTCATTTACTCCTCAAAACAACTCTGTATGGTAAGTACTAGGAGTGCAATCATCCTCATTTTACGTAAGAAAACCTAGGTTCAGAAAAGTTGAATGACCACGCCATGGTCAAATCTGCCAGAAATAGTATTTGAATCTAGTTATTCCTGACCCAGTTCAGCTTTTTACTCACTTTATCACACTGCTTGTCTTAATGAATCATCAATATTAAATAGTCACAGAGCTAGTCGATGGCAGAGCTTGGACTCAAACCCAGGTCTTTTGACTACAAATCCAAGGCCTTTTCCACTATAATAAGCCGTCTCAATGACAATTAAGTTCCATGTAGCTCTGTCCCACTATCAAACTGAACCCCTCCCTCTTCAAAAACTGCCTGCCATTGGTCATGAGAAAGTGAGCAGATCTGTCTATATCCATTAATACTATAAAAGAAAAGTCATTAAGAATATATGCTCTCCAGATGGTGAGTTTGTTTCATGATTTTACATTATAAAAGGCAGCATTATTATGTTTGAGAAATCAGGCTTTTTAGATGATAAGACACAAAATCAGCATGTTCCCTCAAGGGACCTGCTTTTTTGTGTTCTGTTTTTTTTTGCTTTTCAGAGGGCAATTGGCAATCGCCCAAAGTCACACAGCTAGTAATTGTGTCAAGCGTCTGAGGCCGGATCTGAACTCAGGTTCTCCTGACTCCAGGACAGGTGTTCTATTCACTGCGCCACCTAGCTGCCCCCAAGAAACCCATTTCTATAAAATAGTTTAAAAGTCCTACCATTTGCTAACTTAACCTTTCTTCATTCACTCATTTCACAAAAAAAAATTATTAAACACCTACAATTGAGAGAACTGGGCTAGGAACAGGAAGAGAGGTAAATGTACATAAAACATGGAGCTTATATTCTAGGAGAGGGCAGCTAGATGGCTCAGTGGATAGAGCACTGGGCCTGGAATAAGAAAGACCTAAGTTCAAATTCAGCCTCAGATACTTATTAGCTTTGTGACCCTGGCAAGTCATTTAACTCTGCCTCAGTTCCTCATCTACAAAATAAGCTGGAGAAAGAAATGGCAAACTATTCTATTATCTTTGCCAAGAAAATCCCAAATGCTGTCACATAGTCAGACATGACTGGAAAACAAACAAACAAAAAACAATGGAGAGGAAGGAAGGGAGAGGAAGGGAAAGAAAGAGAATAAGATTTTCTGGTTTTATTTTTAGGATCAGAAGGACTAGGAAGCCTCTCTGGTTAAACTTTTGTGCCACAAATCCCTTTGGCATTCTCATAAAACTTAGGGACCTCTCCACACATGTGTGCACCCACCTATCCAAAGGAAACCAATTATACTAAAAGTTTTATGGGAATAGGTGTGTGTGTGTGTGTGTGTGTTTTTTTAAAGTTCACAAGCCCAAGGTTTAAGAATCTCTGTTCTATGGCTTGGATTAACAGAAAAGTTTTGGGAAAGTTCAAATATTCTTTATCATTTATTACTGCAGTGTGCTTATGGAACCATGAAAAAGCATAGTCACATAAAGTGATACTTTAATGTGGTATAGAAATGCTACTGCTAGATATACCTTAAATACTTTTCTTTCTAATGAATGCATGCTACATTGAATACTCCCAATATGCTTTCTAAAATTTCAATACTCAGCCAGCTTCCTAAAATATTTTATGCCAGTGTCTTCTGTTATTTTTCAAAGTGTGTGATATATGAAAAAATGCTCTAATATCAGTAATTAGAGAAACGCAATTCAAAACATCTATGAGGTACCACCATATACTTATCAGATTGGCTAATATGACAGGAAAGGAAAATGACAGATGTTGAAGATGTGAGATAATTGGGACACTAATGTTCTGTTGGTGGAGTTGTAAACTGATCCAACCATTCTGGACAGCATTTTGGAACTATGCCCAAATGGCAATCAAACTGAGCATATCCTTTGATCTAGTAATACCACTACTAGGTCTGTATCCCAAAGAGATCATATAAAGGCAGAAAGAACCCAAATGTACAAAAATATTTATAGCAGCCCTTTTTGTGATGGCAAAGAATTGGAAATTGAGGGCATGTCCATCAATAGAACACTGAGCAAGTAAGTTGTGGTATAAGAACGTAATAAAATACTACTGGGCTATAAGAAATGATGAGCAGGCAGATTTCAGAAAAACCTGGAAAGACTTACATGAACTGATGCTCAGTAAAGTGAGCAGAACCAGGAGAACGCTGTGTACATAGTAACAGCAATATTGTATGAGGATCAACGATAATAGACTTAGCTCTTCTCAGCAATACAATGATCCAAGACAATTATAAAAGACTCATAACAGAAAAATGTAACCCACATCCACAGAAAGTACTATGGAATCTGAATATAGATCCAAGTATACTATTTCATTTTTTTTTTTGGGCAGGGGGGAGGCCCTCATGGTTTTTCCCTTTGGTTCTGTTTCTTCTTTCAGATGACTACTGTGGAAATATATTTAACATGACTGTACATGTATAACCTACATCAAATTGCTTGCCATCTTGGGGAGAAAGGAGGGAGAAAAATTTGGAACTCAAAGTCTTATTTTAAAAAATCAATGCTAAAAATTATCTTTACATGTAATTGGAAAAATAAAATACTATTTATGAAAAAATGTATGATAAACTGGCTCACTGAAACAAATGGAAGCTTAAATAATAAGAATTTTAATTTGCTTTAAAATTCCACACCTTTCTTTGCCTCATCACTATTAACCTCCTATGCTCTCTGCCCAGGTTTCTTATTAATACAGCTATTCACTTGTCATGTCCTGCTCTCTACATATTAGCCCTTTGGCAATACTGTTCAATAGCATATAAAATTGAACAATATTTGATGTTCTACTACATATGTAAGTAATGCAGACCCACATTTTTTTTTTCTGTCCAAAAAGATAGGAGTGATACAGTGGAAAGAGCAACTTTGGAAAGAGAAGGCCTGGGTTTAAATCCTGCCTTGACCTCGTACTAGTCATGTGAACTTCAGCAAGTCTATTTACCTCCTTAAGCCTCAGTTTCCTCATCTGTAAAACAAGGAGGTTGACCTAGATGAACTTTAAGGTCCTTTCCAGGTTTAAGTATGACCATATGAATTAAAAAGTCTACACAGATAGCCATAATACATAAAAACACATTAAAGTATAATAGAGGGATACAAAAAGTATTAAAAGAGCTACTTTATATCGATATTAAGAATACTGTAGCTGAAAGAAGAGAAGGCTCCATGGCAAATGAGATGGACAGGAATTCAATATACAAAAAAGAAAGGGAAGCTATTTCAGGCAAAGCAAAGGGTAAGCAAGGCACAGAGGGTGAAAGTACAGGCATGGCATGTTCTCTAGCCAGAGAGCAGTCCAGTTTGACTGGAGAGATCACTCCAAGGGAAATAATCTGATATTCAATAGAGCATCACAAAGAAGGGACCCTTGAATGCCAGGCAAAAAAAATAAAGAGATTAAACACTAGGCATCGAGATTTTTTTTAAGCACACAAGAATGACATGACCAAACAGGAACATGAAACTCTTATGGAAGGGATATCAAAGATATGTTGGAGGACAAAGTGGAAGTGGAAAAATCCTACTTTTTATCCTCTAATCCCTCTTCCTAGAAGACATGGGAGAGAGCTGCTAGCCCTGAAAAAGGGCTTTAGAAATAACTGAGTCCCATTTTTCTCATGAAGCAACTCAACAAACATTTATCAAGCATCTAGTAGGGAGAGCACTGGACCAGGCCTTGAGAGAGATAAACTTTTTAGCTAAGTCACAAGGAGGTTAAATTAATTGTTCAAAGTTAAGGAACCACAGACTATCAGATTTGAAAGGGACCTACCTCAGTAGTCATCTTAGTCCAACTCATACACACCCTAAAAGAATCTCCTCTATAACACCCAAGTCTTTTCTTGAAGACCTAAGGTTGAGAGAATCCATTATCTCCCAAGCAGCTCATGTTTTTTGATATCTCTATATTACATGAAAGTTTTTATTTGCATCAAGCCTGAATTTGCCTCTCTGCAACTTCCCAATCATTACTACCACTTTTGCCTTCTGAGGCCAAGAACAAAATAAGTTATCATGGTTCAATGCAAAGAGGGATGGTTGAGTCAGAAGACCTAGGTTCAAATCTCATTTCTGCCACTTAATTCTGGTGTGACCTTCCACAAGTTACTTCATCTTTCTGGGTCTCAGTTTTCTCATCTATAAAGTGAGATTAGACTATATCAAAGTTCTTGGTCTTCTGTGTCATGAATGCCTTTGGTTATGTGGCAAAGCAGATAGATCCTTCTTAAAACATTTTTAAAATGCATAAAATAAAGTACAAGGTATTAGAAAGGAAACCAATTATAAGCAAATACAGTTATCAAAATCTTAAGAAACAAGTTCATGGAACCCAGGTTAATAACTCCTGGACAAGATGGCCTCTCTTCCAATTCTATACCTCTAATTTTTAATCCTAAAATCTACTCTCTCTTCCACAAAACAACCTTACAAGTACCTTGCAGGCTTTAGCCTTCTCTTCTCCCAGTTAAATATCCCCAGTTCCTCCAACTAATCTTCTAATATCACAGATTCAAATTCCACCATCTTAGTTACCCTCACCTGGATCCTCTCCATTTTATTTAGTCCTTCCTAAAACATGTTATCCAGAACTAGAAACAATACTGTACGTGTTGTTTGCCAAAGGCAGAATACAGGGGGATGAATGACATCCCTATTGCTTCAAGAAATACCTTAATGCAGCTCAAGATCAAATCTGCATTTTTTTCCATTTTCCAACTCCTAGGCTGACTGATATTGACCTTGTGCTTTATTTAGACTCCCAGATTAAAAAAAAAAATTTGATATCTAACCACGTCTCCCCCATATGGCAAATTTGAAGTCAATTTCTTGAACCCATGTGTCACAAAGCTATTTAAGTGAAGTCCTATACCACTTCCACTAACCAGCATAAGAAGAGTTAGTGTAATAACTTGGCTTCCATTTCGTTTACTGTCAGACCTCAATAATTTCTAAAGATTTCTACTCATCAGAATGGGGGTAGGGAGGGTGGAGGAGAAATGGTAGAAATTTTTCTTTTTTCCTTTAGCAAGAGGTCATAGTAGCAAAAGAACAAAATAGGGGAAAATTTCTACATTCTGTAAACCACAATTTTGAGGAAGGTTACTTAAAAAGTTACGTTGTTAACAGAGCAAAGGAAAATAGAATTGCAATCATACTTATTGAATCACTGAATTTCCTACCTGTACAGAGAAGTCCATCCTTGTAGTAAAGTGCATATACTCTGGCACTGTGTCCAATTAACGATGAGGTCTCAAAGGCTTCATGGTCCTTCAATTGCTTCATTCTCAAAATTGCCTTCAAATAAACTTTCTTCCAATGCAAAGCGTCCTGAACGGAATCATCTATCTGCCAGCCCAAGTTTCTACAGGCAGTCTGCCATACCTCTGTACAGGCACTTATAACCTTATTCCACTGCTTAGAGACGAGGCAACATGTGAGTAAGGTCTGAGGATCGAGCCATTTTAACAAATAAAAACTGAGTTCCAGGGGAAGAAGTTTGAGGAAGTCTCGCTTGAGCAGAGTCTCTAGGTTATTGGAGAGATGCCTGAGCTGGATTGCTCCACTCAGACTAATCAGGTGATCCAGACTTTCATTTTTCTGCAAGTCCGTCAGAGAAAGAAATGTAACAGAAATGTTATCAAGCCATGTCTCAAAGTCCTTTCTCTCCATAAGGTTATGGAAAAATTTACCTGTGGCACATCAAAATATCGTATTAGTTCTGCTCAAAAAGTACAAGTATGAATACTAAAAAAAATTTATAGATTAGTATCAACTTTGGCATTATTTTATCATGTTAAACAGTTAATACGTTACATTTTTATAGTTAATGCACCATAAATATCTCACAGTTATCTCCATGCATGGAAAATACATTTCTTTATAAACATTTTAACAAAATATGACTTTTAAAATAGTAGTCACTATAACTTACTCTACCATTATGAGATTAACACATACTACATGCATCTTCAATGTAAAAAATTTATAGTGTATTTATTCCATTATTACCAAACAGTTCTAGCCTGAAACATATTACCTGAATAAAAGAACACTTGAAAATCTGCTTCAAAATTTAATTTGCTTAATGGCATGGCATAACAATCACAAATATTTTAAATCCTTTCACACTAGATGCAGATGCTAAAATCTCAAAAGGTGATAGATGATCACCAAGAACATTATTACTAACATCTTCAGAAAGGGGGTTAAAGCAACAAGGGCCAGACCCATAACCATACTAGTACAAACACCCTGCACCAACTCAATGCAAGTGAACAATTATTTGAGGCACGAAATATGTACTAAACTAAACAAGGGGGGGAAAATATATACAATATGACCCATAGGTATTCCAAACTTCAGGATCCTAGTTTGTTAAGGGCATTACTATCTGTTTCTATAACGTGGTGTCTACTCATAGTCTCCAGTGAATGTTAATCTCCTCAGTCACAGTTCAGTATTTTTAGTAGAACTCTAGATAAATAGGGCATATTCTGCAAAAAGTTATAGTGTAAAAGAATACTAAGTTTGGAGTTGCCTATGAATTTATGTAACCAAATGATGACTTTCCCCCTTCTGAGAAAGAAAAGCTGCTCAGAGGATAGCTATACAGGCAAAAAAAAAAGTAGTTAGAAGTATGAAAGTACCCTTTAAATCACTAAACAAATATACCAAAGCATGAACAAAGAGTGGTGAAGCAAGCAGAATATACTTTGCCCAAATCTGACTATTGATTTTTCCCTAACTTTAGCCCTATTATTTATGAAAATATGAAATCTCTTATGTGCAAGCTAAGTGGTAAAACAGCTTTCACTGAATACCACAGTTCTTTTATGGGGGGAAAAAAGGACCAAACACAACTTATAAATGTACTCCCCTAGCTTGATTAAACAATATTAATCATGTTCATTAGGATTATTTTCCTAGCAGAGCAGGAAGAGTAGTAGACAAAAATAAGTCTGAATAATTAGCAGAAGCAACCCAGCAGTTTCAAGTAACTATAAAACAATCTATCAGAAAGCCTAAGAGCCTAGGATATACAAAAGGTCTTAGATATATGTTCATAATATCAAGGAGATACCCATGTCAATTTCTAACTGTGTGACCCTAGGGTAAGTCACTTGTCTCTAATACTGATTTCTTATCTACCAAATGAGAAAACTGAAGTAAGATAATATCTAAGACCCCTTCTAGGTCTAACACTGATACTTAGCAGTCCACCATAGGTTTTCATTGGCTTGCTCATACTTATAGTTACCACGGGTGAGCTTCCCAGTCCCTTTCCGTCTCTTAACCTGTTTCGACTCACTCTAAGTCAGAAAGAAAAACAAATTTCTACCAAATGCCAAAACAATCAGTCAATTCAGTGGGGGGGAAAACCTGTCTAATGTTTGGTACAATGTAAACAAAAGGCGCTGACAGATTTCTTTCCTCTACCTTGTCTTCTCACTCTACTCTTTTTTTTATCCCCAGCTGTTTAGGTATTCTACAGATTTGGCCTCTTATTTATTCCCACTTAAACTGTAATGGGGGTAATAAAGTCACAACAGTACAAAAATACTGAGAGTTCTAAAAACTGCAGCAGTTGCAGGCAATATTGGTCATACTAAATACTGTACTAGTTCATGTGGTAGTACTGGCTATCTTGTCATTTTGTTTTATTTTGAAACAAAAGTAAGGTTTACTTTTTCAAGTCACTGACATATGCTACACTGCAAGAGGCAATATGATATGGAAGATAGTACTAGACTTAGAATCAGGAAATTTGGGTTCTAGAACTATGCCACTAATGAGTTGGACAAATTTGAGTTGAGTCAGTTCCCCTTCATGCGTTTTATTCTCCTAACCAATAAAATAGTCAAATAAGATTGGGGCGGCTAGGTGGCGCAGTGAGTAAGAGTGCTGACCTCGGAGTTGGGATGACCTGGGATCGAATCCGGCCTCAGAAAATGAGCACCCACACATAAATAACGACTAGCCCGTGTAACCTTGAGCAGGTTACTTAACCCCAATTGCTTTAAAAAAAAAAAGAATCAAATAAGATAATGTACCTACAGTGCTTTGAAAACCTAAGGTATCATATAAATGTGAACTATTATATTATAAATGCCTTGATTTATAACGGCTGGATACTGGTTTTAATTCCTGTTAAACACATTTTCTCAATGCCCTAGTAAAGAATTCCCAGGATTACACCATTCATAATCATAAATCAGTGTTTCCTACCTAAAGCTAAATTAATCTGAGCATGATTTCACTCAAGAGCACTAGGAGACACCAACCAATGAATACTTAAAATAAAGATTCACACACTTATCCTGACCTTGACAATAAAATGACTCAATTCCTACCCTTATATAAGGAACAACCTTCAAGCCAGTTTCCTACTAACAGTCAACTAGAAGTGATTGCTTCTTCTACTTAACATAAAGAAAAGTTAATTCTCAGATGTCCAGAGTTTAATTACACCTTACTGTGTCAATAGATACTTTTTCATTCAGCTACTCACAGAATATATCATTTTACAGTTAAGTACCAAAATTTTAATATATTTAAGGCTGAAAATGAACCTTGTCTTAAACTTAAGTGATTCCAGAGGTTAGCAAATGGATTATACTGAAATTCTTTTGATTGGACACTCTAAGCTGCATTCTTCTAAAAACAAGAAAAGTTTAGAATGTCAAAGACAAACTACTGTATGTTGCTTTAATATGAACTTCAATGTTCTGGGGGACAAGATACTAGGAACCCATAGGTAACTAATTTAATTGGTGCCACTGAATGGGACCAGGAACAACTGGTCCTCTCAAATGCACTTTTATCTCTCTTCCTTTCCTTCCTTTTTTCTTATTCTATTTTTCCCCTCAATTTAAAAGAACATTTACTAAGGGTCCACTATATGCATGAAATTGGCTAACCCCACCCTGCCATTTGCCCCCACATGGGAATAGCTTGGTGGCAGAAGTGGTATTAAATATGTGAAGAAATCAGACAAGCTATATTCTAGTATTCTGGATCTGTGACTTCCTACCTCTGATGCTCCCCTTCTGAAGGTGAAAATCCAAAGTGCTTTATAAACTGTTTAGTGCTATAAAATTATTAAAGTTCACAGTGCTCTGAAGAACTAGATATTGACAAGAATCTGAAGACATTTAAAAAGAGGCCCTAGATTTCTAAAACACAACAGGGTGTGTCAAAAAGGGCCTAGATTCAAATCTAGGCATTTTCATTTATTGACCATGCAAAGTCTTGGTTTCCTAATCTGTAAAATGAAGGGGTGTTGGGCCTGGTGACTTCTAAGGGCCTTTCGGGATTGAAATCCATGATCCTTCAGCAAGCTTTCTATTTCCTAAAGAATAAAGTTCAAACTCCTTAGTGTAGAATTCAAAGGCTTTCCATAATCTGGACCTAAAATAATCACTCTTGTGCCCATATCTGGTCATCTCATCCCCAACTTAAAAAATCTTGTGTAACTTCCTACTGCCTGGCCAAAGAAGTTTAAACTCCTCTGCTTGACATTTTGCCATTTTTATCAGTTTACCCTCCTTTATGCACTCTAAGTTCCAACCAAAGTGACCCCTGAACAAAACTTGTGTTTCCCTTTTCTGTGCCTTTGCTTATGCTGTTTATTATGACTCCCTAGTCCACTTTACCCACTATGAGTTGTCATCCTAATTCATACTAAAAGTCCAATTCAAATGCCACTTTTTCCATGACCTGACCCCCATGTTGTTAACAACCTTCTCCAAAAATGTAACATTTTTTGCAACTTTCTAAGGCATTTTTTTCTGGACCTATGATTTCATTTGTATATGGAACTTCCAAAGAAGAAATTCCATTACAAATGCAGAATGGCACTGGCCTGCAATTTGTCGGCTTAGAGAGTAGCCTGGGGCACTGAGATAGAAAGTAGCTTGCCTAGGACCACAGCCAGTATGTATCACAGTCAGAACCTGAACCCAGTGCTTCTTGACTTCAAAGACAGCTCTCTAGCCACTACACCAAGCTGCCTCTCACCAAAGGTATTACCAATTACCCCTAAAACTTTTGTTGCATATTACAGATACCACCGATATCTATATTAGTATCTTATCATCCACTAAAATATAAATACCACAGGGGCAGAGACCAGTTCTTACCTAAACTTTGTATGTCTCCAAACACCTAACATAATTCTCTCTTGCACTACCTAAGGCTCAGGGCTGTAAGGAAAGTTTTTTGCAAACCTTAAAGTACTATAAAAATGGGAGATACCATTATTACATCTTCTACTACAAATGCTACCTTCTACATAGAGTCTTTCCTGTTCTCCCTAACTGCTAGTGCCTCTCCCTACCCCACCTCATATTGATTTTTACATCTACTTCAATATGCTGTTTCTCCTGACAGCACATAAGGTTCTCAAGGGGAGGGGCTGTATCATTTTTCTTCTTATCCTTCCCTAGCACAGCATCAGGCAAAATAGGTGAATAATAAATGATTCGATGTTTTATCACTAAGGTAGTTTACTAAGCATGTGGATTAGGCTCCACATCAACACTAGGAAAACTTCCTAAGAATTATGCCAAAAGGAATTAGTTAAAAAATAGAGTGCAACTGCCTTAGGAGAAAGTGAATTAACTCCCTTTTCATGGTATAGTGTTTAGAGTGCCCAATTAGAGTAAGAAGCCTGGATTCAAATAATCACACTATCAATTAACACCTGAATGACCTCTAGTAAGTCACAATTATCCAATTATGTTCCTTCACAAATATGGAAATAATACTACTCATAGTACTTCACTAATAACATTATAAAGTAAGTGCTTTAAAAAAAAAACAAAAAAAAATAAAGTAAGTGCTTTGTAGGTGTGTTATAACTGCAACAGATTTCGAAGAACTGGGTGGAACTGAAACAGACAGGTGTCCCCTGACTACTCTAAGGATCTATGCATGTGATGGTCAAAGATATACTTTAGAAATAACCATATAGAAGTGAAAAACCTCATGGCAGTATGGTGTAGTCAGGGAGTTGGACTTAGGTGCAAATCTTCCTAGTTGTCAAACCATAGGAACCAATCATATGTCAAGCCATAGGAACACAGGCAAGTCATTTAATTTCTGTGCTTAGGTTTCCTCACCTAATACTAGAGGATTGTTGTGAGGCTCAAATATAAATAAATGTGTGTGTAAAATGATTCCCAAACTGCGAAGAGTGATGTAAATGTCAATTATTACTGGTAGTGTTGCAATTTGGTAAAGAGCACTGGACTGAAAGAAAAGGGACTTGTTTGAGAACCTGGGATCCTATTGCTTGCTAGCTTCATGATCTTGGGCAAAACCCAGCTTCTGGTTTCTTAACTAGGTTTGTGAATTTAGGTAAGTCAATCTTAAATGATTTCATTTCTCTGAACTTCCATTCCATCACCTGCAAAATGATTTAATACCTGTCCTACCTACCGCACAAGATTACAGTAAACTCTGTGGGCCTTCAAATGCTTTATAAATATGGGCTACAATTGCTATCGCGATGAAGATTTCTGAGGAGGGCTCCCCTGTGGAGCGGATACGGCTGTCAGGGCTCAGAGGCTGGACTGGCCGAAACAGCTGGACGAGAGGAAAAGGCGGGGCAGGAGGGAAGGAGAGGAAGCCTCCCTCGGACACCACCCTCCTCATGTACACTCCCTCCCCGCCTCTCCCTGTACCCCGCGCGCGCAGCTTCCTGCCCTGGGCACTGACCTGAGAGCACGCTCCGGGACCCGGGGCCTCGGGACGGACACACGCCGCCTGGGCGCCCGCGGGCCGGCGGAGCCTCGCAGCGGCCGGGCCCCTTCGGCAGCCATGGCGCCTGGACAAGGAGACACAAAGACACACAGTAGGTCAGACGAACACGGGTTCTCTTCTTCTTCCCCTACTCTGGCTGCCCCCGCCGTCCCTAGCCCGCGCAGCCCCCGCCCCACACACACCGACTCGCGGCCGCCGCTTAGGTTCCGCAGGCTCGGAGGGGAGCGGCTTCCAGCGCCGCAGTACGTCATCTCCGCGCGCCCACCCCGTCCCCGGGAACTGACGAATTAGGTAGGGGAAGGGCGAAGGGAGGAAAGACACTATCCGGAAGTGCCCCCGAGAGTATTTCCGACTTCCACTTCTCGAGGAGTGCGAACGAAGCATGCGTAGTAGCCTCCAAAATAGACTTGCTTGCCAACCTGCACTTGTCTTTAGGGCTAGAGTTGACAAAAAGCATATGTAAAAACTGACAGAAATGTCAACAAGAAACGTAAAAATCCCTCTAGACAGAAGTGTCAAGATGCGCTTTTAAAAGAACCTTTCATCTCTCATTTCCAGAGTTCCCGCCTAGTTCTGAATTTGGTGTTCATATTTTTTATTTAAATTTTTATTTAATTTCGTTCTCAATTTTTATTCTTTACCTTGCTTACATCATTAACTTTTATGGAACTACATTCATTAGTCCTGGCTTCCTAACCATTTTAAAACTGAAGCAGTTAAATTTTTCTGAAGTTCAAACGAGTCCCATACCTTAAGTCACAGATAGTGCCTTGTGTCAAATGCCTTGAATGCAGGTCACAACTTTCACACCTGAAAGTAAAGTTATACAGCTAATTCAACTAGTTTTACGGATGAGGCGCATCTCAGAGACATGAGATGACTTGCTTAAGATCATATATTTAGCAACAAAACATATACTAGACTCCAGATCTCTTGACTTTATTCCACAGTACGTAGCTTCCACAAAATATGTTTTGATGGCTCTAAAAAACACAAAAGAATCCACCTTCTCTTCTTCCCTTTCCTTATGCTACCTCTACCTTCAACATTTGGCTGGGAGAATCAAGAGGTCAGGGGCAGACCAACCTCCAGTTTGATACAGGTATGCTATGGACTTTTAAAAAACAGTAATTTAGCCAATCCTAACGCATAGGATCATAGAGTTAGAAGGGAGCCCAAAGGCCATCATTTTAGAGATGAGGAAATTGAGGTCCTGGAAGGTTAAGTAAGTAGCCCAAGGTCACACTGCTTAGAGGTAGAATTTGAAGCTAGGTCCTCTGACTCTAGAGCCAATAGTTGTTGTCATCAGACCTGGTCTATAATGCACTCTTTATTTAAATTCCTTAAATTCACACATTCCAATCCCTTGACCTAAGAGTCCTGCATTTTTTTTTTTTTTGCCACAGATAGGACATTAATGACTTCATAAGATCATCTAATCCAACCAAACTTTATAGATGAAAAAATTGTTAAATATCAGAAAAATTGTTAAGTAAACAAATTATTGCTTATGAGGATAAACTTAATCTCAGAGATCAAGTCCAATACCTCATTAACTATTCCTGAACATCAAGGAACATTTCTTTTTTAATGATTCCCTACAGTCTTAGGGACTAATGAATTAGGCAGACTGTTCTATTACTTTGGGTTTTCTCCAACTGCAATATGATCAGGGTGATTGTATGTGTGTGTGTGTGTTAACGTGAGCATTTCTGTGCATCCATCAAGTAAGCTGGAACAAAGGATCAAGCTGATTAGAGAGAAACCTTATCCTAAAAGTTCCAGACATAAAGTGCTTCCACTTCAGTTGCAAATGGACTCATCTATCCATTTGAACCCAAATCCATACTTGGACTAAAGTGCTTTGAGAATTCCGAATTCACTCACAGATAAAATGCAGGTAAAACTTTTTTTTTAATGTATAAGGTATTTGTTATTGTCTTGTGAGAGGCAGATTCAGAATTCTATGTAACCTAGATTCTTCCTATAGTAACCTTGGCTAAATACAAAATTAAAGAAGGTCTGCATTTCCTTTTGCTGCAGGTAGACTAGGAAAATGAGAAATTTAGATCGTGATGGATGAGAGAATCCCAGAGGATCATAGATTTGGAGGCTGAAAATACCTTAGTCATTTTACAGATGAATAGGATTTTTTTCCCTCTATTCAATTATGTGCAAGGGAAGGTGGAAAGCCCTATTATATGATAGAGCCAGTGAAAATGGGTTAAATTCCCCTTCTCCAACTTCAACCTATTTCATCAGACTTCTACTGATACCATAGCATACAGCAAGCAGGATGTAGCAGTCTCTTTTATATTGTATTTTTGCGTGTATTTCTTGTTAAAAAAAACTACTATGCATTCCTCTTTGAAGAGGGAACCATGCAATTAGCTTCCAATGAGCACTTGAGTAGTTTCATAAATATAATATATATTGGGATATCTGTTATATATAAAGTTATATATACATGTTATATATCGTATATCATTTATATATAAATATTTATCAAATATCTTTGAAACACGGATCAGAACTACATATGCATTTCAGATTATCCACAACAAAAAACTGGTTGGCAACTGGAAAAATGGAACTTCTTGCATTAAAGGAGAAACAAATTTTGTGTAAATGATAGTATCAAACGAGAAATAGCAAATAGCAAATAGCTGATTTCTACTCCAAATGCACTTGCACTAATCTCAGGTGAGTACACAACTACCCTCTGTTCTGTTCTTATTTAGGTGACATTCTGTAGGCTTCGGACTCATCAATGGTGTTTCATTTTATTTAACGTCATCTTGTTTCACGCTCTGCTCTTTGGAGCTGACTTTGTGGAAGAATACTTTCTGCAGTCATTACCATATGTAGATGTAAGAGTTCTCGAGATTAAGGACAAAGCCAGAAAATTAAACGTGGAGCCCTTAAGATATAACCTCTCAAAATTTTATATCTTGAGCCAGGAGGAGGCATGCAAGGGAGAAGATATCTTTTTACTCTCTCTTATCTTTAGCAGTCCAGGAAATGGGTCAAGGAGGGATTTGATAAGGAAAACCTGGGCTAATGTGACTACTATCCGTGGACATCCAATCCTCACATTATTTGCCTTAGGAATGCCAGATCTGGGAACTTCTCAGCAAGACATCAACATGGAGTCTAATAAATACAGAGATATTATTGAAGGATTTTTCCTGGACAGTTCTGGGAACCAAACACTAAAGACCATCATGATGATGAAGTGGGCTGTAACTTTCTGCCCAAATGCCATGTTCATCCTCAAGGTCAATGAAGAGATGTTTGTCAATCTCCCTAGCCTGGTAGACTATCTCCTCAACTTAAAAGACCACCTTGAAGAGATCTATGTGGGAAGGGTCATTCATCAGGATATGCCCAACAGAGATCCTCGAAGCCAGAATTTTGTTCCTGTTAGTGAGTATCCAGAAAAGTATTACCCTGATTACTGCAGTGGGGAGGCCTTTATTGTGTCCCAGGACGTGGCCCGTATGATGTATGTAGTTTTCAAAGAAGCACCTTTGGCAATACCTGCTGATGTTTTTATAGGAATCTGCGCCAAGTATGCTGGCCTCATACCCATCCACAGTTCACGATTTTCCGGGGAGAAGCACATCAGGTATAATCGATGCTGCTATAAGTTCATCTTCACATCCTCAGAAATGACAGGTGAAGAAATGCCACTTGAGTGGAGGGAAGTTAATGATGGGAAAGAATGCACCTTGCTTGAAACTTATTATGGGTTAGTCTCCTGCAAACTTCTAACTTATCTTGATAGCTTTAAACACTTTAATATAGCACCTATAAAAAATGATGCAATGTATTTTGCTAATTAAGATTTCATTTTCCTACAGAAAATATATGCTTTACAACTCCCCTTCTCCTATTGTAGTAAACATTCCTCCCTTTGTATTTTCCTCAAAAGGCTTAGCTATAAAAGTCTTTGCAATTATATATTTAAGAGAAAGAAATTTCTTAGCTCTTTTATTCGTGTTCCAAATATCAATGATATAACAGTTCCTAAAGAATTTAATGTAGAATTGAACTCTTTCTTCAATCAACTTGTCTTTTTAAAAGGAGAATGCATTAATTTCTGTGAAAAATTGCCTCTTCTTATTCTTTATAATTATAAAGCTTCTCAATGTTTAAGGACAGTCATACATATTAATCGAACTAGCTTTGTATTTTTATTTCTCTGACTTGAATTATATGAAAAAAATTAGATAGAATTATTGTAAAGTGTTACTCAATGCTGTGTGCATGCAGCAAATGGGTTTAAGCTAAAAAAAAAATCATGGCTCCATCATCTAGACTCTAAGAATTATATGTACCTACTACATGGAAATCTTAATTTTATTCTTATAGTGTACAAATTCATTGAGTTAGCACCTTTACCTCCTATGCTGGTAATTTTCAGCAGAAAATTTTCAACTAAGTCCAAATAGGCTGTACAATACAAACAAGAAGCAATTAATTCATTAATTTGGTGTTAGTACACTGTATTTCTCTTATAGGATGGACAAGAATGAACTAGGATTAAAGTACTTTAGAAAGATATACTTTTAAGAGATGGAAGAGACCTTAGTTATCCAATCTAAATTTGTCTGATTTATGAACTGCCTCAAAAATATCCCAGAGTTATCTAGCCTCTACGCTATTAGAACTGGAAAGAATATCAAGAGATTGTTGCCATCTAGTTAACTATAGGTGAGGAAACTGAGGTATAGAGATAGAGTGACTTGCCGAAGTCACACTACAGGTAAATGTCAGTCTATACTCAAAACTTTCTATTACCACCACAAATTAGAATTCTCTTAAAATGGAATTTTAGTATGGAAGACAAAAAGGGAAAACTGGATTTTAAACACATTGCTAATTCAGCAATTTCAAAATATCATTTTAGGATATGAATGTCTTTTAACTCAGCAGACTTTTCTCTTGCATTCTTGAAAGTGAATCATATTCTTCTCTATGCAATTGCTTTCCAAATTCACATTATTACTTACTAGAGGCAGCTAGGTAGTACAGTGGATGAATTTAGAGACAAACGGACTTGAATTTAAATCTGGCCTCACTTACTAGATGTGTGACCCTGGGCTAGTCATTTAACCTCTCCTTCAGCTTCCTTACCTGTAAAATGAGGATGACAATAACAGCATCTACCTCCCAGGATTTTTGTAACTATCAAATGCGGTCGTGTTATTGATTTAGAATGTTTTTTTTTTGGTAATAACAATAATAGCTAATATTTAAATAGACCTTTAAGGTTTGCAAAGTACTTTACAAATATTACATTTGATCATTATCTCTGCCTCTTAGAATTCCTAACTCCCTTCAAAGCACAGCAATTCAAATGGCTCCTCCCCTGAGGCCTTTCCTGAACCTTTCAAGTGTTAATGCTTCTCCTTAAAAAATTACATTTCAGGGGAGGCTAGGTGGTGCAGTGAATAGAGCACACTAGCTGTGTGACTTTAGGCAAGTCACTTAACCCCAATTGCCCCTCCAAAAAAAAAAAGTGAGTAGAGCACTGGCCCTAGAGTCAGGAGGACTTGAGTTCAAATCCAGCTTCAGACACTTAACACACACACACACACACACACACACACACACACACACACAAAACTAGCCATGTGACCTTGGGCAAGTCAATTGCCCTCAAAAAAAAAAAGAAAGCTTTGAAGATAGGAACTATTCTATTTTTGCCTTTGTATACTCCATTGCCTAGCACAGTGCTTGACTTAACATTAATAAATACTGATTGATTGCTTACTTTTATATAGTTTTCTTGGATGGAACAGTTGCCAAGTTCATTTGGAAAAACTCAATTTGTTTCAATACACTAACATATGAAAAATCAAGTCATTAAGTTTACTAATGTGTTACAGAGGTAATGAAGAGTGGAAGTAGTGCTGGCTGGGTAGTCAGGAGACCTGAGTTCTAATTCCAGTGTTGCTACCAACTTATTATATGACCCTGGGCAAGTTATTTCCCTTCTCTCAGCCTCAATTTCCTCCTCTATAAATATAGTCACAAATGCTGGGAAATCTTTTGCCCAAAGGTCCCTTCCAGCTCAAAAGTTCTACAATTTTAAAACCATCTTTAACAAACTGATATTTACTAAGCACTTATATTTATGGCACTGTGCAAAGTACTAAACAGGAAAAATTAGCAGGTCCCTTTTAAGTCTAATATCCTATGTCTAGTAACTCAAGCTTAGTACCTGTGAGAGAAATACTGAGTGCCAAGTCACTCCCAAATTTAACATTCAATGAATCTAAGTACTCTACAGGGAACAGAAGCTGTAGAATAAGAATGCATCTTCAGTGGGTGTTGCCAGGGAGTTTTTTAATCAAGTGCAATGGGAAAAAAGTGGGAAGAGTCAGATATAAAAACACAACAAAAACAACAAAGTTATCAAAACAAGATTGCAAATTGGAAGGGTTTTTTTTAACCCCCTGAATTTTCCTTATGTCACAGCACGTCTCATTTTGGTACGAAAAGACAATAAATATAAAAACTCATTTCAAAAGCTCACCAAAAGGACCTTATTAAAAATGGTTTACTTGCATTATAAAGATGAGAACACATAATTTTAGGGGTCTACACTGCTTTATAATCTAAAGAGTATGTTCTTCCAATAGTGGGGAGATAGTGGGATAAAAAACAAAAAGGTTTGCCAGGAGTAGGAGAAATTCCTAATATAATTTGCTTCTCTTTTGAATAAAGCAGGATTCTTTGTGGGAGGAAGCATTTTTTATTTAGGCATCTCTAGGGCAAAAAATTTCCAAGCATTTGTGACTATATTTTTTAAAATTATATGCAGTTTTGGCAAGATCATGTGTATTTAGGGAAGCAGACTAATACTTAGTTCAAACAATGACCAGTCTCCTGCAATATGGAATATTTTCTTTTTACAATCAAAGAGCTCCAAACTCCTGTTCCACAATGTACAAATACAGCAACAAATGCATAGTTGTTAGTCTACCTTAAACACACCATGATAATTTTTTTTAAAAGTGCAATTATAGCTAGAAGTATTTTCTGTCTCTTATGTTAAATACAAACCAAAAAAAAAAAGCAACTCAAAGGTCTTTGGAAGATGTCTTGGTCATGAAGATTGGTCCCCTAAACTGAATTCTGTGGAACTCATTCTGCTCCTTCCACAGCTGTAGTTGAAACAGACTTCACAAAGTATGGGCCTTCACTCAGGTAAGTTCTTAGTCTTAAATAATATTGATTTCCGAAGATTTCTGCAATAGTTTTTGAGTTTGCAAGGGCTTTCACTAGTTCATATTTGGCATCTTTTGAAGCTTTGTCATGTTCCACAGACCGATCCACAATGTATTCCACAAACCCTGGGCTGTTAAACATAAGTTTCTGAGCCCAGGGTTGGTTTGCAATGGCCTAAAGAACAACAGAGGAAGAGAATAATTCCTTTTTAATCCCGAAAAAAAAATGAAAGTTATAAAGACAACTAAGGATGGAAGCTCCCTGAAGAGAGAATCTATCTCCTATTTGCAAAATTGATAAAAACTAGCATTTACAGCCTACAAAGTGTTCTTCTCATTAAAGCCCAGTAGAATACTATTATTCCTACTTTACCGATAATTACATAGCTATTAAGTGACAGAACTAAGACTACAACTCAGGCTTTCTGCTTCCAGATCAAAATGCTTCTTCTACTACATTATGGCACAAAGCACTAAAGCTTTACATATAGTTAGGTACTTAAATGACTACAGAATGAATCAAGAAATTAAAGAAAAATTTAAATATCATTATGTTAAATCAAACAGGAACTCAAAAGACTCTGTGTATGCCTTGATTAAAATGTACTACTAGACTAATTTCTGCACAGGGTAATTAACACCCCACCACCACCACCACCACCACCACCACCACCACCACCACCACCACCACCACCACCACCACCACCACCACCACCACCACCACCACACACACACACACACACACACACACACACACACACACACACACACACACACACAATTCCATAACATGTTACTACTTTTTAGATGTTTAGAATTCCAAGTTCTATTACACTTAATAATAAAATTATCTAATTGACAAGAACATTTAAGTCAAAACTACTTTATAGAAATTGTAGTTGACACTGCTGACTTGGGAAGGAACACTTACTGTGAACACTTTTAATGCAGCACAGTGCAGTTCAGGGAAAGGCTGGGTGCTAATCCCCCTAAAGTGTTCCAGTGGCTCCCGAGTTAAAGATGAAAACCAGAATTCTGTCATTCTTAGGAGATCATCAGTCTGCTGATCGTGCTGTAGGACAAAGAGGAAAATTACTCAATGTTTTCAATATGATAACAAGAGCACAGACTCTTGCAATTTACAGCTAAAGCCTTGGAGCTCCTTTGGTTCAAAGCCCTCATTTTATTCAGAGCTCCAAGAAGGTTAAGTCACTTGCCAAGGTCAAAAAACCTCTAAGCAGAAGAGAATGCAAACCTAGGTCCTTTGATTCTAGTGTCTTCACAAACATGTAGCTGAGAAAAACACAGTATTAGTAAACAGAGCCCTGGATCCTAATCACATCTCTACCAATATGTGTGATTACGATCAAGCCATTTCACTTCACTGGACCCAAGTTCCTACATCTATAAAACAAAAAAACCAGACTAGATGATCTCTAAAGTCACTCCCATCTCTAAGATTCTATGGCAACTCTTAGAGTAATACTAACCACTTATGGCTTTTCGCCCAGTAACAGTAAGGATAACACTTACCTGACAAATGTCTTCATTTAAATTTTGGAATGTCAAATCACATATATTCAGCCTACCAAACATAATCTATTACTCTCTATCAACATTTTCATTTACTTACTGGTAAATGAAGAAGAGATGAAATTGCATCCAAACACCTAATTTTTAGTTCTGTTGAAGCATTCTTTGCCTGGTGTCCTATTCTCTTTAGCAGGTGTTCAAACCGACTTCCTTTGGGAAATGGAAACTCAGACTGTATTAAATAAATTATACTTTGTGTTTATACACAAAGACATTCTCTAACTCCATACTACAAATAAATGTATTTTTAGAAACCAAATGACAGCCATGAAAACATGTACCTAAGTACATGCACATAAAAAATAGCACTAATCTTCAAACTCTGTCCAAAAGCACCCTTGAAGGACGGCTAAGTGGCATAGTGAATAGAGCACTGGCCTTGGAGTCAGGAGAACCTGAGTTCAAATCTGGCCTCAGACACTTGACACACTAGCCCTGTGACTTTGGGCAAGTCACTTAACCTCAATTGCCCTAAAAAAAAAAATAACAATAAAAGCACCCTTGAGGTAGTCTACAGTTCTTGTCAATCAATCAGTATTTCTGGTATAGCTGGTATTGTAACACAGATGCTGGTTGCTTCATACCATGTCTTGCATTGTAGCCAAAGATTTGTGATCATTATTTGTACCATTTATAATTACAGTATCCCCAATCCTGTTTGTCATTAAAGATACTTATTTACAACATGCCGATAAGTAGAACATCAAAAGCACTATTATCATTATAAATCTCTATTTTATGCAGTGGTAAACTACATTAGAGAAGGGATCAGAGTTACTGATCTACCATAAAGTCTGCATGGTCTAATAAAAGGAATACTAGATCAGGTGTCTAGTGACTTGGATTATAGTCCCAGCTTTCCCCTAATATTCTGTATGACTTTGGACAAATCACTTCACAATTTTGAGTCCACATCTCCATCTGTAAAATGAAGTTAGAAAACCAGATGATCAATAATGTCCCTTTCAGAACTAATATTAAATGATTCTCTAAGTAATTAGTGGACCAAGACAATTTTGATTCACTGCAAAAGGGTATTATTAGTGAGTCTGAAAAAGTGACTTTTTAAGAATGGGTTCAAATTAATTAAGATTGTAAAAACAAAACAAACACCAATTTTCTGCAATGTATTAAAACTACAGCAATCAATGATAAACAACTGAATTTCATAATCTTCATCAAATAATAAAACTTTCCTTTAGGAATCAATCCAAGACAAATTGCACCAACCTGTTTTTTGTAAAACCTGTTTTCCTTCCACATTTGAGCCCAGGATCCCTAGGGTGTCCACTGCTACTCCTATCATGGTGGGGTCCTGACCTTCTGCCATTTCAAAGACTTTTTCTACAAAGACTGGGTATCGTTCACAGATCTGTTGAGGGCTATCCACTATTGCCAGATTGCCAAAAAATTTGACAAATCCTAGAGAAAGTCACAAAGAAGTAATCTGAATCAAGTAGCAAAATAGCACACACTAAACTGCAACTAGCTTTACATTGTGTTTTCACATGACTGAACTTTAGGAGAAAAATGACTAAATGTTCTAAGAATTGGGAGACACCTCAGAGACCATGCCAATAGCAACTCCCTACACAGGGAACCAGAACAGACCAAACAGAGACTCCAGCAGATCTTCCTTCAGGATAAAATGACTCAGGCCTCTTCTAAAAGGAGTCAGCTATAAAACCTTTTTTTTCAAGGACAACAAATCCTGGCCCCCTTTCTAAACAAGATGATTCAGTGGCTGCCTCTATTACAAAGGAAAAATAATGTCTATTACCTGGCAAATAGAAACTGGAGAAAGGATCTGAATCTGCCCCAACAATGATATTAGATATTTGATCAATTATTCCTTCTTGGGAAAGGTACTGTCGTCCATGATGAGTGTATGCCAGTGATGTCACCATTTCTATACAGGTGGCTCTGCAATATATAAAATGAACAGAAGGATTTTAATTAGTTAACATCAGAGTACTTTTAATGAACAAGAATTTGTACAATTTCAGATTAAAAGCATTACAAAAACGAGCACTCAATCTGAGATACTCAAATGCTACTCTTTCCAGCTCTAACATTCTATTATTCTGCGACTTTGGTTACGGTTATTACTAATTGAGATCACATTTATAAAACACAGGGTAAGGTATATCTTGATTTTTTCCCCGTAGTGACTAAAGTTTACATTGATTCCTCTCAATTAACAATTACTATGAAATAACATGGCATCATAAGCTATAGAGTAGAAAGAGACCTTAGAAATCATCTAGTCTACCTCCCTTCTCTAGGGATGAGGAAAATGAAGTCAAGAAAGGCTCACTTTGCCAAATTCACATAAGTAGGTAGTAGAGCCGTGACTAACGCAGGATCTCTAACTCAGAATTCCAAGCTCTGTTCTTCCTCTAACAGTCATGCTTTGATGGTCATTTCTTCTACGGGTCTGTCAGGGAGCCAGTTCTGCTGAACTCTAGGCAGAGGTTTGCTTTTCAAAGTCACCCTGCCCAACCCACCTGACTAGCACATCATCACCAGTCAGTTCTCTAATGAGCTGGGTTACTAGTCCACTGCTGGTACAGTATCTTAAGGATTCTGGTGACACAGAGGCAATCTCCACAATCAGCTAGAGTGAAACAGAAACAAAAGCAGAGATGTCAAAGGAGCCAACCAATATAACACTGGTTTCCCAATTTAACCTAAAATAAAGACTGAGAGTAAAGAAAACCAACACATGCCTCTACCCTGAGCTTAAAAATTCACATAATACACTGTCAACACAGGAAAAAAACTATGTTTTAAAATTTTCCCCTATGTTTTAAAGGAATGATATAGATGTTTTAGATTAACATAAGAATAAGAACAGAACAGCCACAAAAACTTTTAGTCTTTTGGTTTAAATCCTATTAAAAAGCAAATCTAGCTTGCAGACAGTCAACAGTTCAGGATTTAGGTTTTATCTATTCATTTCAGAGTTGGAAAGGAAAAATGGTTCATCTCTCATTTCAGAGGTCACAAAACTAAGAAAGATAAAGTGACTTGCTAGAATCAGAATAAATAGGAAGTATCAGAGACAGGATTTAAATCCGTTATCAACTATACCATGTTGCCCAAATTAGGCATTTAATAAATGGGTATGTGTGTTTGTCTGTCTTTCCTCCTCAACTAGACTTTAAATTCTCTGTGGACAGGGCCCCTCAATCCTGTCAAATTTTTGTATCCCATATTATGTAGCAATCTGTTATGTATACAGTAAAGAAATACTTATTTGCTAACTATTGTTTATGTTGGAGCATATGCTATAATTGGTAACATACTGTCAATATTAAAGTTTAGCATGTTTTTCCTGGATTATCCCACAACAAGCTCTTTGTATATTTTGGTATAGACAATATAAAATATAGTTTTCATCTTACCTCATAGACCCTGTACCGTACAATGTCACTTGTTTTCATTACATTTTTCAAATCATCTAGCAGGCTGCTTTCAAATAAAGACTCCAATCCAGCTTGAGTTAAGGATATTCTTGACAGTGACTTGATGGCCTTGCAAAAGAAAATAATTTTCTTAATCATGTAAACACAGGAAAATAAGAGTAATGCAAAATTACTTTACAAAGTGCTTCACATACATTATTTCATTTGAAACTCATAATAACCCAATGAGAAAGAACAGTTACAATTTTCTTCATTTTATATCTTGGTAAACTGATAATCAGAGATGTGAAGCCACTTGCTCAAAGTCACACAGCTAGGAAGTGGCAATGCCAGGCTTTGGGCTTCTTTTCACTATACCACACTACTTCCCAGTAACAGAAAATAGCAAGCTAAAAAAAAAAAAATCAATGGCTCACAACTAAGAACTTTTTAAAAGGTTTCTTCTGACAATTGAGTAAATGAGAAGCTTATGCATACAATAGTATATATTCCCAAGGAAAGGGGCAAAACTTACTGATTGGCATTCATTTAGCAATGCAGCACTGAGATATCCCCAAAAGAGGCTTTAAAATCAATTACTAATAACTATCCACACAAATCCTTCACCATTTACTATCAGGACCACTTTCTTTTCTTTCTTTTTTTTTTTTTTAAAGAAATCAGCTGCTCTGCTTATTTACTTTATCTAGGAGCTTTCTAAAGAGGACTATTATTCAGGTATAGGTTAGAGTTGGGTTACCTCTAAAATACCATCCAACTCTGGAATCCTGTGATTTTAGAGTGTATTTCATATGTCTAGAATACCCACCGCTTTAGCTATAGACAATTTTTCTGCACCAATGCAATAAATTATTTCCTTCAGTAATTCAGGACTATTGAGAATTTCAGTAACAGCTTCTGAATTTTCTACAATTCTTCCAACCTGAAAAATTACAAGATATTAATCAGTAACATACTCTCATTGTCAGATGACAATACAATAGTCAAATATCTGCATCTGCTAAGACCCATAATCATTCAACCCCTCAACAAAATTCCTTTTATTTTGCATTAAGGATCATTACCACAGCAGTATGAGTCAGTGTGTATCCTGATATATAGACCCACTCATTGTCACAACTTGAATACAACTATCATTATACACCCACACCTCTGTAGAAGAAAAATCTTGTGCAGGGCAGCATGTGTACTATTAAAATTCCATACCTGAGACAGAGTGAGGATTACCACAGCATCATCAGGGTGAGACAGTCCCCTGTGCAGTTCATCCCTAAGGTTTCGGGCCACGTAGACTGGTTCCATAGCTTGGAGAAATCTCTCCAGAATGGACACACACAAGGTAGTCTGCTCCCTGAAAACCAAGACCCATCATTTATCAAACAAGCAGAGAGGAAGTCACATGGGGATGAGTAACAGGGTAGTTTAGCAGTCTGTTATTTCATTGACTTATCAAAACTGATCTACAACTAGCATCCAGTCTATAGCTTTGCATGTCTGTTCAAATAAAATTGATTAAATTGGGGGGAAGGGAAGAACTGTCTTTATTCCCTATAGGGAAAAAAACCTATATTTGGAGTTAATAGACCCCATTTTACCATTGTTTATGAATATTAGTTAATGCACCTTTCAGACATGTGAATTTCTGGTCATTTGGTCCCCTATTAGAAAACCTAGGGACTCTTTGTCAAAGGTTTTTTATGTCAAGTATTTAAGCAGCCACTATGTACCAGGCTATGTGCTCAACACAATGAGAAAATAGAGAAGTAAAAGATATAACCCGTGCCCTATGTAGCTTCTTACAAGCATGCTGGGGAAACGTGTCACATGAAATAGGTTAACAAAACAGCATATAATTAAATGTGATAGTGCAGAATAGTAAAGATAAGCTGTGACAAAGCTATGTACGTTACATACTTACACATAAACAACAGACTACCTAGTATTTAACTACTATTCACTTTCTTTCACCACTACCCAAATAATCAGGTTTCTCTCCAAAGACTGTCTTTGGGACTTCAGTCTTTTCCATTTAATTCTCTCCCATACCAATCCTGAGGAATCTCCACACATAACACAAGCTCAGTCAGCTGCTTAGAAGAGTAGGAAAGCATGTGATATGATACAAAGATTGCAATTAGAAGTAGTGAAATTTGAGTTTTAGTCCTACTTCTGCCACTAAACCTACCATATGACCTTGGTCATTAAGTCACTTCATTTTGGTAGACCTGCTTTCACATGTCAATTGAGGAGTTTGGAATGTGATGAATTCTAAAGACTCGTCAAACTCTAACATCTAATTATTCTCAAGTTCAGACTGTACATTAATATACAAGCAAATAATTTGGAGGAATATATTATTCATGTCATTGATGCAGATTAACATAATATTCAAACTTCCTATGGTTTTCTTTTTAAATAAATTTCTGGTTCTATTTCTCACTTTTACTTCCAGATGGTCTATTTCCAATCAGTTCCAACTGAGCTGCAATCTATTTACCTAATATATTGAGTAATAAGACTCCTGTCAGCTCTCAGAGAAATCATGAAATGGTTTGCTCTCAGCTCTAATTTCTGTTAAGTCTTTACAAATTAACCTACCTTTTATTAACTTTTATCCTTTTTTCACTATCTACTGTTCTTCCAAATTCAAGTCAAACCATTTGGTTTTTAACTCTTTCCTTTTACTTTTTTATTCATCTCTTTTATTCTTATATCACCTAGATTCCTCCCCACTCCCCTATTCCTCCTTCTCCCAGGGCTTCATCCGTTATGATAAAAGACATTTAAAAAAAAATCCAGAAAAATGAACTGACACATAAAAATTTTGTGCAGTGGTTCACACAAATGGGCCTTCACAAGTGCAGGAAGCTAGCCCTCTTTTCCTAAAATAATCCTATTACTCTTTATAGTCTCCTCCTATTCTTATACAAGCCACTTTCCTCCCTAAACAAATGTCCAAAAATTCCCATTCAATAAATATCCAGCTCTTTACAGTTTAGTGGAGAATACATACACATGAGCACATGCACACACAATATAACATACAAAATACGCAATGAGTGAAATGATGGGAGGTAGGAACAATGTGCTATGGAAATTAAGGAAGGGGATCAAAGAAAACGATTGAGAATTGGGAGACCTAGAGTTCCTGGCTCTGCTACCATCAGGTGACCATGTGACCATGGGGAAGTCATTTCAGTTCTCTACTCTCTAAAACAAAAATTACACGCGAGCCAAAGTATTTTTAAGAAGTAATGTGGAATAGAGCACCGGCCCTGGAGTCAGGAGAACCTGAGTTCAAATCCAGACTCAGACACTTTTCTCACACTCACACACACACACACACACACACACACACACACACACACACGCCACGTGACCTTGGGCAAGTCACTTAACCCCAATTGCCCTCCAAAAAAAGAGGGCCAGTGGTAAGAAAGCAGACATAGAGGGAGCCAGGATTGAGAGAACGACAGTGCTCAGAGAGAAGTAGCTTGAATGGGAAGAGAAAGACCTCTGAGAATGGAGAGGAGACCTCTAAGAGCAAAGAGAAGTTTTATGACAGAGTCTTTCTGAAAGAGTTTCTGAGCTGTAACAGCAAATAGACCTATAGGGCAGAAACCTTCCCATGGGAAGGAGGCTTAGCTTACGCTCCTTTTAAGAGTTCTTAAAGTGGGGGCAGCTAGGTGGCACAGTGAATAGAGCACTGGCCCTGGAGTCAGAAGGACCTGAGTTCAAATCCGGGCTCAGACACTTAACACTTACTAGCCATGTGACCTTGGGCAAGTCACTTAACCCCAACTCTCCTGCCCTCCCCCCTCCAAAAAAAAAAAAGAGTTGTTAAAGTGAACTGAGCTGTTAATACAGAGCCTCTGGACTTTTGAGATGAACTGAGATGGCAGTGTTGGTAGTGTGTGTTGTTGCCCTGTTAAGTTTTGTTTTCCCAGAAGCAGAAGCTGCAGGCAGGAGTCACTGGAACCTGCTACTGGGCAGCAGCTTGGAGTAGAGCAGTCCCTATGAATTGAGACCTGGAGCAGGAGCAGAGTTTTGCCTATGTGTCAATCTAGGTTAAGAGTGGAAGCAGTCGGGCGGCTAGGTGGCGCAGTGAATAGAGCGTAGAGCGCCGGCCCTGGAATCAGAAGGACCTGAGTTCGGAGCCGGCCTCCAACACCTAATCCGCACAAACAAAAACCTAGCCGTGTAACCCTGGGCAAGTTACTTAACCCCAATTGCCCTAAAGGGGCGGCTAGGTGGCGCAGTGAGTAAGAGTGCCGGCCTCGGAGTTTGGATGACCCGAGATCAGATCCGGCCTCAGAAAATGAGCACCCACGCATAAATCAAATGACTAGCCGTGTAACCTTGAGCAAGTTACTTAACCCCAATTGCTTTAAAAAAAAAAAAAAAGAGTGGAAGCAGTCAGCCCACAGAGGAAGAACTATGGCACTTGGAAGTCAACCTCAAGTCAAGATGAAAAAGGACTTGGAGACTTGGAATTGATTAAGGAGATTGTTCTTACAGTGACCTAGGGGTGGATGGTATAGTATTTTCTGCTACCCCTTAAGGATGCATTGTACTAAGGAAAATCCTAGCCTGGGACTCCCTGATTTGGGGGATGCAATGACATACACTGTGTAGTATGAAGTTCTTACTGTGATCTAGGGGTAGATGGTGTGGTATTTTCTGTAACCCCTTAAGGATATGTTATGCTAGGGAAAACCGTAGCCTAGGACCCCAATTGTATAAACAAGCATTTTGGGGAATGCTACTGAATTCAGTGATATATGCTATGTGCCATATGACGTAAGAGTTTTATTTTTACATACATACATACATACACACACATATAATGATTTGTTTTGCTTAAGGATGTTTCTATGAATGTTATGCTTGACTTTATTAAATAATGTGTAGTTCTGAAGAGTTCATTATACTATGCAATTAGACCCTTAAAATTATTCACAGCAGCAGTCCTCAGGTGTGCTGCTGTGATTGCCATTAGAGTGCCCAGAATAAAAAGGGGAAAAGACAACTACTGCTCTACAATATTCAAACAATTATGCATAAAGATCTACATGGGAAAAATTAGAGGTAGTATCAGAAAAAAGACACTAAGATTAAGGAGGAATAGGAAAGCTTTGTAGCAAAAGGTATGACTTCAACTGAGATAAGAAGAAAGTCAGGGAAGCCATGAGGTAGAGATATGGAAGGAGAGCATTTCAAGCATGAGAGGACAGTCAATGAAACACTCGAAGAGGAGATGAAGTGTCCGAATACAAGGAACAGCAAGAAGATAAGTGTCACCTGACTGTAGAATAAGGTGCAGGATAACAACAAATGTAGGAAAGAGCCAGCTTATGAAGAGATTTAAAAGCCAAAAAGAGTAAGATTTTATTTTTCATCTGGAGGTGACAGGGAACCCTTGAAGATTACTTACAGGGGGGGGAATGGGGGGGAAGAGGGGGGTTAGGAAGTGACATGGTCAGATTGCTTTAGAAAGATCAAATTGACTGCTGAGTGATAGAACAATTGAAGTGGGGAAAGACTTTAAGACAAAGGAGACCAGCTGTGAGCAACAGCAGTAATCTAGGAATAAAGTGATGAGGTCTTCTCTTAGAGGAGAAGGGGGTATATACAAGAGATGTTATAAAGGCAAAATCAACAGGCCTTGGTAAGACTGGATATAGGAAGTGAGAGTGAAGAGTCAAGAAAGACATCTCAACTGCAAGCCTGACTCACTGGGAGTTATGGTGGTGCCTTCCACATTAATGGGAAAGAAGAGAGAAAGGCTTTCAGAGAAAAATAAGGAGTTTCATTTTGAACATATCAAGTTTAAAATGTCTATGGCAAAGGTATCAAACTCTCTGCCTACAAAACTCCCCCAATCAGATTAAAATATAAGTGGGAAATGTTTAACAAAATAAATAAAAATACAATGCAACAACAGAGATAATACTAATTTATGGTTTTCTGAATATACAGATGGCAGGAATCCATTTCTGTTTGAGTTTGACACAACTAGTCTATAGGAAATCCAGTTGGAGATGTCCAACAGGCAGAGACCGAAAGTTAGCAGATAGATTAGGGCTGGTAGATCGAGAGTCACCCTGTATTGAGAAGATAACTGAATCCATAGGAGCTGTGAGATAATCAGATGAAACAGTATAGAGGGAGACGAGAGCCCAGGAAAGAGCACTGGAGAACACCTATGGTTACTGAGCAAGATATAGATAAATATCCAGCCCCCCAAAAAAACAAAACAGAGATGTGATCAGACAGGTAAAAGAACCAGGAGAACCGTGTTATGAAAACCTAGAGAGAGGAGGGTGTGATCAACAGTCTAAGAGACGGCAGAGAGGTCAAGAAGAATGAGGACTGAGAAGAAGTTATTAGATTTGGCAGTCAGACATCATTAGAAACTTTGGAGAAAGCAGACTCAATTGAATGTTAGGAAGAGAATAAGAGCAAAGGAAGTGAAGCCACCTAGTACAGAGAGCCTTTTCAAAGAGTTCAGCCACCAAAGATGTGAGAGGTATAGGATGACAGCTAGCAGGATGAAGAAATTAAGTGAGGCTTTTAATGATGGGTTAAGACTTGGGCATGTTTTGTAAAGTGGCAGGGATGCAGTCACTAGACAGGGAATGATCAAAGATTAGTAAGGGTATAGGGATGATAGAACAATCTGCTAGAGAAGATGGGATGGAATATGATCACTTGTGCCTGAAGAGGTGAAACAGGAATGAAGGAGGTGATAGTGGTAGAAGGTATCTGAATGATATGAGAAACGGGAAAAGAAAAATCCTGATAAATAGCCTTGACTTTTTAAGTGAAATATGTACAAGGGTCTCAGCTGAAGGGATAGAGGAGCTGTAGGAGATCTGAGAAGAGATGAAAAGGTTCGGAAAAGCAGGAGCAGTAGATGGGGTTGTGAATTGACTAGGGAGATATAAAAGGACTAACTTGCTACCAGGTAGAAGACCCAGTTGAGATTATATAACATAAATATGTAATGGACACAGCACAATTTCCCAAGTTTCTCCAGCTTTGTTAATCAGTATGCAGGTAAGAGTGAAGGTAGCAGATGATGGGGAGTAATGTATGCCTGGGGTTTGGCAGGGCAAAACAGGGTAAAGGGGCAAAGAGATTCAAAAGAAGATGGTAAAGGATTAAAATGGTTCACCAAGAGGTCAAGATAGGGAAGGGAAGAGAATATAGCCAATGCAGGGATGATGGCCTGGGCAAGAACGAAGAGGTAGAGATTAGAGGTTATCATGAGGATAAAAAAATAGGTTTTGAAGTTGCAAGGCAAAAGGAGAGATGGAATGAGCGCAGATTAAGATAAAGGAATTTTAGAGCTCACAAATATGGATAGTGAATATTTACGGTGATCACAAGATCAAAGGTAGAACCATCTCTGTTATCTGTGGCAACGTGGAGGGGTCGGGCATGTGAAATTAATAAACAGAGGAGTTGAGAAGTTAGGGTGTTTGAGGGAGCATCAATACATATGCTGAAGTCCCCCAATATGAAGGCAGAAGGTGAGGAGAAAGGATTATGGGTCAAATAATGCCCTGAGGAGCTAAAGAGGGACTCAATGAACTTCAAAGAGGAAAGTGATGGTAGGAGAAATGCCTGGAAAGTGGCCAAGGGGAGCAAGAAGTAATCTAATACCTCCACCAAGATCAGGGGGTAGTCTGGGAAAAGGGGGTGGGGCAGGATGGAACATTGGTATGAGTCAAAGTAAAACCAGTGCTAAAAAAAAGGTTGCCAAGAAAGCTGTGTCATCAGAAGGGAGCCAAATTTAATGAGTACAAAAAGATGGACAGAGAAAAGAAATAGCTTAAGATGAAATCTAGCTTGTTACCTATTGAGTAAGTAGTATTCCAGTAAGCAGTGTTTTAGAGCACAGTAGGAGGTTAAAGTAGCTTTAGAGAGGGAGGATGGGAGAGGAAGATTTGGGCTGATCGAGATGGGAATAAGGGAGTAATCAATGGAGAACAGAGAATGAGGTTTAAACAACTGCAAACACAGGCTAGGTTAAAAATCACTAGAATGGAGTGTGTATGACAGTGCAGAAATATGTTAATCATTGAAGAATGAGTTCAAGTAGGTTATCATTGGACACAGGGGCATGGCCTTGGGAAGACTTATCCCAGGTAGCTGTCTGTGGTTGGGTACCTGGAGCTTGATGGAATAGTACAGGCACTAAACATAAGCCACTTCTGTGTTTATTTATAAAAACATATTTAGGAGAGAGAGTTGTTTTATTTTTTTTGTTTGTTTGCTTGTTTTTAGGGAAGCTAGGTGGTGCAATGAATAAAGCCCTGGGCTTGGAATCAGGAAGATTCATCTTCCTGAGTTCAAATCTGGTTTCAGGCAATTACCAGCTTTGTGACCCTGGACAAGTCACTTCACTCTGTTTGCCTCAGTTCCTCATCCATAAAATGAGCTGGAGAAGGAAATGACAAACCATTCCAGTATCTTTGCCAAGAAAACCCCAAATGGGGGTCACTAAGAATCAGACACAACTGAACATATATATATATATATATATATATATATATATGTATATATAAAACAAACATACTTTAAAAAAAAAAGTATTCTCTCCCAAAGAAAGGAGATTTTACTTGGGTCAACAATTTAACAATTTAATAAGCACTTACTGTGTGCAAGACATGTGCTAAGTGCTCTATTAGGAGCTTAAGCACTCAGTATACTATGTAACTTCGTGGAGGAGTCAGAACTTGAGCTGAGCTTGAAGCAAAGGAAAATTCTGGATTAAGGGAAGGAATGGTACCATCTTCCTCCTTAGTTTTCACTCAGTAGTAGATAGGGCTTAGGGAGTTGTTGAGGTCTACAAAGATCCTCTTCATACTTCATTTACTAAACTGGGCCTCAAGGCCATCCATAATCTGGCATCACTTTGCTTTGGCAGCAGTCTTCTTTCACACTACAATTCTAAATACATAAAGCACCAGCAGAGCTCTGCCTGCCCCCATTATGCACATCCTGTATTTTCACAAATCATGGAATCCAACAGTTGGAAGGGGATCTCATAGATCACTTACTCCAACCTTCTGAAGCAAAAATCCCTCTTGCTAACTCCTACCTACTAATCCAACCTCTATCCTCTGGTGAAATAAGTGTTACTGAATTCAACTCAATTCAATAAACATTTATTAAGCACTTGTACCAGGCCCTGAGGATACAAAGACAAAACCAAAACAGTTCTTAATTTCAATGAATGTACAATATACTTGGGACATACAGAGAATGCTGAATTTGGAATCTGAGGATGTGGGTTTAACCTAACCACTTTTTTTTTGGTTTTTGTTTTTGCTTTTTAGAAGGGGGAAGGCAGGGCAATTGGGGTTAAATGACTTGCCCAAGGTCACACAGCTAGTGTTAAGTATCTGAGGCCAGATTTGAACTCAGGTCCTCCTGACTCCAGAGCCAGTGCTCTATTTATTGCACCATCTAGCCACCCCTATCCTAACCACTTCTACTTAACAGCAGTGGATCCTTGGGCAAGTCACTTAACCCCACAAGGCCCTGGTTTCCTCATCTATAAAATGAGGAAGTTGGATTTACAGGATTTGTAAAGATTCTTTCAGCTATCAATCTTAGATACCATAAACCCATGTACACAACTAAGTATAGACATGTTAATTTAAGATGAGAAAACTATTCTGAATATTCTTCTATTTTCTCTCTATACTCTCTCATTAAATGGTTTCATCAGTCACCAATGGTTTAATTATTATCTTTAAGCAGATCATTCTCTAATCTATAGATCCAGGCCTAGTCTGTAGCATATTTCTTATTTGATATTTCAAAATGGATATCAGATATGCATTTCAAACTCAACTTGTCCAAAACAAAACTCATCATCTTTCCTCTAAAACCCTTCCTCTTTTCCTATTTCTGTCCAGAGCACTACTATCCTTCCAGTCATTCAGGTTTAGAACCTCCTTGTTCTGTCAGACTCCTCAATTCTCCCTCATCCCATACAGTCAATAGCTGTAAAATCTTGTCATCTATACTTCCTCAACATCCCCACATCCACCTGACAGTCATCATCCCAGTTCAAGGGGGAAAGGGAACAAACATTTATTAAGCCCATATTATGTGCTAGGCCTTATGCCTAAGCACTTCGCAAATATTATCTCATTTGGAATGCTTACAATTCAAAGAAAAGGCTGAGAGAGGATAGGTGACTTGTCCAGGGTCCAACAGCTACTGCCTGAGTCTGGAATTGAATTTAGGTCTTTCTGACTCCAGGCCCAGCATTCTATCCACTGTACTACCTGGCTGCCTAGTTCAAGTCCACAACACTTTTCACCTAGATTATTCTAATGTGAGCCTCCTAACCTGTCTTCCTGCTTTAAGTCTCTCCCCACTCCAATCTATCCTCACAGAAATGCCAAAGAGATTCTAAGAGCAAAAAGTGACAGGTGAGTCAGTTACTCAACAAACTAAAATGGCTCTCTTATCTTTAAAATCACATATAAGCTTCTGTTTGTCCTTCACAACATGGTTCCAACCAACCTTACTTCTTCCCACACTTTATGGCCCTATTAAACTGGCCTTCTTGTTCTTCAAATATGGCAACCCATCTCTCTTCTCTCCCCATGCATGGAATTCATTCCCACCTCACCTTTACATGATAGAATCATTTGTTACCTTCAAAAATCTGCTTAAGTGCCACCTTACCTTACACACAAAGTCTTTCCTGCTTCCCCAGCTTGCTAGTAAGTACCTTGCCCCCCAATTTACTTTTTGATTTTGAATATACTTACATACAAATTACCTCTTTCAACAGAATGTAAGCTCCTTGACTTTTATCTTTGTATCCCCAACATCAAGTATAACAGGCACTTAAAAATTCTTGTTGATTAAAAGGAAGATCAGGACACACTTCCCATATGGGGTGGCTTGAAGGAGTTGAGATTTGAAGGAAGCTGGTTTCTAAGAGGCAGAAGTGAAGAAAAGTTGCAGTCCAGGTATGGGTGATTACAAAGAGATAGGAACAGCCAGTTTGGCTAGAAAGAAGATACATGAAAAGAAACAAGTCTGGAAAAGTATATTATTAGTACCATACTGTAGAAGGCTTTAAATGCACTGAAGAGTTTGCATTTTATCCTAGAGGAAAACAAGGGAACACTGAAAACCTTCAAACAGGTAAGAACTGTGCCTTGATAAGATTTTGGCAGCAGGGCAGAGGATGAATTGTAGTTGCAGGTAGTGATCAATGTCTACAGTCAGTAAAACCTGTCAACTCTGGCTTCAAACATGTACTAGTTGTGTGATCCTGGGCAAGTCATCTAACCTGTTTACTTCAGTTTCAACATCTGTAAAAAATGGGGAAAATAATAGTATCTGCCTTCCATCGTTCTTGTGAGGTCCAAATATGGTAATACATGTAAAGTACTTTGCAAAACTTAAAAAAGTACTATGTAAATGTTAGGTTGGGATTGTAGAGATATGGAGATGGAACTTTACTCAACAACTGACTGGATACAGATGGAGAGAAAAGGCTTAAGGATCAACCAACAAGCATTTATGAAACACCTACTTTGTGCCAGGTACTTCGAAAAATGCTTGGGATACCAAGATAAAGATAAAACAGTCAACCTCAAAAGAGCTTATATTTTGCCAAGATAAACAAAATTTACATTAACAAGTAAAATATTCAAAATAATTTTTTAAAAGGATGATTCCAAGATTTTAAAACTAGGTAACTAGAAGGATTAAGAAAACTTCCAGAGAAACAGGAAAGTTTGGAGTTCTGTCCAGGACATGCTGAGTTTGAAATGTTGATGGGACAATCAGGTAGACACATACAGAAAACAATCAGCAATTCAGATATGAAGTTCAGAATAGGGATGGATATGTAGATTTGGGGACTACTTACACAGAGATGAACCTCTGTAGAGTAGATGAGATGATAATTAGGGGGAGTATAAAGAGAGGAGAAAGGTAAAGGAAAAAAGAGCCTTAGAAGCCAGCCATGATCAAGAGGTGAAAGATGGATGAGTCAGCAAAGGACTGAGAAATGCTCAAGGTAATTAAGAGTGGACCCCAAGCAAGAGGCCTTCAAATATCAGACGATACTTATCATGTCACTATATAAGTCTTTCTCTTTTCTTCTTCTAGGACTTTCCTAACTCTGTGCCTATGTTCATTCTCTATATCTAGAACTCCCTGCCTTTCTTCCTCCAAAACTCAGCCTGCTGATATATTTCCTATCCTTTAATGCCATCTTTTCTATGAAGTATTCCTCGATTCCTAAAACAGAGATGAGTTCTTTCCTTTGCATGTGAACAATATAACTCTGATCCAAAAGTGCAACTCAAACATTAAGAAAACCATATATACAAAATAGTACGCCAGCCTTAGGATAACATAAAGTTTAGATAAAGTATCATCCTTTTGGACTTTATGGTCTGGGAATAAGAACGATCATACGTATAAAAGTTTTAAAATACTCTTATGCAAGGAGGGAGAGGCAGAGAAGCATAAAGAACAGAAAGCTGGCATTAGAGCCAAGAACACTTGGATTTAAGTCTCATTTCTGACAACACTGAAAAAGTCATTTTTACAAACTGCAGAAAATGTCTTATATTTTATTAGATCATTTGTTAAATCCCTACCCCTCAAGCACTTAATCATGTTGTAATTTTGTGTAGTCTTACTCTCCTATAAGACCACGATTACCTTAAGGATAAATGCTGCTTCGTATCCTTTTCTGTCTCTTAAAATTTTTCCTCCAATCTCTCCACTCTTGTGTGGAAGTGAAACTGACTGGTCCTATAAGTCTGGAAAAGCTATATGTACCAAAGACATCCCAGATCCTCCCAATGGGGTGACTATCCTTCAAAGATAAAACCTCTTGCAACAATCTGTGTTCCACATCTTATGTTTTAAAGTTCCTTCAGTCTCTAATATTCTATGACTGTAAGTAACAAAGCCTGGATTAGAATAAAGACATATATCAAACTTTCCCTCAGAAAAGAGACCTAGGCCTAGGCCCATTAACACCTGTAAACCAACAATGTGGGGAACATGTTTCAACAACATACTCTGGAGGCTTGAAGTGCCTGGAGGTGAAAAAGGGAGAAGGGGAGAGACAGAGGATAATGGAGAACAGAGCGGTTTGCAAAGTGGAGAGAGGGAAGCAAGTAGTGTGAGATTCACTCATTCAAATCTTATTAAATATCTACCATTTGCAAAGCCTCGTATTTTACAAATGAGGAAGGCAAGGCCCAGGCCCTACTTGCAATGACAGGGACACAACCTGAACCCAAGCCCTCTGATTCCTTCCACCGTATCACACTTCTTTATAATAAATGAACTGAAAAGATAGCAATACTACTATAGTAGTTGGGCTTAAGTGTATTATTATCTGTGTGTGTGACTCACAGCCCTATTAGACTGGGGACTGAACGAAGGCTGGAATGTCATCGACATTTTCTGTCTATTTACACGTTCAGCGAATTAGGGCGGTGCAAAAGCAAAGTGCTAAGTAATGATTCTGGGGAGGAGGCTTAGCGGTAGACTTGGTGCCAGAAAAAGCCTTAACCTGCTTATTTCTAGTGAGGAAGGGCCCGTGGCCCAGAGAGGGGAAGCGAAGCGCCCGAGGTCCCACTGGTCTGGAAACAGCGCAGTCACATCTCGAACTCTGCTCTTCTGCCCCCGAGATCTAAGCTTGGGCACCGGGGCAGGGCCTGGAGGGTGGAGACGCCGGGGCTCCCGGGGCGCTTTCAGATCAAGGAGGTTCTCAGACCCGGCCTTGTCAAGACATGCCCCCCGTGGGGGCCCAGGCCGTCCCGACAGCGCCCCTATCGCGACAAAGCGGGCTACACCCGAACTGGGCGCAGGGAGGCGCTCCGAGGGGAAGGGTCCCTGCCATCCCCCCGGGGGGTCCCCTCACCGGTGATTCCCGTTGAGTAGCGAGAAGAGAGGCCCGAGCCGGAGCTCAGCCGCCTGTTCCCGGAGCGAGCTGAGAGGCACGGCCTGCAGGACAGCCTGCAGGGCCCGGAGCTCCTCCAGCGGCGCCTCCAGCCGGGCCACCTCCCGTAGCAGATCCACCACTTGGTCCGCCATCTTTCCAGAGCTTCGCAAATACACGTGCCACCTTTAGCCCCACACAACGCGAGACTTGGAGAGTTCCGAGTACGGTAGCCGATAGGGCAGGGGAGGAGGGGGAATATGACTCACTTCTTCCTGCCTTCCTCGTCCAACTAAGCTCACGATTGGCTGGCTACGTGTGTAGCGGGAGGGTTTCAGCCCTCCCTATTCCGTTCAGGCACCCTACGGTGGCAGATTAATTAAAAAAAAAAAGATTATTATTATTATAAAAAGAAGAGCCCTTTGGAGTCTTTACAACCGTTATTTCATTTGACTTTCGCTTTAGTTGCGTAAGGGATTATTATCCCCATTTTACAGATGAGGAAACTGAGGGCCAGAGTAGTTGACTCATTCATTCTTCTCTCTCCCCAGCCCCGTCACACCCCGAGTAGCAGGGGCGCTTCTGTATACTTTCATCAAGTTTACCCTCGATGCTTAAGTATGTCCTCATTTTATAGAGATGAGAAAATAGGCGGCCGCGTCAGTATTTCTTGAATCTCAGTTGTTTCTTTTTTTTTCTAATGATTTGGTGATTTCCCCTTCCCCCACCCCTGTGATTCAGTATCTTCCTTTCTTGCAAATCTCTTGCAGAACTAACCTCTGTGCTTTCAAAATTGTCTTACTTCTATCACGGATCTCTTCTGAAGAGTGAATGAAGGGCTTGACTTGGAGTCAGGAAAAGCTGAATTTGAATCCCATCTCGTATTCTCTTGCTAGCTTTGAGACCATGAATAAATTACTTAATTTCTCTCAGTCTAAGTTTCCTTGTCTGTGAAATAGGGATGATAACAATAGCATTGATTCCAAAGGATTGTTCTAAGGATCCAGTCAAATGAGATACTATATGTAAATTACTTTTCAACCCTTAGAGCACAATATAAATGTTAATTATTATTCCCGAATTATAGTTAGTTGCCATTTCTACTTTATCCTGCAGCACATAAGATAGTGAAGCGTTAAAAATGTAAATGAGTGTTTCTATTATGGTATTTCATTACATCATTATTTCCTGAACTTTTCAGTGCATCTATGACCTCATCCTTGAAGGTACTGTTGTGGAAAGGGCGGGGAACTTAAGAGTCAGAAAGACTGGGGCAGAGAATCTGTGGCCCTCTGAGTTCTCAAGTGGGGCCCTTTGACTGAATCCAAATTTCATAGAACAAATCCCCATAATGAAAGGATTTGTTCTATAAAACTTGGACTTAGTAAAAAGCCTTCACCCAAGGACCTAGAGGGCCAAATATGGCCTTGAGGCCAAAGGTTCCCCACTCCTTCTCTAGATAAAATCAATATATGCTTTGTACTGTAGGGAGAAAGATTGAAAAAAAAAAGTTGGAAATCATGTTTGAAGAGTAAGAAATGAGAAAGACTAAAAGATTATAGACTATTCAGAAGCCTGAATGCTTTAAGAACAGAGTCAGAAGTCTGGGCATAGCATGAAACAGATGGCAACAAAAAAGCACCCCCCCCCAAAAAAAAAGGATTATGTTCTAACAGACAGTAAACAATTGCTGAGAATCATTTCTACATTAGCTATACAGTCCACCAATGACTTGTTAAAAGAAAGATAAAAAGTGTACAACAGAGAACAAAAGAAAACCTACAAGGAAGCAAAGAAAAGATGGACAGCTTTCAACTTAATGCACAGTATTTAATATATAGGCTTTCTTTAAATGATAAGTTATTGTTATATACTCTGAATCCTCTCCTATGTTCTGCTGTGCATGTGACATGTTTTATTTTCTTATTTATATTTAAGTTTATGTTTCTTTTTCTTGTTATGTATTTAAGTCTTAGTATTTGTCTAAAATAAAAAAAAATTTAAAAACATAAGATAAAAGTCAATCCCAAATTAGAAGAAATTATAAAAATAAGAAAAGATAGCATGTAATTAAGGGAACTCCAAACTAATCTATTTAAGCAAGCTGAAATTTGGAAGTGTAAAGAACATCTGGGGCATCTAAGTGGCACAGTGAATAGAGCACTGGCCCTGGAGTCAGGAGGACCTGAGTTCAAATCTAGCCTCAGACACTTAACACAAGCTAGCCATGTGACCTTGGGCAAGTCACTTAACCCCAATTGCCCTGCCTCCCCCCCTCCAAAAAGCAAAAAAAAAAAAAAAAGAACAAACATCAGCAAAGACCATTTCCTAAGGAACCAATATAAATCAGTCTCCAACATCATCATCATTATTAGCATTTATACATCACTTTAAGCTTTACAAAAGCACTAAACTTTAACATTTAGTGTGCAAACTTTAAGGTTTGCATACTAAATATTACCTCATTTTATCTTATAACAACTCTAGGAGGTAGGTGCAACCATTCCCATTTTACAGGTGAGGAAACTGAGGCAAACAGATGAAGTGACTTGTCTAGGGTCACACAGCTAGTAAGTATCTGAAGCCAGAATTAACCATGGGTTTTCCTGAACCACTATGCTACTGAGGTGCCTCTAATGAAGACCAAAGGAGCCTAGAAACTGTCTTAGCGGGCAGTTTATCTTTTACATGTCTAATTCAATCCCATAATCATTAATTAAGCATATATGCAAAGTACCGATAGGTACTGGGGACACAAAGACAAACATATGTGTGTATGTAAGTATGTATGTGTGTACATATGTATTAATGTATATTCCTTGCCCTCAATGAGCTTATACTCTACCACAAGGATACAACTTGTATACAGAAAAATACATACTGGATAAAAGAAGGAGAGAGAGTAAGTGAATACAGGGCTTAGGGAAGGCTCTAAGAGGTGGCCCATGAACTAACCCTTAGAAGCTGAGAGTTCTAAGAGGAAAAGTTGAGGAGGGAGTTCATTCTAGGTATGGAGGACCATCTGTGAAAAGCCCTTGAGACAGGAGACAATGCCAAGTTCTGGGTATGATAAGTAGTCCATTTTCGTTGGAAGACAGAGTATACGAAACAAAGTAATGTGAAACTAGCCAGAAAAAGTAAACTGGAGCCAAACATGGATTTTGTTGTCTTTTCTGGTTTAGTTTCTCAGGATCCATAACCATGGGAATGTGTAGTTTCCAGGTATTTGATAATAACTCCCAGAATAGCCCTAAGGATTCTAGATAGTACTTCCCAGAATCATAGTGACATACAGTCCAACTAAGGCTGCACTGTGATATAAGGGGTGACATAATGTAATATTTACTATGCTTGTGCAGAATGACGATATTGCTCAAATTAACCTGTGAGCTTAATGTTGGCAAAATGCCTTCTTTGTCTGTTGTCCTATAAAGCAGGTGGGTACTGGTCAGTAAGTGGAGAAGAACCATGGGGAACCCATAGGGGAATCTGTGTGTACCTCAATCTGCCCTCATTGAGGTTTGAGGGGATTTAGGAGAGTGCATAAGTGAACCTGTTTTGATAGACCTCATTGAGACGTAGGGGTAGTTGCCCCATTTCTTGTGGGTTACTGAAAGAAGGGTGATTAGGGAATGCTGTAGGAGCTGGTTCTCCCAGCAACATCTGAGAAGACTAGACTAGAATAAGGCTGATTATTAACCCCTCTGAAGCTGTCTGCCTGTCTGACCAGATCAAGAGTGAACCTGTTAGAGGCTGGAGGCTGAGAACTCCAGTGCCCCCCAGCCCCCGTGTGTTACCTGTGAAACATAAGGGCAACAAAAGTTTAGAATATAAACTACTCTTAGTATATATGATCTTAGAGTGTAATGTGGTGGTAGATTAAGCAGTATGCCTCAATAAAACAATATGAAGCAGTAGAGAACAAAACAAGTCTACAGAATACTTGGCAAAAGGCCCAATTCAGTGAGATCATCCCAAGAGCATTTGAGGATAGAACAGGAAAGAGAACAATAATTGAAAAACAGGAAAAAAAACACCAAAATTTCTATGACTTTTTTCTCTGTCAATGACACTAGAGTCAACATTTGGAATCTGATGTCACAGTTTCTGCTGTACTGCATGACGAAGAAAATATTTATGGACAGAGCACAGACTTTATTGAAGGTGATCAAGTGAATAAGGATTTGCCAAATAATGACAAAAAAGGGAAAATGACAAATAATGGAGGGGCAGCAGGAAAGAAAGTACACTAAATGAATGTACTGTTGAAGCTAGGAATTTAGTGCAGCCATTCTGGAAAGCAATTTGAGCTATGCCCCCAAAGTCAAAACTGTACATAATCTTTACCCAATAATACCACTTCTAGACCCATACCCTTAAAGAGACAAAAGATTTACAAAAATATGTAATCAACTCCTATGGTTATAGCAAAAAACTGGAAACTAAGGTAGTTCTTGTCAATGAGGAAATAACTGAATAAATTATGGTACATGAATGTAATGGAATATTGCATAGTAAGAAATGACAAAAGTGATGTTTCGGAAAAATCAGGTAAGACTTTTATGAACTCATATAGATTGAGCAGAACCAGGAGAATATTCATGAACAGTACTGAAAATCCAAACAGCTTTGAAAGAATTATAACCAGTCACTTTATGACCAACTATGATTTTAGAAACCTGATGATGAAGCATGATAGCCACCTCTTGCCAGAGAGGTGATGAACTCAAGATATAGAATAAGACATACATTTTGGGAATTTGTTTTGCTTGACTTTGCATTTGACTTTTGTACAAAGATTTCCTTTTTCTTTCTTTTTTCCCCCATTTTGGAGAGGGTGGGAGGGGAAAGGGAGGTAGGGATAGGGTAGCCAAACTGGACTAGATTCTATGCCCAAACATATACTGAGATCTCCCAGCTCTATGTCATTGCTCAGACTGTTCTCTTTGTCTCCCTGTTCTTTACCTGTTGCATTCCTACCCATCCTTTAAAGTCCAATTTATATGCCAACTCTTCCAGAAATCATTCTCCCCTGTATTTTGGGCCATGACTGACTCAGATCAGTCTCATGGTTCAGGTTTAAGACTGGAACTAAATGAGCCACTCATAGACCATCCACTCTGACATTTAATAAAAAATTTACTGGACAACAGCATGGAAAGATCTTCAGCAAGAATATAGCATTGATTTAGTTGGGTGAAGCTCCCCTCCCTCCACATTTGCTGTGGTGATGTAACTGGTCAGTTGTGGAAGACTGGCCAGTTTGACATAGTTTTGAGCCCTTGGCACTTTTTGCTTCTTTGCCTCTTTGTATTTGCTCTTTCCAGATGTTGACGATGGGACAGACCAGGTTACAGCCTTGTGAGCTTTCAAAAGTCAGAAAAGCCGCTAGACATCCAGCAACTGACCCAAAAGCCAAGCTTAAGAAGGAACCAGTCTTGAGGATCAACATATTAAACTCAGTCTGACAGTAAGTGATTTGGTTCAACAGCTGAGACATTGGTCCTGCAAGCAAGGGAGCAACTTGTCCATTGGCTATGACACACCCACAGGTAAACTTGGTGTGTCATGTGTTTTGTAGTCATCACTTTAAACCTGAATCCATTCCACCCAGGACTGAGGTAGTAGACGAGAGTTGTCTCCAGAGCTGATTGTGTTTTGAATCTTATATTCTCAAGAAAAATTCCTCTATAGAAGGTAATGGATTAAATGACATTGAAGAGATATTTTCTGGCAATTGGTAATTAAGGGAAGGCAATAGCACTAGAGAACCACATATCCCCTAGAATCCCAAAGGGGAAAATTAATTAAGTTCTGGGGACCTGACCTGTTAGTCCAAGAATGGGTTGGGAGACTTAGCCCAGAGCCCAAGTCAACTCCTAGTGCACTAGGCTTTTCTATTTACTCAGTCAAGAAGCTATGTCAACAATTTAAGCCTTAGTCTTCTAGACTAATTAAACCTAGAGAATGACCTTTTAGGGAAAAACTAACCTAAGCGGCAAAAATCTTAGTAGATGTTGCTAACAGTAATACTGTAATAATAATAACTGTATTCAGCATGTATTCAGCACTTAAAGCTTGCAAAATGTTTTATACATGTTATCTCTATCTCACTGGACTCTTATAACAGCCCTTTGAGGTACTTGCCCAAGGTCACACTGCTACTAAGCGTCTGAGGCAGGATTTGAGTTCTTCCTGACTCCAAGTCCACTGCTTTATCTACTGTATCACCTAGCCTCCTCAATATCCTGCATCAGCTCCTCCCAAGTCCACTACCCTGCCAGCCCAGAGGAGCAGATAAAGACCAAAACCCACAGCATTTCCCTGAAAGCCAAATTAAGAAAACAAGCATTTACTTCGTGCCTACTGCATGTCAGACACTGCACTACACACAAAGAAAGGCTAAAAATCTTTCCTGCTCTGGAGGAATTCATAGTCTAATGCAGGAGATAATATGTAAACAACTATGTACAAACGACATAGATAATGTTATATATAGATATATAATTTTTTTGGAGGGGGGAAGGCAAGGCAATTGGGGTTAAGTGACTTGCCCAAGGGTCACACAGCTAGTAAGTAGGTCAAGAGTCTGAGACTGAATTTGAACTCAGGTCCTCCTGACTCCAGGACTGGTGCTCTATTCACTTTGTCACCTAGCTGCTCCAATATGTCATTTTTTTTGATAAATTGAAATAACACCTTATTCAGGAGTGGGGAACCTCTGGCCTCAAGGTCAAATGTGGCCCTCTAGGTCCTCAAGTGTGGCCCTTTGAATCCAGAGAGGATGCACTTGAGGACCTAGAAACCACAGGTTTCCCACCCCTGCCCTATGGAAACTAAACATTCATGGCTCCCTACTTATTACTCCTTTTGTTAGCAAACTCCTACTACTTGTTACTCTTCCTATTCTTAGATTACTTAATAACTGACTACCTAGAAATAAACTGTCCTCCTATTCTATCACACCGTCCTCTTCAAGCCTACCCCACCCATGACCCAAGATCATGGTAACAAGGTGAGGCAAGGCAACAAGACAATATAAATCTATTAACTGCTTACTATGTGCCAGGCACTGTGCCAAGTACTAGGAATACAAACTCCAGCAAAAAGGAAGGCAATCCTTGCTTTCAAGGAACTTTATAGTCTAATGAAAGAAGACAGCACACAAAAGGGACTTGAAAAGTGAAAGTGGAGGAAGGTACAAAGTCCTAAGAGTCAAAAAGGGAATCAGGAGGGGAATCCTTTCCATTGTGCCCTCTGAAATTCTTGTTCCATAATAAATAAATAATGTTCCCTTCTTTCTGGAACACTTCCTCTCATACTTCTGCCATCTACTCATACTTATTGAGATCTGGTTTCCCCTATCTAATAATTGACTCTCTGGCCATCTCCTCCAAAACTGATTGAATCCTCTCTCTCCCATCACTCCCCCTTAATATACTGATAACAGAGGAGTTGAAATACTCCTTGCTTCCCACTGCCACTTTCAGACAAATTTTGCCACCTTCACCGAGCAACTCTTCCTTATGTTTTTTTTTCCTACACGGTTCATCGCCTATCAGTCCTCAAGTCATTCCCCCACCTTTCTCACAGAGTCTAACAGCTGGCTCATTGCTTTCTCTCTCCTAACTCCTGTTCTTATACCAGGGGACTTCAACATTCATGTTGATTCTCCCTCAAACAACTTAAGTTGTGAGCTCCTCCATCTCTATAGATCCCATGACTTATTCTTTTACACTATTTCTGCCACACCCTGGATCTCACTATTATCCACAAGTGTTACACTTCTTTAATCAAAAACTCTGTCCTAGGGGCAGCTAGGTGGCACAGTGAATACAGCACTGGCCTTGGAGTCAGGAGGACCTGAGGTCAAATCCGGCCTTAGACACTTAACACTTACCTAGCTGTGGGACCCCAATTGCCTTGCCTTACCTCCTCCAAAAAAAAATACCAAAAAACCCCAAATACTCTGTCCTTCTTCTGTGACTATAACGTCCTAACATTCCATTTCTCTACATGTCTTACCCATTCTAAACCAATTCCTCCTGCCCCCACTATCCTGACTTTGAATACCTTTGTCCTTTAATACTTTTCTTAGGCCATTACCCCTGCTCTGATTTCTCTTTCCTCCTTTCCCAATCTCAACTTATAATTAACCTCTTCATTGAATCATAGATTTAGAGCTTGGAGAGCATTTTACAGATGAATAAACTGAGGACCAGAGAAATTAAGTAACTTGCCCAGGGTCACACAACAACTATCAGAGCAAGAATCTTAATCCAGTTCTTTGCTCTCAGTCCAGCACTTAGTCCACTCTGTTATGTTGATTCTTCATCAATTCTACACTGTCTTCTTCCCTTGATTCCCTGGTCCCCTTGTACTACTGCTGCTCATCCCTTGCAAAACCCTGGATTACTTAAACCTCTGTCTCCTCTGCTCTTACTCACGTGCTGCTGAATAGAGCTGGAGGAAGTCAGATAGCTGAGCTGACTGTTATCTGATCTCAGTTGGGCCATCCCTAGAACAAGTTAACATTTTTACTCTTGCCTAATTGGTATTTGTCCTTCATTTTCTATTTTTTTTCTTTCTGCTTTTTGGAGGGTAATTGGGGTCAAGTGACTTGCCCAAGGTCACAGGCTAGTTTTTGTTTTAAGTGTCTGAGGCAGGATTTGAACTCAGGTCCTTCTGACTCCAGAGCTGGTGCTCCACTAACTGGGCCACCTAGCCGCCCCTGTCCTTCATTTTTGAAGAGGACCATGGCATCAGGGAAATGATGACATGACTTGTAGTTGGCTTTGATTTGAGTAAAGCAGGGCTGTGCAAGGTTACCAGCCTCACCTTCTCCTCCAGAACCATCTGGATCCAGTGACCAGATATTTATCAGGATGACTGGAGATGACCCAGCATGCAATGGGAGGCCCTGCCCTTTTAGGATAAGGCCTTTTCAAGGCCTTACTAGTGAGGCCTTACTTACTACTTACAAGTGAGTAAGGCCTTTTACTCACTTGTGAGTGAGGTAAATTCAGTGAATAGACCTCTTTAAGAAGTGAATCAGGGATGGCCCCTTTAATTAGGAAAAAAAATAAAGCTGATAGGGGAAGACCCTCAGGGTCATTGTTCCAAAGAGAAACTATTGACATTCCCAAAATACAGCCATTAAATGGAGCTTGGGCAAGGACCTATTGAGGTCCAATCTGTGAGCTTCAGAGTGAACTAGGAAGGAGAAGGAAAGGTAAAGGGAGAGGGTGAACTGAGTTAGCCAACTAGCTGAGTCCCCATTGAGGCAAATTTCCTATATCACTCCTCACAGAAATTGTTTCAAACTTCTTTTATCTCCAGGCTCCCACACCTACTCTCCCACCCAGATGAGGACCTCCTTTCTTATTTTATTTAAAAAGGAAAGTCCATTTTGCCAACTTCTTGATAAGACCAGCAACTCTCTTCTCTATCATTTTTAATAAAGTGGCCCTTCTCCTTTTCCATGGCCAACCCCTCCCTCTACATATGCACTTATCCTAGCCCCTATAATGTTTCCTAGCAGATTTACTCCTTGGTATTACCCCCTTGTATATAATTGTCTTGCACTTATAACCCAAGTTCAAGCCTGGGGTATCTGCTTAAGTCTCTCCTCACTGGTGGAAAGAATGATCACTTAATATCGCATGCCTACATGAGGAGTGGGGTTGACACAAGAGCTTTGGAGAAGAGAGTATTTTGGAGGGGGGGAAGAAAGAGAGAGAGAAAGAGAGAGAGAGAGAGAGAGAGAGAGAGAGAGAGAGAGAGAGAGAGAGAGAGAGAGAGAGAGAGAGAGGTTTTTTTCCTTTCTTCCTGTCTCAAGAGAGGACACACTTTGGAAGGCAGATGTCTAGGGGAAATCCAGCTCCTCAAAATGTCTGCTTGCCTCCAAAGAGACTGTGGGAAATTTCCCCTTGGGTGTGATTGAAGGTTTTTTCTCTTATTTGAGGTGTGGTATCTTACTTCAAGCGGGAGTTCATTCATTCTATGCCTTGTCTGGTATATTTTAATCTGTACAAAGTCTCTGGTTTCTGTCTGCCATCAGCTTGGATAAATGGATTTACTCACTATTCATTCCCTATATAGTGTTCTGTGTAACTAGGAATTTGTGAGAAGGAGTGAAGCCTTCAAATATAAGGCTCCAGGTTATATTCCTCTTTATGGGATAGTGACTAGGAAAGCATCTTGATTAATTTCTTGAGCTTCTCTGCTGGTAATGACTTTTATCCTTCAGATCTATTATAGCAATTTATTTTATAATTCTCTGATGTAGTTAATATGTAATGTTATGTGTTATATTATATGTTAATTATTAAATTTTATTATATAATATATAATAATATTATTATATGTTCATTATTATTAATTACCAAGGTAGTATGGCATAATGGATTGTGAGCTAGACTGTTAGGAACGGCTGGGTTCAAGTCCCAATTTTGGCACATACTGGCTACCTGACATTGGGTTAATCATTTAACCACTCAGTGCCCTAGGCAACTGGCTAAGAATATAAATTGTGTAACAATTGTCCATCTGCATTGGTTCCCTATGCTTATGAAATCATAGGTTCCAATCAAAACAAATAATTTCTATGAGTTACTTTAGTATATTGTATAGGGAGCCAGACTTCAAGCCAGGAAGACCTGAATTCAAATCCCTTCTCGGATACTTGTTAACTGTAGGTCCCTGGATAAGTCATTTACCTTTCATGAACTTCACACAACTCTCTAGGACTTATGTACTAAATCAGATTTACAGAGGGAATTTCCATACTAAGAGTCCTGAATGCTGATGACATCATAGATCACATTCTTCCCATCTTCTTCTCAAAGAAACCTAGCTCCCAGCAAAAGACATTGCATCTCTGGCCACCTTCTCTATTACTGGGTGTCTCCTATCTCATGCTTCTCAGTATACCTGACCAGTCCTTGCTCCTCCCTCCCAGTCCCACAACTTCCTTTTGCCATCACCACTTAGTAACTTTTCTTTGGGGATTATGCCATTCTTTGTCTTTATATCCCCAGCACCTGGCACACAGCAGATGCTTAATAAAGACTGTGATAGTATTTGTGATACTAGCTGCAGCCACTTAAAAGTCCACAGACCATTCTCTATCTTTTCTCAAGGGGTTTAGTATCTTTCTCTCCAACTCCTTCCCTGCCCTAATACTTTGGGACTTCACCATGTAAATAACCCTCTACTACCTTGGCCTCTCAGTTTATCAACATCCTCAAACACTATTACATGCTTTTAATTCCACCTCAGCAATACATAGGGATGGACATAGCTTGATTTTAACCATCACCATAACTGTTTTTTGTCCATGACCTCTGAAATTGCCTTCTCTTCCATTTTTCCTATTGATTCACTTTTCCTAAACCTAGTCTTTGTCCTCACTGCAATCTCCATTTACCCACCTCTCCTTATTTTCCAAGTCTATGAATTCTCTTCTGGACTAATTTTCCTCCCTTTGTAGTCTTGACCATATGGCTAATCCTTACTCTAGAATACCTTGTTCCTTTGTCTATTTCTGTCCAGCCTTGCCAAACTCTAATACTGGGGTTCCTAGGACCATCTGTTTTCTCTGGTCCTAGATCCTAGATCAGAAGCACCAAGGCTTATGGACAACCAAATAGTCATTATAAAAGCAGGAATTTGGAGTAGGAATTGAAGTCATTAAGGTAGATGGCTATGCTGTTCAAGGACTCCACTTAGAAATTTTTCATTCCTCTGCTTTCCCCCACTCCGTTTCAGTTGTGCCGAAGACCAAAAAGATCCACATAGCCTTTGGCAATTTACTTTTTTTTTTTGCTTTTTGGAGGGGCAGTTGGGGTTAAGTGACTTGCCCAGGGTCACACGGCCAGTTTTGTGTTAAGTATCTGAGGTCGCATTTGAACTCAGATCCTCCTGACTCCAGGGCTGGTGCTCTATTTATTGCACCACCTAGCCACCCCTATCTCTTTGGCAATTTATTGAAAGGACAACCTCCCCACCCCCCACAATTATTCTGAATGGGTACATTCAGAACATCAATATCAATATGATATTAAGGGAGTTACAAAGACTTTCTAACTCAAAGTCAGACAGAAGTTTGGTAAATGAGAAATTGAGGTTAAAAATAGATAATGCCTTCAGACAGTACTGAACTGCTAGACTTCTTTGAATTTTAAGAAAACTTGGACCTTGGAGGCAAGGCTCTCCTTCTGGAAACTAAAAGTCTGTCATAACCAAGGCTCTCAGTACTGATACAGTAAAAAGAATAATGAATTTGGAATCAGAAGACCCAGGTCCAAGTCTAAGCTCTGATACTTTCTACCCATGTGATTTTGGGCAAATAACCTCTTGGGCCTTGGTTTCCTCACATGTAAAGTGAAGTGTTTGAACTCAGTGACCATAAAGGTCCCTTCCAGCTTTCAATCTATGACCCTATGACTGACAGGTCATATGTGTACATATGTATCTTGTTCTTTGAGAAAAAGTCTTTTCTTGTTACTGTCTCAAAATTTATTATTCTGCTTATTTAGAAAATTTTTTATATCTTTATCTTATTACCTTGTCTAATCATTTCTCCCTTAAAAAGATATCACCCCTATATCATAATCTGACCACAGATACAGTTTAAAATTTAAGATGTTCATACTTGTATCCAATTATAGTAACTCAGAGATGTTCCAGTATCAATCTAGTATTTAATAGATTTAGTATTTTACTTACAGAACTTTTTGACTACAGAAATTTGCTATAAAAGGAAAAAGAGAGACATAGTTATAACAATGTCATAATGGGGGTGGAGGGGAAGGCGCTCCCCTAGCTTTCTTTGATTCCAGGCATGAGTTATATCTGACAATCAATCATGTAGTTACAGGGTGTCAAAAGCAAGGCTCAGGATTAACCAGAAGGGGAAATTTCCTTTTCAGAAAGGAAATAGCACAATGAGGAAATAAAGTCATGAGTATCCTACCTTAGGCCATCCCAAAGTTATTCCTAAAACCTTTCCCAGGCACAGACATTCACCTTTAGCAGTTCCCAAACCACAGCACATGTCTTTTTCTACTATTGGCTTCATGACAATTCAGACAACTATCCCTGTAATAAAAGCTCAAAACAAAAGTAAATTACAGTCCCAGGAATCTTTATCTTAAATAGCAAAATTTCACTGACCACAACTTGGGGCTTGAATATCTTTCCTGATGTTTCCCTAACAGTTAGCATTTCATTTATCCTTCACTTATAAATTAAAACTGCCCATATTCTGGAGCTTCAGACATACAGCAAGTACTTGATAGTTGACTCATAATGGATATGTTGAAGCTGCCTCTTTAAACCACCCTATGCACTTTCATAATAGCCAAGAATTTAAAATGAAAATTTGCTATCATAATGAACATTATTTTCATCTGTTTTATAACAAAATATCTCATTAAATATTTAAGTTTTCAAATATCTATATATTATCACATCCTTTTAAAAGTCCAATTCATGTGTAACAGCATCCAGATTAAAAGCTGTTTTGTCTAATAGCATTTCTGTTACAATAGTCTTTCATATTTCACAATATAAGATAATTTAGAAATACAATAACAATGCAAACAATATCATGTATTTAAAACATGAAACAAAACTTCAGATGACATCAATTGCATCTCCAAATTATCATATATGAAAATTACTAGTCTTACTGCCTTTGGCATTTTAAACTCATTTTTGAGTTATCGGGCATGAAACAATTACATTCAATTAAAGAAATAATAATGTAGTACTTAGTCTATGCCAGTCACAGTGTTAAACACTTTACAATCATATATTATTTTGATCCTCACAACAACCCTGGGATGTGAGTGCCATTATTATTTTTCTCTTTACAGACCAGGAAACTGGGGCAAACAGAGATAATATAATTTACTTAAGATCACACAGCTAATAAATTTCTGCAATTGGAATATCCAGCACTTTTTTTTTCAACACCTGTATGTGGGAATCTGATCTGAGATGGTCATGGAAGAGTTAACAAGAGGTGACTATAAAGTGCAAACCTTTTACCTAATTTTTTTTTCTTTCTCCACTCTGGGATTACCTCCAAACTAGCTGCCTTCTTTCATTGTCCTAGAACAATGATACTGTTAATCTTGCAATTTACTTTTAATTTTTATAAAATTTAATCCTTATTTTTCCTTAAAACAAATTCTACAGTGATACCTCAAAACTTACTAAGATATTTCAGAAGGGAGTAAGCTCCTATAATTACCCAAAGTCTCAGGAGTTCTCCCCTGCAATCTTAAAAATGATAAATTTTCAAACTTCCAAAATCTACCAAGATGGTTTTAACAGTTCAACAAACTTTGATTATCTGACTTTATTTCTATAATTGCAACATAACCAAAGCTGAAATGACAGGGGAAAAAAGTGTCTTGCAGATTTTTTATTTCTTATGACCTAATCTTCCTCAGAAAGCCTAAAGTAGAAGTTAGTCCTACTTATTTAGTCCTAGGTTCAAATTCTGCCTCTGATGCTTATTACTTGTATGGTCTTTACATTTAATTACTTGTATGGAACTTTAAGGTCTCTTAAATTGCTCAATTTTCCTTCCTGTACAATGAGAAGGTTGTACTTGGTAACCTTTCAGGGCCCTTTTAACTTTAAATCTATAATATTATGACTCCTTGACTTCTTTTTGGCTCAGACTAATGCAAGAGCTTCCTAATTGGTCCCCTTGCTTCTATTCTCTCCCCATTCAAATGCCTCCACCACATAGCTGCCAAAATATTCTTCCTAGGACATAGGTTTTTCCATATCACTCTCCTATACAAATATCCTCAGTAGCTTCCTATTGCTTCTAGAATAAAAGCCAGATTTTTCCATTTGAGGTATAAAGTCCTTTGTAATTTGGCTATATCCTATAACCTTTAAAGTCTTATTTCACATTACTCACTTTTATGCACTCTGTGCTGATCCTGGAACTCAACATTCCATTTCTCATCTCCATCATACCTTTGTATAGGCCATCCCTAGTACTAAACTTTCCTCACAGCTCCTCCTTACCCCCTTTTCTCTTAGAATCTTTAATTTCCTTTAATACTCAACTTGGATGTTACCTCCTCCAAGAGGCTTTCATTAATTCCCCTAGTCATTTTACCTTAGCCATCTCTTCAAATTAATTTGACTCTTATGTTTGTTTTTGTCTTTGCATCCTTAGGCCAGCACAGAACCTTGTTCACTGTAGATAGTTAAGAATAATAGCTAACATTGGTATAGCTCCTACTACGTGCCAGACACTGTGCTAAGTGCTTTAAGAATACTATCTCATTTGATTCTCACAACAACCCTGGGAGGTAGGTGCTAATATTATCCCTATTTTATAGTAAAAGAAACTGAGGCAAACAGAGATTAAGTGACTTGCCCAAGGTCACACAGCTAAGCCATATGGACCTCAAATGCTTGTTGAATTGAATTGAATTGAACTGAGAGTAGGAACTATGGACTTTGCTTATCTCTAGTAGTAGTGGTAGTAGTAGTAGTAGTAGCTAGCATTTTTATATATATATATATATATATATATGCACCACTTTAAGAGAAATTATCCCATTTGATCCTTGCAACAGCCCTGTGAGGCAGTTGCACATATTAACCTTTGATTGGGTTATTATTTTGAAACATGGTTAGTTGCAAATGTATTATATCTCCTTATCAGACTGTAAATTTCCATGAGTGTAAAGGACCACATATTGTATACATTATTGTACCTCCCCTTCTTCTCACCATGCTATTAAGCAAAAGTCCTTGCATACATTGAGTGCTTAATTAAATATTTGTTGAAACCTAAAACAATATGAACTAGTAGGAAGAAGGAGGGGGGGTAAATTAGTTCTTTCTCCTCTTCCCTCATGGCTTCCCTGTCCCTTTTGCCTTTCCTTCTTGCCCCATCTACCCTCTCTCTGCCCTGTTTTAAATATTCTAGTCCCCCACATCTATTTCAGGTACCCTCCTTAAAGTAGGTGACAAGGAGTCCCTTCTAAGGTCCCTTCCAGTTTTAAACCTTTGGTGCTGTGATACCCATCCAGCCTCAGCTAAAGGCCACATCTGACTCACCCTCAGCCTTGTCATACTGTTAAAAATAAACAGAAATGTTTGTTTCCAGGAACCTCCTGGGGGTTCTCCCTCCAGGGTCAGGGCTGGGACACTCATGTGAGTGAATGTGGATTTTAGCTGTGGGCATGCTTTTATGTGGGCATATATGCCTGTGGTGCACAAGATGGCCTCTAAGGCCCCTTCCAACCTTTTTCTATGGTCCATGGATCTAACTATGGGCAAGTTTAATCCCTTTGCCCTTTGTGTGTACCTTAGTTTCCTTATCTTATAAAATGCAGGATAATAATACTGTAGTACTGACCTAACAAGATTATTGTGAAGACAAAAGGAAATAATGTGTGTATAGTGGGCCATCTCTTCTGTCATAGATTAGGATCAAAGTTGTCATTTCTGGTTCCAGGCAACCATGTAGTTGAAGCTGTCGGGGAAGGGAGAGGAAAGGCTGATTCCAGCCATGTATGACTCATTGCTGAGAGACTTGCTTTTGAAGATGACTTCTTGGCTGTGGACTGGAGAAACAGATGTCTTGGTAGATGTACAAAAGGCAATAGCCAGTCCCAGGCATGTCTCTTTCTTTGCAACTGTATCTGAGAATTGGGTGGCTAGTCTCCATATGGCTGGCTGCCAGCTCATGACAACCAAAGTACCTACTTGTCTCCCACTAGGTATGTCTCAAGTAGAAATGTCCCCAGCATGGTCACTTTACCCACAGACATCTACTGAGACTTGCTTGGAGAGTAATGGGAGTTGTCTGAACAGTGCAAAGCTGTGACAAAAATATAAAATGCCTAATCAGCAGTTCTGCAAACTTTTATGTTACTGTGAGGTTTACTTATCTACCTTCCCAGGAGCAACAGTAATTATAAATTAAATTACTGAATCTTATTTGGTTTCTATTTTGAAATGCTCACATTTGTGTGTCTAGTCTTTAGCGTTCCTTTTGTGTGTAAGTATAAATTCCCTTTCCTATACCTGATTCATACTGTTCATTTGATGCCCTTTTTACTCCCCCTCTTTGGGGAGGCTGTAGAAGTGAGTCGTACCTATTAAGCTCAAAGTAAACTCATCCTTGAGGCTTCCATGTGGGGACTTAACCAAAAAGTATAAGAAAAGTGAATAATTGCCAGCATTAGAGACCAAATTCTTCAGGACTGAAGCCTACCCAGATGGCAGGCCTAGGCACAGAACAGAGAATGAGTGTAATGCCCTCAGCTCTTATATGAACCCAGGAGCAGCTCCACAAGGTTGAAAATATAAAGTACTTTGCAAATCTTAAAGTACCAACTATTATCATTATTTGTGAGACAGCATGCTGTGGTGATACAAGGTTAGAGGGTTGGCCTTGGATAGGGATGCTTGGACTCAAGACCTGCCTCTGACACATGCTACATGGCATAGCTAAATCACAGGTAAATTTTGCTACATGACATAAGTAAATCACTTTTCTGAGCCTCCTTTTAACTTTTTAAAACTCTAAATTATAAATGTGTTGATGATCTACTTCGGTGGAGGTAGTTTTCATACAAGTTCTTTAGGGATGAACTCACAGGCCCCTCATGGCCTCCCCCGCGCTCCCCTCAAATGAGAGTCTATCTTCAGACATCCCAGATTCCTCAGGTGAGTCTAACTTCCTCCTTAAAATTGGAGTATTGGACTGGATGGATGGCCAGTAAGGTTCCTTCCAGTTCTAAGTTCTAAGATCCAGCTTGCGTGTGACTGAACCCTTGAGCTCCCAGCTTCTCGCCCCGCTGCAGGACCATGGCTCCGATTGGAAGACCCTCCTGTGGCTGCAATTTTGCGGGACAGAAAGTCTCACTGAGAAAGGAGATCCCAAGTTCGAGGTTGAGGGGAGCTGGCTGGGCAACGGCAGGTGGACAAGCCCAGGCGCTAATCCCAGCACAGCCTTTGGAAGGAGGAGTCAGGAGGAGAGGAGGGGAGGGGCTGGAGAGTCCTGGAAGTACCCCCGCTCCTCTGCCAAGCACAGGCTAGCGGGGTCCCAGAGGGCGCCTGGGTGGCAGCTCAGCTGCTGCCGCTGAGCAGGGGCCGGGGTCCGCACGCCGCTGGCCCCCTAGGGCACCATGGACTGGTCGACTCAGCGTTGCCCACCATTTGCTGCCCAGAGCTGCCTTCGCCCTGGCTGTCTCTCCTGGCTCCTGGTGAGTGCTCAGCCCTAGGGAGGGTTTCCCTAGGATTTTAGGAATCTTGGGGTTCAGAGTCCCACGGGACCAAGGCGATCTATTTCAACTGACTCATTTTACTAAAGAGGAAACGGAGACCCAGGGAAGGCAGTAAACTTGCTCAAGGTTACACAGGTGGCATATGGCAAACTCCAAACCAGGTCTTCTGACTCCCAGTGCTGTTTCTAAAACTCAGCCTCTGCCGGCGAAAACTGGGAATGGCCGCCAGTACCCTGGGGCAGGGAGTAAATAGTGGGAGTCCTCTCCTGTGTGTTTAGAGGGACTGCGATCCCTACCTACTGAATCCTCTTCCTCCCTCTCTCCCCTTTGAGAAAACCCTGCTGAAACCCTAGAAAAGTGGGGGAGAAAAAAAACTGAGAAAAACCAGCCAGAACGGTTGGGGGCTAGGGAGACTAAAACATTACAAATTTTTATATCAAAATCACGTTTAAATTAATTTTATTGTCTTTATTTTATCCCATTAAAGAGAAGTTCTAAAAATGCAAAATGGAACTTTTGATCCCTTCAAAACTGTCCTCTTTCCTGTTATGCTCATTGTCCCCAGCGCTGGGGACTAGATTTTCTTGAAGGAAAATGCTTGTGTTACCCCTGGGCCCCACAGAACTCTGATCTCAGTTTGGACTTCATCCCCTTAAAGCACCTCTGAAATCTGAGGGTACTGAGAAAGCCCGGAATGTGGTCACATGTCAACTACTTTCTGATTCTGTCTTTCTGATACTCTGTTCTAGTGTCTTTCTGTCTCAGTATGTTCCTGTCTATCTCTGTTTATCTCTCTCTGGTCCTTCCTTACCTGACAAATAGAAGGGTTGGACTGAATGGTTTCTAAGATCCCTTCACACATGGCTATCATTCTATGTTCTAAGATTCTTTTAAGTTCTGATAGTCAAGCATTTAGTCATATACAATTTTTTAAAAATCCCTACTGGATTTCATGGTTTGGATTCCTTTTTTCAAGTGGTTGTGTCTTACTTTAGAGCAGTTGGATTGCCAAGTCAGAGAGGCAGATGAGAGGAAAGATGTGGCTATGGCAGAGGAAAAAAACCAGCCTGCCATTTAGTCAAACTCAGAAAGTAAAGAAATAAAGACAGCAGTCATGCCTTGCCAGAAGACAGGAGCCAGCCAAAGGCAGAGAGACTGGGGAGCAAGAGAGGGAGAACAGAAATGGATTTGAGCGAGGCCAGAGAAAGAGGGTGGAGATCCAAAGGTGCCCCAAATGCTGGATTCGTTCCGGAGAGCTCTAGGGGTGCATACTGAGAAAACGCAGGAAGTCTCTCTTCTGAAGATTTTAATATTTGTTCTCAACATGTATGTGATACTTAACACCACTTCTTATAAAGTAATCGTATCTCTCCTTTGCATAATGGGAAAATAGATTTCAAAGGACTTTGAAAAAATTAAGTAAAAATACTTTACAAAATCCTTTAACAGCAATTTTCTTATCTTGAGTCTCAAAAAAACCCAATGAGGTGAGTAGAGCAGATAGTATTATCTATATTTTACAAAGAGAAGGCTGAGGTGCAGAGCAGCTACATTTATCTTGAGCCTCATAAAAGTCCAATGAGTTGAGAAGGATAGAGAATATTATCTACATTTTACAAATAAGGAAACTGAGGCTCAGGGCAGCTTAGTGGTTTGCCCAGGGTTACACACTTCATATTATAGAATTTAGACTTGAAGTAGACCTTAGAGCTTACCCAGTCTCTTTGATTAACTTTCTGAGTTCCAAAGAAGTTAAGCCTTCTCAAGGTCATAAGGACTGTCCATATCAATAAAACATGGAATTTGAATCCAGGTACGCTAACACAAATATAGTAGTACTCTGATGAAGAGTCAGTACTAAGAACTTGTAGCCACTACTCTATCTGGTGTACTTACTATGTTTCTAGGGCATATGTTTTAGAATTGGGAGTGGAAGGAGTATGTAATCAGACACCAACTTCACAATTCTAGAATAATAGAGATGTGGTTGGATGGAGTTTATCTGAAGGGGGTTTTAATGGATAAAGCTAATGAGACCATAGGCTATATTAAGCAAAAAAAAAAAAAGTACAGAACTAGAAAAATGATATTCCCAATGTCTTTTGCCCTGGTCAGAGCACATCTAGAATACTGTGCCCATCTGGAGGTGGCACATTTTAGGAAGGACAGTGATCGGCGGGGGAGAGTCTAGAGGAGGGCACACAGAATATTGAAAGGCTTTGAGAGCGTGTCATGTGAGGATGGGTTGAAGGAACTAGAGGTGATAACTGTCTTCAAGTATTTGGAAAGCCTCCATGTGAAAGAGAAGGATTTGACCTTTTCTGCTTATTTCCATGGGGCAAAATTAAGAGCAGTGTGTAGGTAGAAGTTGTAGAAACAGATTTAAGCTTGTTATAAGGAATGATTTCCTAATATTTCAAGCTATACTTGAGTGCAGTGGGCTGTAGCTGAGGGCAGTGAGTTTCCCATCACTGAATGCATTCAAGCAAAGACTAAATGACCACACTGGGCAGGATATAGTAGAGTGTTTTTGTTCAGGCAGAGTTTGGACTAGACAGCTATTCTCTGAGATCCTTTCCAACTCTGAGACCAAGTAAGCCTGCAAAACAGACAGACATGTGATTGTGGCTAAAGAACTCAAGAGACTCTTAAGGCAGGTACTGGGCCAATGCAGGTACCTACTTAAAGTAGGTTAGGGGGTAGAGAAAAAAAGGGGGGGTTCTAATTTCCTTTGTGAGTATTGACCTTCACATTTGGACCTCACATAGTAGCTTGTTTTGTAACCATTTAGTGCATTTATCCTGTAATATTGTATGTTTTTGTTTTATTCATCTATGAGATTGTAAACTCTCTGAAGGCAGGGGCCATGTATTATCTGAATCTTGTATCTCTCTAGATCCTAGCACAATATTTTATACACTGGAGTCACTTAATAAGTGTTTGTCAAATGATCTGAAGAGAAAGCATTTATATCAGCCTGCTATGTTCCAGGCAAATATTCCATACAAATATTATATCATTTGATCCTCATAATAATCCTGGGAGGTAGGTGATATTATTATCTACATTTTACAGTTGAGGAAACTGAGGTAGGCAGAAGTTAAGTGACTTGCCTAAGGTCACACAACTGGTAAGTGACTGAGATCAGCTCTGAATTCAGGTCTTCCTAAATCCAAGCCCAACTCTGCATCCACTGCACCACCAGCTGCCTCAGTGAACAAATGAATATGGTTCTCTGAAGGACTGAATAGACATAGGCAGTCTTGACCCATATCTCCTGACTTTTCTCTAGGTGGTGATAGCCTTTCTCCTGTCATACCCTATGCTGAGGACCATCAGCCTCCATCTCCACTCAGCAGTTACTGGCAGCTACCTCTCTGGGACTCACTCAGTTGCCTTTGTCAACTGCCCCAACGAACAGATCGCCAAAGACATAGCAAGGTAAAGTAATGGCATATAGGTCTTAGGGGTCCAGTTTGTGGGCTGGAAGCTGTCAGAGCTGCTATATTGCCTTAGGAGTAGAGCTCTGCTTCTTTCCTCTCTAGGTTAAAACCACTCAGCCCTATACATTTAGGAGTCAAGGGACTATGATAAGAAATGGCCTAGAAGATAAATAACAGTAATAACTCACATTTATATTGTGGGATAAGATTTGCAAAGCACTTGATATATATTATTTCGTTAGGTGCTATTGCTGTTTTTATTTAGGTAATCAGTCAGCAATGGTCTTTGAAAGCCTCAGGTGAAGTAGTGTTATTTATAATTGTAATCCCTTGTCTTTGAATACCACTTCATATTTTCTTTTTCAAAAAAGAATTTCTTGGTCTCTCTCATTTTTAAATAGCCTAAATTTCGCCACACTTCCCACTATATCTTTCTGCTTCTCCCTCCAAGAGATCCATTCTTTATAGCAAATAATTTCACTTTATATTTTTCAAATCACTTTCATATTTTTTCCCATTTTATCCTCATCTCTGTGAAGTAGGCAGGGTCCCATTTTACAGATGATGAAACTGAAAGACCTGGAACCAAGACCTAGGTTCTCCTACCTAACTCTCTAATCCAATGCTCTTTCTATTAACTACATAATATGTTCTAACATACTGATGTTAGAACCATAATAATGAAAATAACTCTATTTATGTAGCACTTCAAGACTTTCAACATGACATAGGGGGAGTACAGCACCATCCTCATTTTATAGATCGGGAAATTGGGTCTCAGAAGGGTGAAAAGACTTGCTTTGGACATGGCCAAGAAACAAACCCAGGTCATCTGACTATAATAGCACAGTTCTTTCCACTGGACTGGTGTATTAGACCCACCCTCATGGCCCTCCCCCCAAGTTCATTTTTTGAATTGGCTTTTTAAAATTTTTCAGGTTCAGCCTCAGTGATACTAATTCATGTCAAATGGAAAGAAGGCCTAGAATTAGTGTTCATATTCTTTCAAGAGTATTTAAAGTATTTAAGGACTTCTCTACTGTCAGTTTTCTTTTAGGGAGTGTGGGACCAGGCCCTTCCTCAGTTTAGAACTGGGCCTAGACTACAGGGGAGACAGGTTTTTGTACATTAAAAACAATTAAGCAAACAGGGCTAATTAATTAAAAGGAAACATTAGGTAGTCTGATTTCTAATTGTATGGAAGATTAGGGCCTTTCCAAGTTGGAAGGGTAAGAGTGAACAGGTGAAAAAAAGGTGTCCCACTGCCTCTAAGTGTAAGCAATAACTGATCGCTCAGTATGGAATCAGTTTTCAGATAAGACATATGAGTTGATTGAGATGTACAATTGTAAGAAAACTTGCATCAGTCTTCAGATCTGACTGAGTTCCTGTTCAACGTAACTTAGGTCCTTGATTAAGGGTCTCTAAATAGCAGGTAGAAGTAGTCTAGCTTCCCAGGTGGGCTCAAACAATGCAATAAAGTTTTCTCCCACTTCCCATAATTGAATAAAGTTTTCTCACAATACAGAAATTGAACTAGACCCATAACTGAATAGAAACTAAGCTGGCTCCAGAATTGAGTCAGAAGATGGCATCTGTGTGGCTCACTCAATTCCCACAATTAACCATTTGATATCCTAATCTTCTCAATTCCCTCAGGGTAAATTGAATCAAAATGTTAGAGCTAGGAATACAATAGAGTGGGAAGTGGTCTTTGAAGTCATCCCATCCAACTCCAGTCTGAAATATGAATCCTCCTTACGGAATTCCCATCAAGTGGCCAGCTAGTCTGATGGGGACCCCTTAAGGCCTGAGGAAGGCCAGTCCATTGGAGATGAGGAATAATTTCTCATACCAAACCAAAATCGATAGTCTCATAATTTCCTATTGCTTTGAGTTTTGCCCTCTGGGGCCAAGTAGAACAAACCCATTTCCTCTTCTGATAGCCCAAGATAACCTTACACATATTGAAGGACAGCAGTAAAGGAAATAGCTACAAAGAGAGCGGGAGAATGGCGCCCCTCCTTCCTAATTCACAGCCCAGCTTTTTTTTTTTACAGTGCTCAAAAAAGAAAAACAATACACCCAAACCTTGGAGTTCAATGGCCGTTTGTGGAAAATTAATGACAGGGGCAGCTAAGATCAGATGAGCTCTGTCTTTGGCTTCATTTCTCCTCCATTGAGTCTCTTCCTTTCATTTTCTTCATATTAATATTTAATCTGGAGGGAACATAGGACCAGTGACACCATTGGCCCACAGGACACAGGGACACTACTCATGCCCTTCTCTGAAGCAGGACATGAATTATTCAGTGCCCATTTCACCCCAGACCTGTTCTCTATGACTCTCCTACTATTCCCCATGGGGACCTGTGTTCTCTAAGGCCAGATGCACACAGTACAGAAGTGAGTCCTAGAAACTTTATGGATACACAGATATTCTGGGAGGCAAAGTTAGGGTAGCCCATACAGTCGTTCCTTTGGGATCACATTGTTGTCCTCACAGCATGAGTATGTCAATCAGCAGTCCTAGGTTCCAGTACCACTTCTGTCATTACCTCATTGTGTGACTGTGGGTAAGTCATTTCCTCTCTCTAGACCTTAGTTTCTTCATTTATAAAATGAAAGGGTTTGAACCAGATGACTTATAGGGTTCCTTCCAGCTCTAATATAAGGATAATATCTCAAATTTTTATTGTGCTTTAAGCATCTTTCTCACAGCTCTTAAGTGGTAAGTGAAAATTTTATTTCCCCTTTTTATAGATTAGGAGATTATGAGGGTCATAGAGGTTAATCGATCTCTAAATTTCCTTCTACCTTTTCATAGATCTGAACCCATAACCTTTCCAAGAAAGCATCTAAGCTGCCCAGTTGGCATGCAAGAGACACTTCAGTTGGGAGACATTTCTAGGACCTTATAGGGACTTTAGAGTCCATTAAATCCAACCCACTTATTTTATAAGTGGGGAAACTGAGGCTCAGAGAGGTTGAGTCAAGTGCCCAAAGTCATGCAGGTAATTAAAACTTTTCCTGGTAACTAGGTGAAGATGGGCATGGCTGAGCACTTTCTCCTCTGGTTCGTGGAGTGCCCCTCCTTACAAGGTCAAGCTATGGGACTGAAGGCAGGGGCTTAGTCCTTTACTATGTTCTACTTCCCTGGGAGAGGGCCAACAGAGCATGTACTTTGTTCCCCACTGGCACAAGTCTTGTGTCTTCCATGGGGGAGGCTCCCCTCCATCTTGTCTAGGTTTCTAAGACATTTTTCCTAAATTTCAGTAACATTTACTCCACCTTTAACTTGTCACTTCTATTTCTCATTCCCCGAGAGCACTGTAAATATGGCGCCTTCTGTCTTCTCCCTCTCTGTTCCTTTTTGTTGCCCCAAAGCATTAACTTATCTCCCAGGGCCCAGAGGTTTCAGAACATAGTCACCAAAGTTCCTGGGAAAGGGAGCTGATCCCTTCTTCCATAGGGCTACTGACCTATACAGACTCCAGTTACAGTGTGTGACCGGCAAACCTGCTCCCTTGGCTGGAAGAGCTTTTGTTTAGTCCTTTGTTTCCTGAGTATACAGAAGGAGAGCCTGGGTAACTCTTACATGACTTATTGATGTGTGTATGTGTGTTTTGAATTTAAGCACAATAACATTAGACATTTACCCCAAGTGGCCGGGGGTTGGGGGATGGGCGGTTTGTTGTGAGATTCGACCTGGCAAGAGAGCTGAGTCATTCAACCTTCCCCTGATGGTTAGTGAGCTGAGCCATTTCCCCTTTGGTAGAATCATGAGCTGTTAGAAAAATAAGATTTAGAGGTGGCAAAGACTTTAGAGATCATCCATTTGGTCCAACTTCCTTATTTTACAGATGAGGAAAGTGAAGCCCAGGGGGGAGTGACTGGGCCAAAGTCATACAGGTAAATAATGAGTAGAGCTGAGAATAAGACAAGATTCAATGAAACCAAATTCAATATCCTTCCTCCCCTAAACCCCTTCCACCCTCCACCCCCCCACCCCCCCCTCGACACATAACCGAGTTGTGCTACTTTGGCCTCTCTGCCCCAAAGCAGTTTGCGGTTTTTTTTCCTTGCCACTTAGTCCTGACTCACCCATCTCTGATTAAGCAAATTGAGATTAATCCTGGAGCTTGGCTGTCTGGAGTGAGTAAACTGCCCAGCAGTTGCTGTAGAAACAATGTTGCCCCTTAATCCTCCTTAATACAATTAAGAGGTTTATTTAGATAATGGAATTTTACTGTTGCCTGTAAGAATGGAAAGGTAGGGCCTCTCTGCAGGTGCAAACTAGAGTGCCTCTCAGGCCAATATTTGAGGGAGCAAAAAATAGGTCAGTTCTAAGAGGCTGAAGAGATTCAGTTAATGTAACAGAGAAAATTCATTCTGTTGGGTGAACATTTTAAGGTTGACAGAGACCTCAAAATAAGGCTCCCCAGGCTTTGAAATGGGGCAGCAGTGTAACGCAATGGAAACAGCACTGGATTTGGAACTTGTAGTCCTGAAAACCTTGGTTAGATTCCTGGTTCTATCACCATCTAGCTGGGTGATCTTGAGTTAATCATTATACCTCTCTGAGCCTTATCTCCTCATCTTTAAAATGGGGCTAGTGCCATTTTTATTTTCTACCTCACAACAACATGGAAACACTCTATAAGGCTTAAAGCAAGGGTGGTGAACCTGTGATCTCCAGGTCATATGTGGCCTGGAAGTCTCAGGTTCCCCACTCCTGGCTTAAAGTCATATCGAATTAGTGTTATTATAATTTCTGCCCCTGCCTTCCTGGGTTATAGGTTTTTTCTATCCCAGGACATTCTTTAAAGCCTTTACCAACTTGTTATTCCAATAGGCAGACCTCTTCTGAGGGGCTTAACCTTTTTCACTAGGACTAAGGAGAAGAGATTGCTCTCCCTGCCACTCTTCCTCAGATCTAAGGGTAGGCTGGGTTCAGCTCCAACCAGGCAACTGATAGTTAAATTTTCTTTGGGAACATATACACTTTTTAAATTGGCAAATGCTATAAATCAGGACTGGCTGGTTGTCTGGATTTAAAAGAGTGACAGAGGAAATAATAATAGTGCAGCTTAAACTTAAAAGTATGTCTTGGTTTTACGGTTCTTTTTTTCTTTAGAGAGCTGGTTGTTAAACAGCACATGCCTGCCCACAGCTGACTAAGTCTATCCCCAAGAGTCCAGTTCACAAGTCAAAAATATTGGATTTTGGCAAAGAATTGTTTCCTGAATCACTCATTTTCCCCGCCTTCTCTCTCTGCCTCAGGACCATCCTAGATAAGAAGTTGGCTGCTTGTGTGAATATCCTGCCAAGGGCTTCCTCTCTGTGAGTAGGGCCTGCTGTCCCTTCGGGTTCCCGCCTTTGGTGATGGGGAGAGGGCTATGGGCAGGGCTGGGCTGCAGGCTGGCATTATTGTCTCATTATTTACCCCAGGAGCCCTCAGCCTTTCTGAGGCCCAGGACAACACCAGTACCAAGAACTAATTCTTTGCCATGGCACTCATTTGCTCCAAACCCTTCCAAAGCTCCCTTTCACTCACAAGATAAAGACAGGATTGAGAGCTAGAAGGGACCTAGAAGAAGAGATCTTTGAGATCAGGGAGGGGTCTAAACCTTTTGGAATCTCTTTGGCGGTCTGGTAAAGCCTATGGACCACTTTTAATGCATAAAATAAAGTATATCAGGTTACAAAGGAAACTAACTATATGATAAGATGTATACATATACATATATAGTCTCTAAATATATAATAGTTAAAATATTTTTTGAACAAAGACATGGGCCCAAGGTTAAGAACCTCTGTTCTAATTCATTCCCCTCATCTAATCTAAATAAAATCTGAGGTCAAAAGAGATGAAGTCTACAGCTTTAGAGCTTACAGGCAGTAACAGGAGAATTATGGATTCAGGCCCAGATCCTCTGACTCCAAGTCCAGTACCTACACTGTGTCCTAACCAGATAACAGATCCCCTGCAGTCTGTACCACAAAGTCATTTCTATGACACTGCTGGTCTTGAAAATGCCCCATTGCTTGGACTATGATAACCATTTGATATTTAGTTGGGTATTTGAACCAAGAAACATAATATATGGAAATTAAAATCACTATAATCTCATGGGAAATTTGAGGAATGGATGGCACATTACCAAAGAGAGCACTGACCTAGAAGTCAGGGACTGGCTTCATACCCCAGGCCTGCTACATACTGGTTGTCACTGGGTAAATCACTTAACTTCTGAGCACCCAAAAAAGAGTGTTGGGGGTTGGGGGTGGGAAGGAAACTGAATGCTGTATAATTTTAACAATCAACAGTGTCCTTCTCCTTTTTCTCCTCCTCCTCTTCCTTCTCTTCTTTCTCCTCTTCTTCTTCCTTCTCCTTTTCTTGCTCCTTTTTCTCTTCTTCTTCTCCTCCTCCTCCTCTCTCTCCTCCCCCTCTTCCTCCTCCTCCTCTTCTTCCTCCTTCCAAAGGCATGGGTTTGGAGCACTGGGTATACAGACTCAGTTGATGTGTTGGTTAGTTTTGCTAAGCTTCTTTTCCTTAAAAAAAAATGTGACAAAGGATGGCTCCCTGGGAAGGGGAGAACAAAGGAATGCGTTTAGAAATAAAAATAGTATAAAAATGATAATGTAAAAATCAATAAGCATTTAAAAAATATGAGTGTTGTATTAGATGATTTCTCAAGTCCCTTCTAGCTTTAATAGCCTGTCAATTATGACATGTTATGATTCTTGCACACTACTGTAGAATTACGTTCTGCACACAATGGTCATTTCCTCCCCCTGGCTTTTTAGGGCCTCCATAGCTTGACCAAATGTATTTCCTACTATGCTCCTATGTAAAGCCTCTGATCTATCTAAATTGACATTTCTTCATTGTCCTCCCACATATATCACATGGCTAATGTTGGAATGTGTGCTGGAGTACCCTCTTTACTCCTTCTGTATTCTGCAAGGCCCCGTTCAGATCTTTTTGTTTACACAGTTTTCCCTTTCCACTATAGTTTTAATGTTTTCCTCTGCCTCAGAACCCATTACTTTTACTGCCTGAATCACACATTTCACTATTAATCATAACCAGGCACTTCTTGTGTATCATTGACCCAACTGACATCATTTCACTAGAAAGTTGTTAATATGTTATAACCAAAAGGGTGTGCTGGTAAATATTAAACAACCAGCTCTCCAGAGGGAAAAAAAGGCAACAGGATATACTTTAAAGTTTAATCTGCATTATTAATATTTATTCTGCTATGTTCTTAAATTTAGACAATCAACAATAACAACATAATCCAAGCCACGATTTTTAGCATTTGCCAATTTCTGAGACATAAATGTTCCCAGTGAAAATTTAACAATCTGCTCTTTGAGCTGGCTCCAGCATATCTTTGGTTATAAGTAAATCTTGCTGTTAGGTCATTTGCTCAGGTACATAATTCTAACATTGCTCTTTCCTATGAGGCTCACATCCTTATATAACGTTATTTTCTCTTTACTCACTTCTTTTTTTTTTTTTTTAAAGCAATTGGGGTTAAGTAACTTGCTCAAGGTTACACGGCTAGTCATTATTTATGCATGGGTGCTCATTTTCTGAGGCTGGATCTGATCTCGGGTCATCCCAACTCCGAGGCCGGCACTCTTACTCACTGCGCCACCTAGCCACCCCTTTAGGGCAATTGGGGTTAAGTAACTTGCCCAAGGTTACATATGGCTAGGTTTTTGTTTGTGTGGATTAAGTGTCGGAGGCCGGCTCCGAACTCAGGTCCTTCTGATTCCAGAGCCGGCGCTCTATTCACTGCGCCACCTAGCCGCCCCTTACTCACTTCTTCTTACTCACTTAATATCCAATTAATTACATACCCTTACAAAGGGTATGTCTATACTGCCATTGTGCTGAATGTCTTAAGAGACATATATTACATATCATAGGATCTGGTACCAGAAGGGACTTCAGAGATTACCTATTCCACCCCGTCCCTTTCTTTAAGATAAGGAAATAAAAACCCAGAGAGGTTAGCTGACTTGCCTAAGGTTACATCCTTAAATAAGTAGCTGACCCAGTATCTGAACCCAGGTTTGCTGATTCTAAAACCAATTCTTCCTTTTCCACTCTACCATAAGGCTTTTTGTGGCGATCTACTTTTACCCTATTTCCTATCCAGTCTATTCTTGATACTGATGCTGAGCTAATCTTCCTAATTTGCTGCTTTGACCACACACCATTTTGTCTACTTCTTACTGACACACTTTAAGAAGGATACCATGAGCTGGAGGGTGGGTGAACAGTAATGTGGAGAGGGAACTAGGAAACTATGTCATATGAGGAGCCGCATAGAAAACTAGAATAAGTAGTCTGAAGAAGGGAGAAGCAGAAAAAGAGGGATAGGATTACTTGCTTTCAGATATGTAAAGGAGCTGTCTAGTGCATAGAGTAAGTAAGCTTCCTTATTCTCTGTGGAACTAGGGAGGAATAGGAGGAAACAATAGAAATAGAAATAGAAACAATAGGAGGAAGTCACAGGAAAGCAGATTTGGCCCTTTAAAGACAGAACTTACTAACAATTAGAGTTGTTCAGAAATATAACAGGAATTAGTGAGTTTGCTGTTGCTGGAAATATCCAAACTAAGACTGAATGAGCACTTGTCATGGGTTCTATATAGGAGTTCCCAAATAAAGAAAAAAGTTGAGACTCGTCTCTTCTGGTTCCTTCTGGTCCCAAGATTCAAGGATTTTGTGTTCTATCTCTCTATGGTTAGAAATCCTTACTAAAAGGGATAGGGAGATTTTAAAATTTCCTTCTCCTCTTAGTCTTTTATTTTTTAAGTTTTAAATTTTATTTTTTTAATCATTTTTTTTTAAGCAATTGGGGTTAAGTAACTTGCTCAAGGTTACACGGCTAGTCATTATTTATGTGTGAGTGCTCATTTTCTGAGGCCGGATTTGATCTTGGGTCATCCCAACTCCGAGGCTTGCGCTCTTACTCACTGCGCCACCTAGCCGCCCCTTTTAGGGCAATTGGGGTTAAGTAACTTGCCCAAGGTCACACGGCTAGGTTTTTGTTTGTGTGGGTTAAGTGTCTGAGGCTGGCTCCGAACTCAGGTCCTTCTGACTCCAGGGCCGGCGCTCTACTCACTGTGCCACCTAGCTGCCCCCCTTAAATTTTATTTTAAACTTAAATATAAAATACAAAAAGGAAAAAAAAAACATTGTCATGTATACAGCAGAACAGAAGAGAGGATTCAATATAAAGGAAGAAATTTCCATTTCGAGAAAATCGTCAGGGCAGCTAGGTGGCACAGTGAATAGAGCACTGACCCTGGAATCAGGAGAACTTGAGTTCAAATCTGGCTTCAGACACTTAACACTTACTAGCTGTGTGACCTTGGGCAAGTCACTTAACCCCAATTGCCCTGCCCTCCCCCCTCAAAAAACAAAACAAAAGAAAACTGTCACAATAAATACTACACATTATTTTCAAAGTTGTCTATCTTTGCTTCCTTATATATTTTCTTTTGTCCTTTGCTGTGCACTTTTTACTTTATTTTTCCCCTTCCCCCTCCCAGAAAGCTACAATTAAATATGTATATACACGTATATATATGTATATATGTATATACACGTATATATATGTATATATAGTGTGTGTGTATATATATATACATACACATACATAGATATCCATAAGCATACACACACACATATATATACACATAAGCACTCAAAAGCACATATGTAAAACTATATTATGCCTATTTCCACTTAACTGAAGGTAGATAGCATCTTCCCTCATAAGTCTAAGTCTTTCCATATTTTTCTTTTTTGCTTTTTGGAGGGGGGAGGGCAGGACAATTGGGGTTAAATGACTTGCCCAAGGTCACACAGCTAGTAAGTGTTAAGTGTCTGAGGTCGGATTTGAACTCGGGTCCTCCTGACTTCAGGGTGGGCACTCTGTTCACTCTGCCACCTAGCTGCCCCTCCATATTTTTCTAAACCCACCAGCTCATCATTTTCTACACCACAACAATATTCCAACCCAATTGCATTCTATCTGAGAGATTGTCTACAAGAGTTTTTACCAATTTTCTGCATTCTCTCTATTCTTAGCTATATAGGTTTTATTTGTACAGGAAAATCTTAATTTAAAAATAATAAAAAAAATTATCCATTTTATACTTCAACAATGCTCTCACCTTATAATATAATTTAAAGTCTGATACCACTGAATCTAGTTCCTTCACATCATTTTTCCCTGGTTTCTGTGAAGTTCCTGACCCTTTGCTCTTCCAAATGAATCCTATTATTATTTTTTCTGACTCAATAAGATAATTTTTTAGTAATTTAGTTGAGATGGTACTACATAAATATATTAGGTAAAATTGTCATATTTTTGTTATATTAGCTTTACCTATCCATGAACAATAAATAATACTTCAATTATTTAGATATAACTTGGTATAAAAGGTGTTTTGTGTTTATATTTGTATAGTTCCTGTGTATGTTTTGGCAGGTATGCTCTCATTTTTTAATGGGTCTAGTTATTTTATATGGTCTAAAACTATTGATTAGTATGGCTGACACATAGTGTAGTTTTCCTATTTTTCTCTTTTGATTAATCTGATTTTGGTTTTAACTTTGTCTGAGATCATGATTACTTTCCCTGCTTTTTTACATAATAAATTCTACTACTGACCTTTTTTTAATATTTGTGTACAGCTCTCATTTTTATAGCATTTTCTGAAAGCAACACATTGTTAAATTCCAGTTTTTAATCTGCTATCAGTTTCCATTTTGTAGGTAGATTCATCCCATTCACATTCTAAACTATAATTTCTTGCTGCATATTTTCCTCCTTCCTATTTTCCTTACTATCCTTCTCATCCTATTCCTATCCCTTCTCCCTTCTCTACTTTACTTCTAGCCCACTATCTTGCTTTCCTAATCCTTAACCTACCCACCCTTTAAGAATCCCTTCCTTATATTCTCCCTCCACCCTATCCCCTTAGCCTCTTATTTCTTTCTGAATTTAGATTTTTATACCTGTCTAAATATATATGTTGTTCTCCCCTTTATTCCATTTCCATTCATCTACACACCATTCTATGCCCCCCCTTATCCTCTCCTCCCTCCTATCTCCTTACTCTCTTATTTCTTTCTGTTTTGCAAGGCAATTAGGGTTAAGTGACTTGCCCAGGATCACACAGCTCGTAAGTGTCAAGTGTCTGAGACCAGATTTGAACTCAGGTCCTTCTGACTCCAGGGCCGCTACTCTACTGAGTTACCTGGCTGCCCCTATCTTCGTCATTTTTAACTAGCAAGGAATGACCTGGTGGTATAGGGTTAGGGGAATGGCATTTCAGGAGAGCTCTACCTAACCTTAAAGAAGGATAATATATTTTCCTAATTTTGTTAACTCTTCTAGGTACTTTTGGAAGGGAGAGATTGAAGAAGCCACTGAAATTCTTTTGGTAAGTGTGAGTACCAGTCCAGATCTAAAGGGACTGGGGCAAAGTGGAGTGACTAATGAAGAGAAACTCAGCCTTCCCCCCTACTTTTTTTATCATTTTCAATTTTCTTTTTAAAGCAATTGGGGTTAAGTGACTTGCTCAAGGTTATATGGCTAGTCATTATTTATTCGTGGGTGCTCATTTTCTGAGGCCGGATCTGATCTCGGGTCATCCAAACTCCGAGGCCGGCGCTCTTACTCACTGCGCCACCTGGTCACCCCTTTAGGGCAATTGGGGTTAAGTAACTTGCCCAAGGTTACATGGCTAGGTTTTTTTTTTTGTTTTGTTTGTGTGGATTAAGTGTCCGAGGCCGGCTCCGAACTCAGGTCCTTCTGACTCCAGGGCCCGGGCTCTATTCACTGCGCCACCTAGCCGCCCCTTCATTTTCAATTTTTAAAACAGAAGTCTCATAAAGCAATAAAATGTTAGGCCTGAAAGAGACCTTAGAATATGACCTTAGAATGTCAGAGCTGACAAGCACATGCAATATTTAAGCAGGAAAGGGTCTTAGAAATCACTTAGTGTGAACCCTTTTATTTTATAGATGAGGTAGGGGCATAGTTCCATCTCTGCCAAATTTTGTGTACAATTCTTTGGGTCATTCCTGAGGACCTCGGTGGAAATCCATAGTTGTAGAGTCAGGGGGAAAAGCTGTACCAGCTGACTCAGAGACGAAAGCGATACCACATGATCTGGCAATGAATTTCTGAAACATTGATGTTTCTCTTGACAGTTAGTGAAAACGAAGACTTCAAAAATACATGAACTCTCTAACTACATCAGGTGAGACTTCTCTCTTTCTGTCAGCTTATCTCTAATCCCTTTCCTTCAGCTGTTTGGTCAAGGACCTGAATCTGATGAATGTCCCAGATACAGTCTAAGGCAGGAAGGATACTTAACTGAGCCTGTGCATGGTGTCAGCCATACTTCTTATGGAGACTCAATATGGATGGGGAATAGCTGGATGGGGAGGGGGCTGGCTGGAGAAGAACTATGGTCTTAAGTAGTTTTCAGGGAATTCTCTGTATAGTTCTTTATGTACTTATGCAGGTGAGATATCTGAAGCTGAGATATTCCTCCAAGTAAGCTAACACTAACAACAAGCATTCTACTCAGTGGAAGTGGAGTACGTGTGTGTGTGTGTGTGTGTGTGTGTGTGTGTGTGTGTGTGTGTGTGTGTGTGTGTGACAAAGAGAAACAACACGGTAGATTGAGTAGAATGCTGGACTTGGAGTCAGGAGACCTGGCTTGAAACCATTCCTATGATACTAATTAGCTTTGGAGGGGAGGGTCACCTCATCGTTCTGAGGCCCAACCACTCTCTGAGACTAATTTATTAAGTCAAAGAGGGGCTGTGCTCTGCTCTGATACTCCAATGATGAAGTTACAGATCCTTTAAATATTAGAGAACAAAAGTCTCCCTGGCTCTGCATGTCAGGACCTTTGATGAGGATAGAGGTCATTGGTTAGACAAAACCAAACCAAACCAAACCCAGTAGAATCTACTAAACAGCTCTTGGCTAATGGACATTAGATGAAGTGCATACGTGTCTGAAGATCTCAAGGCTTCTTTCTCAAGAGATATCTCCAACCATACTTACTTAGCTCTTTTCTCTTCCTTTAGATCAATTCATCCTTTTGAAATTCCTGAGCTCTTCAGCCTACCCATCGACCAAGGAAACCCTCTTTATTTAAAGTGGATTGAGGAAGGGGTAGCTGAGGATTGAGCAGAGGCCCACTCTGCTTTCGGGCATGACAGTTCTCACATTATTGTCTTTCCCACTGGGAAGAGCTCTGTAGAGGGTTTGGCAGGAGGTGGGGAGAGACAGTTGCTGTCCCCTGGACTGCAACACATTTAGAAGATAATTAACTTATGGATTCTGATGCTTATGTCAGCTTTTTGCCCCTTCCAGGTAATGAGCAGAAGAGGTGAAAGCATATTGAATGGCAAAGAAAATAGCTACGTACTTCAGTCCGTCCTTTCCCCTCATGATGAGAGTTTAGCTCTTTAAGGGGATGGTTGTGAGGATTCTTGCGTATCACCCAGATGTACTTCCAGATGTACCACCAACCCATGGAATGTCCCCTTTTCGAAGAATGAAATCTTTGGTAAAAAATGTGAACTAGGCTAAATTGGGTCTGCTTTTCAGTTGCCTTTTTTGCCTCTGTTAGGAAGAAACCTGGTAAACTAACTAATTCACCCTTAGGTTCTAGGAGCTAGATGTGTTTCTCCCTCAAAGGGAATTTTTTTCCTTTATAAATATTTTATCTTTTCCTAATTACATATAAAAACATTTTAAAACTTCACTTTTACAATTTTGAGTATTAAATTCTCTCCCACCCTCCCTCCCCTCTCTCCTCATTGAAAAGGCAAGCATATGCAATCATGCAAAACATATTCCCATATTAGTCATGTTGTGAAAGAAAACGCAGACCAAAAAAAATAAAAGAAAAATAAAGTGTTTTTTTAAAGTATGATTTGATCTGCCTTCAGACTCTATCAGTTTTTTCTCTGGAGGTGGATAGCATTTTTCATCATGAGTCTTTCAGTATTGCTGAGAATAGTTGTCATTCACAGTTGCTCATCATACAATATTGCTGTTACTACATACAGTGTTCTCACTTAGCATCATTTCATGTAAGTCTTTCCAGGCTTTTCCAAAAGCATCCTGCTTGTCATTTCTTATAGCACACTAGTATTCTATCACAATCGTATACCACAAGTTGTTCAGCCATTCCCCAATTGATGGACATTCCCTCAATCTCCAATTCTTCACCACTACAAAAAAAGATGATATAAATATTTTTGTACATATAGGTTCTTTTCTTTTTTTTAATTTTAATCTTTTTGTAATACAGACCTAGCAGTTTTATTGCTGGGTCAAAGAGTACACATAGTTTTCTTACCTTTGGCCATAGTTCCGAATTGCTCTCCAGAATGGTTGGATCAGTTTACAATTCTACCAACAGTGCATTAGTTTCTCAATTTTCCCATATTGCCTCCAACGTTTGTCATTTTTCTTGTCTGTCATATCAGCCAATCTAATAGGTGTGGGTTAGTACCTCAGAGTTGTTTGAATTTGCATTTCTCTAATCAATAATGATTTAGAGCATCTTTTCATATGACCATAGAGAGCTTTTATTACTTAATCTGAAAATTGTGTATTCATATCCTTTGACCATTTATCAATTGGGGAATAATTTATATTCCTAGAAATTTGACTCAGTTCTCTATATATTTGAGAAATGAGTACTTTATATTTACAGCAAGAGAAACTTGCTGTAAATTCCTCCCCATACAGAGTTTTCTGCTTTCCCTACATTCGTTTTGTTTGTGCAAAACCTTTTTGATTTAAATGTAATCAAAATTGCCCATTTTACAATCTTATAATACTTTCTTATTTGGTCATAAATTCTCTTATCCAGAGATCTGACAAGCAAACTATCCTGTGCTTTCTTAATTTGCTTATGGTATTACTCTTTATGTCTAAATCTGTACCCATTGGGACTTTATCTTGGTATATAGTGTGAGATATTGGTCTATTCTTAGTTTCTGCCAAACTGCTTTCTAGTTTTCCCAGGAATTTATATCAAACAACGAGTCCTTGTCCTTGAAAGCTTGGCTCTTTGAGTTCATCAAACCATAGGTTACTATAGGCAATAGTAAATTTCTATATATTGGGTACCTAATCTCTTCTACTTATCCACTACTCTATTTCTTAGCCAGTACCAGATTGTTTTGATGACTATCACTTTGTAATATAGTTTGAGATCTGGTATAGCTAAGCCATAAAAGGGAAATTTAAAAAGAGCTTGAAGAGGCAATGCTTAACCCAAAGTAATACTTTTCAGGGATCCCTATGATAGATAGAGGAGGACCTTTCCCAATCTCCTCAAAATACCCCTGCTTCTGAAAGACCTCATCCCCTTTTCTTGCTAATCCTGGGAAGTAGTGCAGAAACTCACATCTCTAAAAAGAGAGGGTATTGGTAGCAATCTAGGAGAAGAGGAAAGGCATAACTAGCAAAGAGTGAAGGGCTGAGGTGTGGTCTACGGATTCATCTCATCCTGTGTTGGGGATAAACCCATTATCTAGGACCTCCAGGGCTATATCTGACCAATTTCTAACCTTGTACGGTTGACATAAGGGCCATTATGAAAAAGAGAATTCATGTTAGATTTGAAGAAGAGAAATGGTCACATCTAGATATGGACAGAACATGAGCTACACATCCTTAGTAGTACTCACAATGCTAACTTTTGGTTAGACATTGCAACAGAGAATTATGGAATTAGAGCATGGTAGAGACTTAGGGGTTAACTAGGCCAACCTTGTTATTTTACAGATAAGAATCCTAAGGCTTAGAAAGAGGGGGTGACTGACTCAAGATTACACAGCCAGTAACTGCAGAACTGTTACTGAAACCGAGGTCACCGGACTCCCAGGCTTGTGCTCTTTACTTTAGGGAGGATCTTAAATCTAGGGCCCATGGATCATTGGGCAGTTTTTGGCTATTCTGGTCCTCCTCACTCCAAGGTTTATTATACAGTTCCTTGTATACATGAATAGGTATTCAATTAACAAATCTATATGAAGAAAAATAAGGATTTAGATGGTGATTGTGTAAAACAAGTAATGTTATAAATTTAAAACAAACATGAAATTTACATTTGAAACCATTACAGGGTTATTGTTGTTGAGTCATGGTTTGTTTGTTTTTTTTTCAATCGTCAGATTCTTCATTACCTCCTTTGGGGTTTTCATGGCAAAGATACTGGAGTGGTTTGCTATTTCCTTCTCCAGCTCCTTTTACAGATGAGGAAACTGAGGCAAACAGGATTAAGTGACTTGCTGAGGGTCACACAGTTAGTGTCTGAGGCTAGATTTGATCTGAGGAAGAGGAATCTTCCTGACTCCAGGTCTAGCATTCTATCTACTATACCATCTAGCTGCCCCATCATAGGGTAGTTGGTACATTTAACTGCTCACCAAATGGTCTGTAGTTCTGATGATAATAACTGACATTTATGTAGAATCCCTTTAATACATTATTTTACTTGAACCTCAAAGCAACATTGTGAGGTAGATGCTACAGGTATGATCTCTGTTTTACAGATGAGGAAACTGAGGGGCAGAGATGAAGTGACCTCCCCATGGTCACGCAGCTAATTCCGTACAAGAGACAAGATCTAACCTAGGTCTTCCTTACTTTCTCTAGATCCTTCCTTACCACACTAGGCTGCCTCAGGGTGTTACTTAGGGAACCTTTTGATTGTTAAAGATATTGCTGGAATTCCATCTCAACCTCCTTTTGAAATTCCCATGGGATTGAATTTGAAAAGATACTGCCTTATTGTGAATATTGTATCAGGTTCTAGTTTAAAAAGTACCCTGATAGTATGGAGCTTTGTCAGTGAAGGGATACCAAGGTAAAAAAAGGATCTAAAATCAGTCCTATGAGGAATAAATTAGTACAGGGGTGAGAAACCTGTGACCTTGAAGTCACATATGGCCCTCTAGTCCTCAAGTGTGGCCCTTTGGATTCAGTCAAAGGAAGAGCTTGAGGAACTAGACCTCAGGAACTAGATGGCCCTTTGTGGCTGTGAGGCCACAGGTTCCCCACCCCTGCACTAGCATATTAGCTTAGTGTCTACCCTTCCCTGGGCTACCCCCAATCAGTCTTGATCTCTTCCTCTGATCTTACAGCATCTACAATCTGGATCCCTCATTGGCCCCTTGAATTGTCATTTGCCTTTTCATAGACTCCCTAACAAGACTGTGAGCTCCTTGGGGTCAGGAACTGTTTTTTCCAGCTAATTTTTTTCTTCTGCATTCTCCAATAACAGATAGCACAGTACCCTGCACAAAGAAGGCACTGAGTAAATTCTGCCATTTAAATTATTTTCACTCCAAAGGTAAATGGAAAAGAATGGAAGTTGTGGGCTATGATTTGCTGTGTGTGTGTCTGTTTTTTGTTTTTTAGTTAAGCTGTGATTTCCTAACTCATTTTGGCACTGAAGAAAAGAAGGCAAGGAAGAGAAATAAGAGGGCTTTGTTTTTCTCTTCATTTCTTTCAGAACAAGTCTCAGCTGAAATACAGGAATTTGTGGGGTACAAATTTTCCATCTCTACCTCCTGAGACCCCCTCCCTCCCTTACTCATTCTCTTCCATCGCCTCTGGGTCCTCAGAACTTTCACTTTCTCCAGATCTTCACTTATTCTTTCTTCTTATTCTCTTCTTCAGCCTTCCCTGTTCTTCTCTCTTCTCGACAACACTTAGATCTTTTGGGAAAGTAAGCTTCTTGTTTTGTGTTCTAACCAATTATGCTCAACACTGTTCAAACTGTCGTGTGCCTTTAAGTGAAGAGCTAGTGAGGCCACTCTCCTGTGAACCCCAGCTCCAGCATCGACAGCAGCATAATGAGGGTGTTCACTATTTGTGCCACGGGAAAGAAAGAGCCAAAGGGATGAGCTGGCCTGGGATATTCACCTGCGGGTGAATGGTGGGTGTCCTGCCATCACTTATATGTTATTTTTAAAAATTTACTTATATCTTTTTTTTTGCCTTTTTTTTTTGGAGGGCAATTGGAGTAAGTAACTTGCCCAAGGTCACACTGCTAGGTTTTTGTTTGTTTGTTTGTATGTATGTGTTAAGTGTCTGAGGCCAGATCCGAACTCAGGTCCTTCTGACTCCAGAGGTGATGCTCTACTCACTGCACCACCTAGCCGCCCCAACTTATATCTTTTACTTTTAACTTACTTTAATTTCTGAATATATTTTCCCTTTGCTATCCAGTAGAGAGTTACCCTCATATTTTAGGCCCATGTAGGCTTTACAGTGATTTTAATTAAATCTGTCTTTTCTTGCTGTTGGTTTTTTTTTTCCAACCTTACAGTCGTAGAGGAAAAATGCTCATTACAGGATTATATCCCTTGAGTTGGTGTATATTTTATTTTATTTTATTTTTTGCTTTTTGGAGGGCAATTGGGGTTAAGTGACTTGCCCAAGGTCACACAGCTAGGTTTTGTGTGTGTGTGTGTGTGTGTGTGTGTGTGTGTGTGTGTGTGTGTGTGTGTGTGTGTTAAGTGTCTGAGGCTGGATCCGAACCCAGGTCCTCCTGACTCCAGGGCTGGTGCTCTCTTCACTGCACCACCTAGCCGCCCCTGGTGTATATTTTATATATAAATGTTATATATTTATGTATGTGTGTATATAGAATACATATGTATATGCATGTGTATACTTATTTTATGTATACTAATATATCTATATATTATATGTAGACTATATACTAATACTACTATGTGTTATATACAGTAGATATGAATCTATATAAACAGACATATTTATATAACTGTATTGTACATGTGATACAGATGTAATATGTTGAACAGATACCAGAATTGGACAATAGTCTGGGTCCAGAGTTGAATAAATCTTAGCTTCTAAAGTTTAGAGCTGGGAAAGGTCTTTGAGGGTATGTAGTTTAACCTTCTCAATTTTAGAAATGAGGTAAAAGAGATGGGTCTGAATCACATTTAGGAAGTTGCATGACACTTTCATTCTCCCACATTGCTCACTACCACAAAAGGCCATCTTTTTAAAGATCAATATTTACCCAGTGATTCTCTACAGTCCCGAATCAGGTGATCTAAAAGGCAATGTAAAGATTGGTGGTGGCTATAAGCAGGCTGTAATAGGCCACATCTGATGACATGCATGAGAAGTTGCATAGGAAACATCAAAAAGCAACATAGAACATGGAAAGACTTGCATGAAATAATGAAGAGTGAAAAGAGCAGAACCATGAGAACAATGTATATAGTAACAGTAATATTCTTCAAAGAATAACTGTGAACAACCAAGTTATTCTGAGTATTATAAATACTCAGATCAACTACAAAGGACCTATGAAGGAAGATGCTTCCCACCTCCAGAGATAGAACTGAGAAATAGAAGTTTGCATAGTATAGTCTGACATATACATACACACACATACACATATGTATATATGCACACATATACACATGTATATATACACACACATACATATGCATATACACACATACATATATACATACACATGCAATACATACATACATATACACACATAGACATATACACATATCTGTGTCAAATGGTGGCCTTCTCTAGTGGGGGGGGTGGAGAGGGAGGAAGAAAAAAAATTAAAAGTTCACAGCAGAGAACAAAAGAAAATTCAGAAAGAAGCACAGAAAAGCAGGGTCATCTTGAAAATGATGTATTTATAGGTTGTTTTTTTAAAAAATAAACTGTGAAATGGCAATTCATGGTTTCATATTGAATCCTATTTTTGTGTTGTGCTGTGTACATGGAAATCTTTTTTTTTCTTTTTGTATTTAAGTTCAAAATGAATTTAAAAATTAAAAAAAATACAAGAAGCAACATAGTACAGTGGAATACACACTGAATTTGGAATCAGAGAACTTGTATTTGTAGCTTGCTTTTACTATATTCTGCCTATCTGACTTTGGTTAAGTCCTGTGATTTCTTTGGGATTTAGTTCCTTCACCTGTAAGATGAGGGGGGTGGACTATCAGTGTTTCCTAAGATCTCTCATCTCCAAATCCCCATGATCCTATGTTTGACTAGAAAAGAAGGTAAGCTGGTCAAGCAATGAAGTCCTCCCCAGTGTATCAGCCACACCTTAGTGCAATAATGATCCCATTAATTTTTTTAGCCTAATAGCACTCCATGTGGTGCCATATGGTCCCCTCCTCTGATGTCTTATGGAGTTTATATAAGGTGAAAAGTTAGTAGTATAGTCACAATAGTTCAGAACCCTCAGACAACTTCTTTGTTGCTCAGTTGTGCTGGACTCTTAGTGATACCATATGGGGTTCTCTTGGCAAAGATACTGGAGGGGATTGCCATGTTTTTCTTCAGTAGATTAAGTCAAATAGGTTAAGTGACTTGCCCAGGGTCACTGTAGCAGCAAAGATACTGGCATACCCAAGATGGCTACTAACACAGGTTTTTAGATATGCTTTACTAGAAAAAATAGCTGTTTAAGGTATCAACAATCTTTTTAAATTACATTCACTAGTTCAGAGGAAAAGTCAGCACCCTGAACTTCAGAGAGAATACAAGCAGAGAAATGAAGACCAACAGACAGACTTCTGATTGCCTAAAGCAAGGCGATATTGCTATGCACTTTGTATACATCCCTGGATTGAGAGAGCCTTTACATCTGGGCAGTCAGGGAGCTCTGAACATAAGGGCTCAGAGCTCTTATGTTCAGAATCTTGACCAGAGAATCACAAGATCCTTCTCATAAGCAAGCCCCCAAAGCAAAATACCGATTACGAGTATATATATGAGCCAGAAGGCATCACAACCTTCCTGACTCAATGCCTAATTAGAAATTAGCAAAAGGTGTAAAAGCCTTCCTACAAGCAAGCCTCCCCTAAGCAAGCTTCCTTTAACGGGCTCCATGTGAGGCCTATTAATGGGGGTAGGGGGAAGATCTTATATCCATTAACATTACCATCATATAGCTAGTAAGTGTCTGCAGCTGGATTTGAACTCAGGTCTTCCTGAGGCCCAGTGCTGTATCCATCTAGTCACCTACTACCTCCTAGGCACAGTTCTAGTATAAGGTAAAAGAGGCTCCTTGGCACAGGTTAGGGAACAGGACTTTGAGTCAGGAAGACCTGAATTCACACCATGTTGCAGACACTTAACAGCTGTGTGACATAAGATGTCATTTAATCTAGCTGTGCCTCATTTTCCTCATTTGTAAAAGTAAAGGGATGGACTAAGTGTCCTCTAAGATATCTTCTAGTTTTAATTCTCTGATCCTATGAACTCCGATGTCCCAAGTCCAGATCTGTGATCTTAGGATCTGAATAGCTTACATCTGTCAAAGCTTCCCAGTTTACAATGCTTTCCTGCATTATCTCATTTGATCCTCACAACAACTCTGTGGAGTATTTAAGACATTTCCATTCTACAGGTAAGGAAACTATGCCTAAGAAAGTTATTTTTCCCAAGATTAATTTTGATTTCCAAAACCCAACATTGTGGTATCATTGTTAAAAAAAATAAACTAGGGGCAGCTAGGTGGCGCAGTGAATAGAGCGTCAGCCTTGGAGTCAGAAGGACCTGAGTTCGGATCAGGCCTCAGACACTTAACCCACACAAAAAAAAACCTAGCCATGTGACCTTGGGCAAGTTACTTAACCCCAATTGCCCTAAAGGGGCGGCTGGGTGGCTCAGTGAGTGGGAGCGCCGGCCTCGGAGTTGGGATGACCCGAGATCAAATCCGGCCTCAGAAGATGAGCACCCACACATAAATAATGACTAGCCGTGTAACCTTGAGCAAGTTACTTAACCCCAATTGCTTTTAAAAATAAATAAATAAATAAACTAACACAGTCCTTGATGTTTTGACTTCACTCAGGTGGGTATGTATTCTTTCAGCATAAACCAGAATCCCTTTCTGCTGCAGTAGGGAAACTCTATGAGTGGCTATGAATAACTTTCTGATGATGAGCATATCCTAAGTTAGGCTGGGCTGTAAACAACAAGGCCTAGGCAGGACCTATCAGATCCATGGCCTTCATGCATTCAGGGTTACCCAGATCTTACAATGAGCCTCCAAAGGAGGATTCTACTTAGACTGTTTTAATAAAAAGCACATTTTTCAGAAAAAGGCAAACGGTCTCACTATACCTTGTTCTGGTCGGACTAAATAGGATCAAATATCTAGAGCTAGAAGGCACCTGAGAAACCATCTAGTCTAACCACTCTCATTTAATAGATGGGGAAACTGAGGTTCCAAAAGAGTAAGTCACTTGCCTAAGGTTACACAGGTAAGTGACCAAATCAGAATTGGAACTCAGATCCTGACTCCAAATGTCAGTGTTCTTTGTTATACTATGCTGCATCATGTGGAATATTGTGTTAGGTTCTGGGTACCATATTTTTTAAAAAGACATTTTGGTGTAAGGTGGCTAGGTGGGAAGGGGGCTCCTATTAAGCCAGTTCTATTTAGGGAGTAATATATGTTTAGCCACCAGAGGAGAAGACTTTGAGGGAATTGGGTGGCTATCTCCAAATATCTAAAGGGCTGTCATGAGGTAGAGGAGGGCAAACATATTCTCCATTGCTGAAGAAAGAGAATTGAAAACAACCTTTGAAAACTAACAGAACAGTGAAATGACTACATGGGGAGAAGAAGTAGGGTGGTGACTGGTGGTTTCAGTTCTAAGCAGGAAGCTGGGCTGGGAGTGCTGGAAGTTGGCTCTGCTTTAGGAATCTCAGGAAACATTCAGGAAATTGTCCTGGGGTGAACAACGACCAGGGAGAGGGAGAGAGTAGAGACTCTTGGGAAATAGGAATTGTAGGGAGTGGAACTAAGGAGATAGGAGCCATCACCAGAAATAAGAAATACTAACATTTACCCAATTTCCAGGAAATTATTTTAACACTACTTTCAGAATTTTCTACCTTTCCTGTAATTATGTCTGTTTTTAACCCCAGAAGCCATTTCTGATGGTAATTTATTTTTCCATACAGTTTCTTTCTAGCATTTAACCAGATAGATTTATCTAGAGAAACTACATCCCTCATATTTAAGTGGAAGGAACTGTTTAGCAGTTTTGGTAGCTGGAAAACTGTGAGGTACAGTGTAGTCGGTGGCAAAAGAAAAGTACTAAAGACAAAATAAAATTTTAAAAGTTACTGTTAGAAATCATCTCATGCCAAAATTTGATGGTGATGACATATTTTATGGATTTTAAAAACAAGATTAGGGTTATTAAAATATCTAAATTAAAATGATCATAGATTTGGAATCAGAAGAGGGCTTAGAGCTCATGTAGTATAACTCTTTTATTTTACGAGGAAACAGAGGCCTAGACAGATTAAATAACTTACCAAAAATCATATAGGTAGTAAGTAGGGGACCTAGGATGTGAATATTGGTCTTCTGACTTCAAATCCAACATATTTTCCACTTTACCATAGAACTAGAGGCAGTTTACACCACCTGGATCCCAGATAATATTCCTAAATGTGAAGAAAAGGGGGAATGGAGACTGTGGGGGAACTCTAGTCTTCAGAATATACAAGTTACACAAAAGAAGGCTATGGGGCTGAGGATACCAATAGCAGTAGTTCGTTATTTGTTTGTTTTTTACTATTTTTTTTTTACCTCTTAGAACATCATATTATCCAAAATGGATTTTTTTTTAAGCAAACAGAAGTTAAGTGACTTGCCCAGGGTCACACAGCTAGTAAATGTCTGAAGTTGGATTTGAACTCAGGTCCTCCTGACTCCAGGGCCAGCACTTTTTCCACTGTGCCACCAAGCTGCCCCCCCCAGATTGAGTCTTAAAGAATTTTGCATCTTTTACAAAGCAATGACTTTAAGGTTCTATGAATGTCTATGTTTGTTTCAGGAGTTGCCTTGTGTTGAAAAGCAATCATTATTAAATGATAATAAATCAATCAATTTAATAAACAATTATTTTTTCCCAGGAGTTTTACCTAATTCCTCTGTCAAGTGTTGGGGCAGATGTTAGCATCCAGAAGAATTGCCCTATAAAACTTTAAATAAAATGAGTGCTGTCACATTTTTTTTTACAAGTTCTGTAGTTTCATTGGTTTAAGGAACTCCCAGTGAGGAAAGTCTCTCTTGCAAAGTAAACTGGCATCTGCTCTGTAACTTATAATCTTTGTTGCCTGGTACACTTAGAGGTTAAGTGACTTGCCCAGAATCACAGAGTCAGTATGTGCCAGAGGCAGGTCTTGAGTCCAGGTCTTTCAAACACCAAGGCCAGTTCTCTGTCCTTTATCACATGCTACCTGTTATTATGAGATAATCCTACATGTAACTTGTTTTGTTTCTGAAACACTATTACAACTTTAGGAGTCCTGGGCGGGGGGAAGGGGAGGCAATCGGTATTATGTGACTTGCCCAGGGTCACACAGCTAGTAAGTATCTGAGGTCAAATTTTAACTCAGGTCCTTCTGATTATAGGGCTGATGCTCAATCCACTCTACCACTGAGCTGCCCCATAACTTTAGCTTATAGTAATTTCACATTACAGCTCTGATTTTGACAAAAATAAAAACATGGCCTGTTATTTCACCCTTGTCAGAGAATGGTTGGGAAATTCTGGGAACCGACCCCACCCTGTTTCACTCAGGCATCTCCTGAAACATTTATGATGTAATTCCTTGGTGTAATAGAGTGCTGAGACAGCTTTTACAATATTCTTCCCGACTTTCTGCTGCCCCCACACCAACTCATAAAAGTAAACACTTGAAAACTGTGTCAAATTATGACTTCCCAGCCTCCTTATCGTATCTGATAATCAAAGGGGCAGTTTGATCTAGATGCCCTTCACCTTCTTATTTATGTGTAGTCCAAGTTCCACATGACTTGGGAACTCTTGGGAACAGCAGATGGTTGTTTTGGATAATCAATTGCTTATCTCATGGCTCCAGGTCTGATCCAGTAAAATTGTCCATTACCAGCCAAGAGACCCAAATCCAATAGCCAAAGGATTTAATTAGGAAAGGAAAGAAATATAGATAGCAAAAATGAAACTAATGAAGAAGATGATGATAACTAGCATTTATATATTCTTGAAGGTTTGTAAAGTGCTTTATACATATTATATTATCTCATTTGATTTTCACAACATCTACCTGTGAGATAGGTGCTATTATATTCTCCATCTTATAGATGAAAAAATGGAAGTTGAGAGAGATTAGGTGTCAGACGGGTGGTGTCTGAGTCAAAACCTGAATTCATTCCATCTCGGTGCAATCCTCTGTCCACTATGCCACCTGGTTGCCTCTAGTCAGCCATTCTCTGTCCTATACACAAATAGGCACCATTTTCTAGCCTGCATGGATGGGAACTTGGGATAGGCACCTCCCAAAGAGAACGGAAAATGCTGATCTCAACGCACTGTCAGCGGCCTAGTGGAGCCCGCTAATTCTTTGGAGGCCAGTTAGGATCTCCTGAAGGCTTTTGCTTTGACTCTGGGGTCCTGGGCTCTGGGATATTTTGCTAGTGCCATTCCTCTTGCTCCCTCAGCTGTGGCAGAACCATTTTCTGATTTCCATCTTAAAGTCTGACTGCCCACATGCTTCTCAGGAGGTTCCCAGGATTCCCTGCATGCTTCGTCTAATGCCTCCCCATCTTCCTCGTGATACGGTTTTTTCTCTGTGCACTTTCCAGTCTCTTCTCTTCTTTTCCCTAGTTTGTGCTTCCTGTTTTCTAGGAGTCTGTTATCCCATATTTTTTTCTTCTTCTTTTTCTTTTTTTTTCTTTTTGGAGGGGGGAAGGCAGGGCAATTGGGATTAAGTGACTTGCCCAGGGTCACACGGCTAGTAAGATTCTAAGGTCAAATTTGAACTCAGGTCCTCCTGACTACAGGGCCAGTGCTTTTTCACTGCACCACCTAGCCACCCCATCCTATATTTTCCTAAATGAACTGTACCTCCCTGTCTAACAACTAGTAGCACCCCAGCAAGGTTCAACCTCCCCACTGTTGTTATCTGCTCCCAGTCAAGTTCAAGCTCTTACTTCACTTCCTCACCCTCCACACTGTTCAACTCTTCTTCTGCAAATCCTCTCCATCATTTGTTCCTTCCCCCCAAGAAACAGTTCTGGTTCTTGAGAAGAGTAATCATGGAGAGATCACTTCAGGGAACTCAACAAATAGTACAACAGCTCTTCAGGTATTCCACGGCCAGAATGGCCCTCGTTATGTTTATTCCTGATTTTTTTTTTACCCTGTGTCCTCTAAATCCCATGCTATAAACTCTTCAAGTTCTGTGAGAAACAATTTTCATTTGCTCTGCTTGACAAAGTTTTCCACCTCTAGCTGAGGATAATCTGTCCCCTCTCTTTCCAGCTCCTAGGCAGGATGTCTCTTGCTCTCTTAGTATTTCCCACTGAGTCTTAGGACTTGGTGGGGATCCCTTGCTTGATCTATCCTTATGCTACTCAGATGAGTCAGCAAAATGCTAACAAAATGCCAATAAGACTTTTATTTGAGTGGGAGTTCTGAGGCTGTTTGGCAACTTCATTGCCCATACCCATTCCTGGGTCATAGTTTAAGGGCAGAGAGAAGCATTTTTTTGTCAAGAGGGAGTGGAAGCAATATCATTTCTGGGCCTAAGGAATCAATGACTTTGAGGAACAGTATAGTTTCTGGTCCTAAGGGATCAGGGACCCTTCTTGGGTAAAGATCAGAGTGCAGACCAAGAAAGCAATGACTACACCTCTCCCCAGCTCATATTACCTTGGAATCACCCAAATCTTCCAAACCCCCAGAACTAGCTCTGAAAACAGCATTATAAAAAAGCTTAAAGCTTCAGGCAGGGGCCCTTCCCCAGCCCCTTGTAATGGAAATGCAAATTAAAAGATCTTCCCTGCCCCTAGCTTAAGTGCACCTGGAGCCTGTGGTGGGAGGCTTGTTTTTCAGAAAAGCCCACACCTTGATACTTTGTGATTGGGCAGTGGGTCCAGAAGGTTGTTACATTCTCCGAGCCAGGAGAAGGCTATATAAACCCTGAGGAGAGGCTTTGCTTTGGAGCTCACTTTGAGAAGTATTTTGTGATTTGACCAGATGAGACTCTGGGAAGCTGTTGTTTAGAGCCCCCCGGCTTTGAAAACCCAGAAGTTGATGCTTCCCTCTCTGGTAACTGTGATTTGGTATTGATGTAATGGTTGGACAGTTTGGAAGCCTGTCTGTTTGATCTGTAAGTTCTGTAACTCTGAAGTTCGGGGTGCTGACCTTTACCCCTGAACTAGGTAATACATGTTTGATTAAAGTAAGCTTGTTAACCCATTTTGAGTTGCTTTCCTTTTGAGAAGCAGATCTAAGAACCTATATTGGCAGCTACCCTGGGGATATTGGGGTGCTTGCTGCTACACCCCTATGCCAGAAACAGAGTCCAATACTAGCAGAAAGTTCCAACTCAAGAAATAGAGTGGAAAATGAGCAAACAACACACACACAAAAAGAACCTGACCATAAAAAGCTACTACAGTGATAAGGAAGATCAAAATAAAAACTCAGGAGAAGACAATGAAGTCAAAGCACTTATAAGCAAAGCCTCAGAGAAAAAACTATGCATTGGTCACAAGCCCAACAAGAATTCCTGGAAGAACTAAAAAATTCTTTTCAAAATCAGATGAAAATGGTAGAGAAAAAATAGGTAAAGAAATAAAAGCAAAGGAAGACAGTTATGAAAAGATAATTAACAACTTGGTAAAAGAGGCACAAAAATACTGAAGAAAATAACACCTTAAAAATAGAATTAGCCAAATGGAAAAAAGAGGTACAAAAGATTGCTGAAGAAAATAAGTCCTTAAAAATCTTAATTGGGGGGCGGCTAGGTGTCGCAGTGAATAGAGCGCCGGCCCTGGAATCAGAAGGACCTGAGTTCGGAGCAGGCCTCAGACACTTAATCCTAATCCGCACAAACAAAAACCTAGCCGTGTAACCTTGGGCAAGTTACTTAACCCCAATTGCCCTAAAGGGGCGGCTAGGTGGCTCAGTGAGTAAGAGCACCGGCCTCGGAGTTTGGATGACCCGAGATCAGATCCGGCCTCAGAAAATGAGCACCCACGAATAAATCAAATGACTAGCCTTGTAACCTTGAGCAAGTTACTTAACCCCAATTGCTTTAAAAAAAAAAAATCTTAATTGGGCAAGTGGAAGCTAATGACCCATGAAGACATCAATAAACAATAAAATAAAATAAAAAATAGAAAAATGTACATTATCTCATAGGAAAAATAACCCACATGGAGAATACATAGGGGAAAGGTAATTTTTTTTTGCCTTTTTGGGGGGGGATAGAGCAGGACAATTGGGGTTAAGTGACTTGCCCAAGACCATACAGATAGTAATTGTTTAATCTGTGAGTCTAGATTTGACCTCAGGTCCTCCTGACTCCAGGGCTGGTGCTCTATTCACTGCTCCACCTAGCTGCCCCAAGGAGAGATAATTTAAGAATTATTTGATTACCTGAAAGCCATGACCAAAGATAGAGTATACATATCATATTTCAAAAAATTGTCAAAGAAAACTGTCCTAATATCCTAGAACAAAAAGATAAAATAGAGACTGAAAAAAATCTACTGATCACCTTCTCAAAGAGATCCCAAAATGAAAACTCCTAGGAATATTAAAGTCAAATACCAGAGCTTCTAGATTAAAGATAAAATACTTCAAGCAGTCATAAAAAAAAAAAAAACATTCAAATACTGTGAATCAGAATTAGGATCATACAAGATTTAGCAGCTACCACATTAATGGAGCAGAGGGTTTGGAATTAAATTAAAGCAACTACTAGGAGTTAGTTTGCCCAATTATATGTCAATAAAACTGACAATCTAAGTGAAATGGATAAAGATTTACAAAATATAAATTTCTCAGATAAGAGAAGAGGAAATAGAATGTTTAAATAGCCTTATCTTAGAAAAAAGAAGTTGAACAAACCATCAATGAGCTCCCTAAGAAAAAATCCTCAGGATCAGATGGAATTACAAGTTAATTCTATGAAACATTTAAGGAACAATCAATCCCAATGCCATATAAACTATTTGGAAAAATAGGTAAAGAAGAAGTCCTATTAATTTTCTTTTATGATAGAAATACAGTTTTGATACCTAAATCAGGGACAGCAAAAACAGAGAAAAAAACCAAGCTATAGAACAATTTCCTTAATGAGTATCAATGCAAAAATCTTAACTGACATATTAGCAAGGAGATTACAGCAATATATTACACAAAGATCATACACTGTGACCAGGTGGGATTTATACCAGGAATGCAAGGCTTGTTCAATAATAGAACTATCAGGATGCATATCAATAACAACAAAAATTACACACTTATTATCTCAATAGATGTAGAAAAAGCTTTTGACAAAATACAACACTCATTTCTATAAAAAAAAAAAAAACACTAGAAAGCTAGGAATCAATGAAGCCTTTCTTAAAATTGCAAGTAGTATCTATCTAAAACCATTAACAAACATCGTCTATAATGAGGATAAATTGAAATCCTTCCCAATAAGATCAAACGTGAAACAAGGATGTTCATTATCACCACCATTGTTCAATACTATACTAGAAATGCTAGCTATGGCAATAAGACAAGAAAAATGTTGAGGTTTAGGGGTGTTGGAACCCCAAAATAGCAATACACAAGTCCTGCCTGACTTAATTTGACCAAAGCCTTCTTTCAGCTAAAGAAAAACAAGGTTTATTAAAACACCAATACAAAGGTGGGTATGATTCTAAAAACCCATCATAATGACCAGACTCTTAAGAAATCTCAGTATTGGTGATGCTTGTATTGACAAGTGGGCAAGATTGAAACTGAGCACTTTAATGGAAAGGAGATGGATCTTATATACAGAAAGTCTATGGAAGGGATCTAGGAATGGTCAAGTAGTCCGGGGTGACTGGAGGAGGGGTGTAGGGAGGATCATGATGGGAGTGACCAGTAAGCTTGAGTGACTAAGAATCCACCGCCTGAACAAAGAGAATGGGGTCTAGATAGGATCAAGGGTGGGAAGTTGTGGGTAACAGAGGATAAATGTTAAGGGTAACAGAGAATTGGTATAGGTGATGATGAAAGGTCATTTGAGGATTATAGCCAGACTTGACCAGGTAGGAAAATTCAAGGAGAATTCAAGGGGATTTCCAGAGCCTGCACCCCATCAAAATGAATTTGAAAGAACAAAAATAGGCAATGAGGAAATAGAGATACCCTCTTTGCAGATGGAATGATGGCATACTTGAAGAACCCTAGAAAATCAATCAAAAAACTAGGTGAAACAATTAACAACTTCAGAAAGTTTGCAAGATATAAAATAAACCCACAGAAATCATCAGCATTTCTTTGTACTACCAACAAAATCCAGCAGCAAGAGATAGAAAGAGAAATTCCATTTAAAATAACTACAGGTGATACAAAATACTTGGGAGTCCATCTGCCAAGACAAATCCAGGGATTATGCAAACACAAGCACAAAACATACCAAGAGAGATCACACCAAGAGAGATCTAAGCAATTAGAGAAATATTAATTATTTATAGGTAGGGCAAGTCAATATAATAAAAATGACAACCCTACCTAAGTTAATTTACTTATTCAGTGCCACATCAATGAAGCTCATCTGGAAGAGCAAAAGGTAGAAAATATCAAGGGAATCAATAAAATAATGTCAAGGAAGGCAGCCTAGCAGTCTAAGATTTCATACTATATTACAAGGCATCAATCATCAGAACAATCTGGTACTGGCTAAGAAACAGAGTGGTAGATTGATGGAATAGGTTAGGTGAGCAATACACAGTAGTAAATAACAATAACCTAGAGTTTAACAAATCCAAAGATTTTAGTACAAGAAATTATTATTAGACAAAAAACTGCTAAGAAAACTGAAAAGCAGTTTGGCAGAAACTAGGCACAAACTAATATTCTCACACCATATACCAAAAGCAAAATAGAAATATTATTTAGAAATAAAGAGTGATATTATAAATAAATTAGGGGAATGTGGAAAAATGGACCAATCAGATCTCTGGATAAGGGAAGAATTTATGACCAAACAAGAGAGAGAATTGCAGGAAGTAAAAAGACAATTTTGATTGTATGAAATTAAAAAGCTTTTAGGGGTGGCTAGGTAGTGCAGTGAGTTAGAAGGACCTGAGTTCAAATCCAGTCTCAGACAATTAACACTTACTACCATGTGACCGTGGACAAGTTACTTAATCCCAATTACCCTGCTCTTCCCCCCCTCCAAAAGAAAAAGCAAGAAATTAAAAAGCTTTTGCACAAATGAAATGCAGTAAAAATTAGAAGGAAAACCAGAAACTGGATAAAAATTTATGTTTCTCTGATAAAGGTGTCATTTCTCAAATATATATGGAACTGAGAAAATTTATAAAAATAAGAACCATCCTCCAGTCCATAAGTGGTTAAAGGCTATGAACAGGTGATATTCAGAAGAAATCAAAACTCAATAGTCACATAAAAAATGATTAGAAAAATGCAAATGAAAACAGCTCCAAGTTACCACCTCAAACTTATTATATTGGATAAAAATAAAAAGCCAATCTGGGTCCCAGACCAAACCTCATTTGGTCATTGTTTGGGCTCTGTTGGCTTAGAGCAAGTGTAAAAATAGCAATTGCTTCTGTTTTTGACAGAAACCCTGGCCCAGATTGAATTCCAAGAAGTACCAGAATGGATGTACATGAGTGAGAATAAACTGAATTGTGAAACAGAGAAAGCCTGTCAAACACTATATTTTAGTGATCATGCTCTCTAGTTAGCTATATCCCTTTTACCCATCTATTCCCTGTCTTTCTCCAGTGATGCTTGTTTATGCCATGCAAATTAGACTAGGGAGACCTTGAGAAAGCAAGCATTAGAATGAGTCAAGGAGAAAAGAAGGGACAGAGTTGGGTGCTGCTCCAAGTACATATAAGGTGTAGTGTTAATGCAATATTTACAGCGCCCACAATCATGATAAAGACCGTGACTGTAAATATCGCATGATGTTCCATTGCAAAATATACCAAATTCTCTATCTAGAGGACAGAACCAAAGCATTTATATAGATACCAGAAAACTGAATCCCCAAACCAGTAAGCCAATTCCATCATAGTATCAAAGATATTAAGAAGCCATAATAATACTGAGAGCCACAGCATTCTTCAGCCTTCCCACAAACCAATACAAGGCCAATATTTACTCACCAACCTCTCTCTCCTTGCCTGAGCACCTCTCTCTCCCACTGTCTCTCTGTCTTTGGCTCCCAGCTTCCTGTGGGCTCTGCTCCACCTTCAGCAAATTCCCTCCATCATAGGCTCCATGTGATTACAT